>CM022701.1:42498396-42950896 GCA_012295165.1 Asparagus setaceus | reverse complement strand
ACAAAGTTAGAGTTTAGAAAATACCTTGAGATGATTCAAAAAGATGATAGATCAAGCAAGAAGATGATAATCCACTAAGATAACCAATAAATTGAGCGACTAAAATGAAGAAAACTGAGAAAAATTAAAAAAATTTGGGAGAGAATTCAGTTTGGAGGATAAAAAATAAAAATCACCTGCATTTTTACTTCTGTCAATCAATGGTCCACCATTGATAGTCTCATCGAGGCCCATTGATGGTACCTCTTTTTATAAAAAAAAAGAAGGAAAAAAATACAGACCTTACCTATATAAGGAGATAATAAAAATATTATACCGAACCAGTATCTCCTTAAATTTACTTAGATCGGGGATTGGATTTTGATTTAGAAACTCCTTTAAGCAAGTCCCATGTGTTGCCTCAATCCTCGATCATCCTGTAACCCTATAGAAAAGCAGATAAGTGTGACGTAGGTATCCACATAGGTCCATGTTGATTAGGAATTGTACCTTTTTGATACCCAAATTTGCTTAATTGTCTTAATCATGTACCTCATCTGACAACTCATACATACATGACCCATTTTACCACACAAAGAACACATAATATGATAAATAGCATTAGGTATGGGTACAAAACAATCCAGATTGTTTCCTTTCATAAAAAAATGAAACTTTTTGTGTTTTCTTGAATATGAATAACCAAGTCCAGTTTTAGCTTTAATAAATTGTTGATTGGAAAGGACCATGCTCAACACTTTTGAACCCAAATAAAATTTTTCACGATCTTTTTCAAATCACTATTTTTGGACTTAAGTTGTTCATTCTCGAAACAATAGTTGTGCATCTAGTTTCAAACTTAACTTATTAGGATGACAATAACTTGTTTACCTTAGCGACTATTTATCATCTAGTTGCTTAGATAAATAAGAAACTTGACTTTGAAATTTAGAACATTATGTGCATTCAAAACTTGTGATATCATAAGGTGAATTACTTGAATCTAAATTTTAAGAAAGAGATTCAATTTTCTTAAGCAGTTTCTTTTCTTTCTTCAAATTCATATTCATCCTCTTTATCACTTCATATTTTTAGCAGTTTTTGAGTTGTTTAAGCATCTCCTTATATTTGGAATATAATTCATCATATGAAGGATATATCTCATCCTCTGAATTTTAAATTCAGAGTCACATGTTTCACCTTGTTTAGAATCCGACGTTGTGGCGTTTCTACCCATAAGACAAATATTTGCTTTCTTATCATCTTCACTTAATTCAACTTCTGATTCCTCATCACTTGTCATATCCCAGGTCGTCACTTTCAAACTCTTGCCCTCCATCCTTTTGTCTTTCTTGTTCAATAGGCATCTATTCTAGTAATGACTTGGTTTCCTGCAACGATAACAAATAGATTTAGTTTCAGATTCACTTGAGGAATATTTAGTTACCTTCTTAGTAAATTGATTTCATCTATTTTGAAGATATTTTTATTCATTCTTTAATTTGAGAAAAGATTTGAATCCTTTCATAATAAATCCAGCTTGACTATCTTCATCTTCAGAACTTCGAGCTTGAATCTTTCTTCTTCTTAGATCGGGATTTCTCTTTTTTGGCCTTCAGGGCTAAAGATTTCTTCTTGGAATCATCTTCTGAGGCATTCTCTCTCTCTCTCTCTCTCTCTCTATATATATATATATATATATATATATATATATATATATATATATATATATATATATATATATATATATATATATATCAAACTTCATACATGAGAAGATTACTTATAAGATCTTCAAGAGTTAAGTTAGAAATTTTTTTGTAATTCTTCAATAGCCGTTACCTTTGGTTCTCAATCCCTAGATAAAGAACAAAATATTTTTCTGCAAAGCTTGTTGTTATCGTACTCCTTTCCTAAAGCTTTGGATTTGTTCATGATATTGGTGAGTCATGTGAACATATCTTGAATGCTTTCCGAGGCCTTCATCTTAAAATTTCTATATTTGCTGACAAGCATAGTAAGTTTCATCTCTTTAACCTGCGATGTTCCTTTGTAGGTAACCTCTAGTATTTTTCAAATTTCATGTGCAGTAGTAGAATTTTGAACATGGTTAAATTCTTCAATAGTTAAAGAATAATAAAGAGCATTCATAGCTTTAGCATTCAATGAATAAAGTTATTTATCCTGTGGTGACCACTTATCCTTAGGTGTGACAATTGAAACCCCGTCTACAACAGTAGTGGGTTCTTTGTAGCCTTTTCAACACACTCTCAAATGCCATAATTAGTGGACATTAAAAAGACTTTCATGTGCGCTTTTCAATAGGTCTAGTTTGTCCCATTGAAAAGTGAGGATCGATTTACAGTGTGTCCCTCGAAAGCCGTTGTGGCGGTAAGGCTAGACATCTCTACTCTAGGTTTTGCTACTTGAAGATGAGTAACGAGGCTCTGATACTACTTGTTAGAACTGAGATGCAAGCCTACAGGGACGGTGAATAGGTTTGCTATAGATTTTCACTAAAGCACAAATTTTGCAGCAACAATAATATCAAAATAAAAGCGAAAACCCAAACCAATCACAAACCAGAGAATACACAAGATTATATAGCGGTTCGGATAGAAATCATATGTCCACTCTTCCTTCTCACAAAGGGGCTTCCTCACTATGATCAGTGTTCACGAATCACAACCCGATCAGTAGGCTTACAAAGACCACATCCTAAGATCTATCCAAGATCAGTCATATAACCTAACTCCTCATAGATGAGTAACACCTAGCCCTAGCTAGTCCTAACCCTTAATTATCACCGACTTGGGTACACCGTAAAAATAAGATAAAACAAACCAACCAAAATAATTTAAGTGCAAATAAAAAAGATCTTATAGCCCCTTTTTTAAGCAAACCATTCTTCAAAAGAATTGAAGCGAACCTCGATGAAGAAGCGGTGATGATATTGAAAACAAGAGCAACTCTCCTGGCTAAAAAGATCCAAAGATACTGAGCGCGACGAGAAAGAGTTTGACGAGACTCCGGGGACTGAATCACAAATCAACTCTTCACACAAACCCTAGAATAAAATCTCTCTATTTTTCTCAATGCAAGAACCTCTCCAAAATATGATCTCTTCCTATCTTATATCGCCTTTGATAATAGAGGAAAGAGATATAAGAGTCATAGTAGAAGTTAGAGATGAAAGGGGTCAACGAATGGTTGAGATTAAATCACAAAATTTGCCAAAATGCATCATCACCATCTATGGGCAATCCCGACCATCGATGGTCCCCTATGCACTATCGATGGTTACCCTGTAAACCATTGATGGGCTAAAATCTGGTTTCTAGAAATTAATGAATGTGCACTATAGTCTATCTATTGTATAGTTGACCATCGATGGTTCCTGTAGATCATTAATAGTGTGATTCTTAATTTTGTTTTTCTCCTATTGTGCACTGTAATCTATTGATTGACTCATGACCATCGATGGTGTTCTCATGACCATTGATTGTGTGATGGCTGAAATCAACATGAATGTTGATTTTTTTCATTGTTTTGCTTGTGTCTTTCGTATACTGTTTATATTTAAAATATATCATCTCAAATAATCATCAGTAATAAATGAGAGTTTGTTATTACTCAAATAAGAGATATTGTACAAACTACATTATATATATATATATATATATATATATATATATATATATATATATATATATATATATATATATATATATATATATATATATATATATATATATATATATATATATATATATATATATATATATAAACTTAAGTTTATAGGGAATAGTATACACTAATTTTTTATCCATTGATGTTGCCTTTAGATTTGTGTCATCAAGAGATGCACAAATCTCAAAATGGGCTTCATATCTTTCATGGATCCCAAGGCAACATCAATGGATAGAAAAGTTGGTGTATGACTATTCCTATAAACTTAAGTTTATAGGAGATTTTCTCTCTTTGTCTATATATATATATATATATATATATATATATATATATATATATATATATATATATATATATATATATATATATATATATATATATATATATATATATATATATATATATATATATATATATAAACTTAAGTTGATAGAGAGGAGTGTCCACCAACTTTTATATCTATTGATCTTGTATTGGGATCCGTGAAATCAAGATATACACAAATCTCAAAGGTGGGTTTTATATCTTTCACGGATCCCAAGACAATATCAATGGATAGAAAAGTTGGTGTATGACTATTCCTATAAACTTAAGTTTATAGGAGCCTTGCTCTATATATATATATATATATATATATATATATATATATATATATATATAATTGTTTATCCGAACGCTATAAAACCTCTTGTGTTCTTGGTTGGTGCTTTTGGTGATAATTATATTGCTTTATATCGTTTATCATTCTTTATTTATTGTATTCTGCTGCATATTATGTGTTTAGGCAAAAGCGGTAGCAATCCTCCCACCTTTAGGCTTGCATCTCAGATCCAACAAGTGAATCATCTGAACCTTCACTTGAAGTTACATTTTTAAACTCGAGTATTGTTATAGATTGCCTTAAATACTCAAATTCATATTGCTTTGAGAATTCTTTTTTGACTTGGCTTGTTTTGATCAAGAGTCCTACTTACATTAGACTTTGTACAACCAATCAAATTAGAAGTTTATTCCTACTTGGACTCTTGTTGGGGTCTTCAAGGCTATATAAGAACAATCTTTCAAGCTAATTATGATCATCAATCTTCAGAGCACCAATCAAGAAGAGAGAGTTCGTTTGTGAAGCCTATTTGGTATTTTTTTCTTTTGTTCCTTTATTTGAGAGAGATTGTATTAGACTTTTGGGGTGTGGTTTAGGATTGAGTGATTGAGAGATCTCCATATTGTATTTCTCACAATTAGTAAAGCTATTCTCCTCCTTCGCCCGTGGACGTAGGCTACAAGCCGAACCACTTATATCTTTGTGTTCGTGTGTTCTTGATATTTTTTGTGCTTTCGTTTGATTGATATTAGTTTATTCCTGGGGTTTGTCATAACAAATTGGTATCAGAACCCTCAGCTATCGATCAGACGAGAAGATGACGACAATGACTACGAAGTGGGATATCGAGAAGTTTGACGGGAACATCAGTTTCAGCCTTTGGCAAGTTAGGATGATCGCCGTGTTGACACAGAGCGGATTGAAGAAAGCTTTATTCGAGAAGTCGAAGAAATCGGCTACAATGACGGAGGAAGATTGGTACGAGTTGGATGATAAAGCTCTCACAGCGATGCAGTTATGTTTGACAAATGAAGTTTTGCAAGAAGTTCTCATAGAGAAGACAGTCGCTGATTTGTGGTCTAAGTTGGAGGATTTATATTTGAAGAAGTCACTCACTAATCGCCTCCTCTTGAAGCAATGGTTGTACACACTTCGAATGTCGGAAGGTACACCCAACAAATCTCATATTGGTGAATTTAATTCTATGATTACATATTTGAGTAAGATTGATGTTAAGATCGATGATGAAGATCAAGCCCTATTGTTATTGTGTTCTTTGCCGCCTTCCTACAAGCACTTCAGGGATACTATGATTTACGGTCGAGATTCTATTGGCATCAAGGACGTCAAAGAAAACTTGTTGAATAAGGAGAAGATCGATAAAGAGTTAACCACAAGCGAAAGTGGTGATAAAGCTGATGGCTTGTTTGTTCGAGGAAGATCGGAAGAAAGGGGCTTTGGAGGTAACAGGTACAAGTCAAAGCATAGAAATTTGACCTACAGATATTGCAAGAAGAAAAAGCACATCAAGACCGATTGTTACAGATTGAAGAACAAGAATAAATAAGAAGAGTATGAAGAAAACTCTAAGGAGGACTCCGCTGAAGTTGATATTGCTGAAGATGTGATTTTGTTGGTTACAGGTGATAAAAACAGGAGCATGTATGATTGGATTTTGGATTCGGGCTGTTCGTATCATATGTGTCCTAATCGGGACTGGTTCACCACTTATGAAGCTATTGATGGTGGAATTGTTCTTATGGGGAATAGCGCCTAATGCAAGACTATCGGGATAGGCACAATTCGGATTAAGATGCATGATGGAGTCATCAGGACTTTGACTGATGTTAGGCATGTTCCGGGTTTAAGAAAAAATCTCATCTCTTTAGGCACTCTTGATCGTCTTGGGTGTAATTTTTTAAGTGAAGGTGGAGTTCTTAGGGTTACAAAAGGCTCTCTTGTGATTATGAAAGGAAAGAAGATCAGCAGCTTGTATGTTTTGTAGGGTTCTATCGTTACCGGTTTGGCTGCTGTTGCATCATCGATATCAGGAGTTGATACTACTAGATTATGGTATATGAGACTTGGTCATATGAGTGAGCGCAGATTGGCCGAGTTGAGTAAGAATGGTCTTTTATGTGGACAGAGTACAGAAAAATTGGGATTCTGCGAGCATTGCATCTCCGGAAGCAGAAAAGAGTCAGCTTCAGTACGGCAGTGCATCAGACTAAAGGTACTTTGGATTATATCTATTCAGATCTTTGGGGACCTTCTCAAGTTGCCTCGAAGGGTGGTAGTTCGAGATATATGTTGACCTTCATTGATGACTACTCCATGAAGGTTTGGGTCTACTTTTTGAGACATAAAGATGAGGTGTTTATGACTTTCAAGCAGTGAAAGTCTTTGATTGAGAAGCAGATTGGGAGGCTGATTAAGAGGCTTAGAACTGATAATGGCCTTGAGTTTTGTGTAGGAGAATTTAATGAGTTCTGCAAGAAGGAGGGAATCGTTAGACATCGTACAGTCCCTCGCACACCGCAACAGAATAGAGTGGCAGAATGCATGAACATAACCCTTTTGGAGAAAGCTCGTTGTATGATGTTCAATGCAGGTTTAGGCAAGGATTATTCTAATCTTAGAATATTTGGTTGCCTTGCATATGCGCATGTTAGTCAAGGGAAACTTGAGCCTCGAGCGAAGAAGTGCATATTCCTAGGTTATGCATCAGGTGTTAAAGGTTTTAGGTTGTGGTGTCCTGATCCGAAGTCTCCTATGATTATTATCAGCCGTGATGTCACATTTGATGAGTCTGCTATGTTCCACCAAAAATAGTCACAAGTTTCAGTTGACGATAAGGCGCGCAGTACAGGACAGGTGGAGTTAGAAATTCGTGATTTAGCTCTTCGCCAGATAAGACTACGGAATTGGACGAGATCCGTTCAAGTAGATGAAGCACCTCAGCAGCTGCAGGAAGAGCGAGAATACACTATTGCTAGAGATCGGTTTAGATGAGAGATTCGACCACCGCGAAGATATAAAGATACGATAGCTTATGCATTGTCGGTTGACAATTTTGTGCCCTTCAGCTATTCAGGAGCTACTTCAGGTGATAACTTCGCTAAGAGTTATGGTCGTCGTGCAGATAATTCAGTCAATTTATTGAGGAGGCCTCTTTCAGTTGGCAAGTTCAAGCCGGGCTTGGACTTGATCGATATGTCTTTGCCTTAAATGCCTGTGGTATTGGAGAAGGTGGAGTAAGTTAAGCTTATTTTGGAGTGAGGAATTTTCTACGTATTTGAGTCAAGGTGGAGATTTGTTATAGGTTGCCTCAAATACTCAAATCCATATTGCTTTGGGAATTCTTTTTTGACTTGGCTTGTTTTGGTCAAGAGTCCTACTTATATTAGACTTTGTACAACCAATCAAATTAGAAGTCTATGCCTACTGGGACTCTTGTTGGGGTCTTCAAGGTTATATAAGAACAGTCTTTCAAGCCAACTATGATCATCAATCTTCAGAGCACCAATCAAGAAGAGAGAGTTCGTTTGTGAAGCCTATTTGGTATTTTCTCTTTTGTTCCTTTATTTGAGAGAGATTATATTAGGCTTTTGGGGTGTGATTTAGGATTGAGTGATTGAGAGATCTCCACATTGTATTCCTCATAATTAGTAAACCTATTCTCCTCCTTCGCCCGTGGACGTAGGCTACAAACCGAACCACATATATCTTTGTGTTCTTGATATGTTTCGTGCTTTCGTTTGATTGATATTAGTTTATTCCTGGGGTTTGTCATAACAAGTATGCTTCAAATGATATCAATGTCACTTGACTCTTTACATGTTCATTGAGGATCTCTCATTCATAAGGTACTGTAAAAATGTCCAGATATTCTGACTGTTGAGTGTTGACGAGCAGGTATGTGTGTGCGCATTTCTAGTGATGATGCACATATATTGTTTAACGCAGCGCGAAGTAATAAACCTCGGAATCCACCAAGGGCTATTCTTTGTATCCACAAAGAACGATCTTCGAATCCACAAAGAACTTCGAATCCACGAAGAAAATATAATAAAGAGGAATTTTATTGATGAAAAGTGAGGAATTTTATTGATGAAAAGTTATCTAATAATTTTGGGGTTACATGTCTCTTCTTAAATAGAATAACAAAATAGACTCCTAATAAGACTAAAATTATAAAAAAATAAAAGTATTAAATCCTACCCTAAAAAGACTCTCTATAGTAAAGGAAATAAATCAATCCAACATGAATCAAAATTGAATTTATTTCCTAATCTAAATAAACTCAACTTTATTACTAAAAATAAACTAAATGCTGATTATTTTTAGATTTTTACCAAAAACTAGTGATACTGATGTGATTTTAGGAATCTGTCAATTTGGATGGCTTAGTCTCATTGAGATAGGCGATTTTCATATATAATATGTTAGAATCAGTCTTCCGGATTGGGAGATATGATTGTTTCTTTGCGAGCAAGTAAATAATTCATTCGCATCCACATTTGACTCGTGAAAGTCCCACTTCTCTATTAATTTGCCTGTTATGCGTCCTTCATCATTGTTATTGTATAATAAGTTGTAATATCTTTAAAAGAACTCCATAGTTTTATTGGTAATTCCTTATTTCTCCGTGTTTGATGCCAGTCCACATAATTTTGGCCCTTATTTGGTTCGCTATAACTTAATTGTAATGTAAGCACTAGTTGCACTTAACTGGAGCCTGTCACATACAATGCACTTATTTCTGTTGGTTTTAGAATTGTTCAATGTGCAGCTGCTATGTACAGTATAGACCTCTTCTACTTGCAAGTCAGTTTTGCGGACGCAGTCAATAGGACCAAACGAACCCCACCAAGTTTTGTCCATTCTCTCTTCAAGTCTCCCTCATTCCCTTATATTACTCAGTCCCCTTGCCCACGACTTCAAATCAGCGACAAAACCCGTGACTCTCCGTACTCTTTTAGTCAAATATCGTGTGCTAAAAGTTACAATCAAATTTTATCTATTTGCAAATACTTTTCCTCTCTAATTATCTATTCACGGAGTTTAATTTGAATCTCGGCTGGCCTCAACTCAAGTGGATGTGCCCGTTTTGATCTCTACAAGTTAATTAATGCAATCGG
The DNA here is from genome assembly GCA_012295165.1 of Asparagus setaceus. Classification (NCBI taxonomy): domain Eukaryota; kingdom Viridiplantae; phylum Streptophyta; class Magnoliopsida; order Asparagales; family Asparagaceae; genus Asparagus; species Asparagus setaceus. Next base: position 42,941,485 of record CM022701.1, on the reverse strand, counting down.
AGCTGAACTCGTCTCGATTATAACATTCAAAATTTCAAATGCGTGTGAGCCCACCACATTGCTAATTGTGTTAGCTAGTTTTCAAGTGTATAAATAGTTATTGAGTAAGGCTTATTGTGCTCAAGGCAGTATTTGTGGAGATAATATCATTTGGGTATAATATCGAGTTAGAGTTAGAGAGAGAGAGAGAGAGAGAGAGAGAGAGAGAGAGAGAGAGAGTTAAAAGAATGGGGTTACAGAGAGAAGTGATGATTGCTCTGGTTGTGATTCTGAACTTGAGTGTTAGGCTCAAGGCTCAGCTTCAAGTAGGGTTCTATGCAAACACATGTCCTCAAGCTGAGTTCATTGTGAGGAGTGAGGTGCAGCGGGCGCTTACTGGTAATGCCGGTCTTGGTGCTGGGCTTCTGAGGATGCATTTTCATGATTGTTTTGTTAGGGTGAGAAAACTTCACAAATATTGTAGACATAGTACTAGTTCAAAAGGATTTGGATCCTCTTATCTATATATTTTTAGCATATCGGATAGTCGAATACAAAGTGCCTTAGCCATTTAGTAGTTTATATAAATAAGCGTAATTCACAACATACATGCATAAGTTAGTTGCATGTGTAAATTCAACAATTTTCGTACCTCTTAGTATAACGTTCTGAATGTGTAAAATAATATGAGAATGCATAATTAGTGAAGAATAGTTTATAAAAACTCTAGTGTACGCTTTGGAACTGTTACAGCTAATCATTTATTTATTTCTAAAACTAGCTAATTAATACACTCTTTAGTTTTTACTCATATAGATGCAAAGCATCAATACTAGCTTTATTGAATGTTTAATTTCCGGGGTCAACCTTCACTTTATGGGAAGTGACATATATGTATGAGATAAGAGGTTTGTGGTGCCACAATTCCTTTTTCTAATCAATTTCAGCATTGTGGTTTTGTAGGGATGCGACGGGTCTGTTCTCATTGACTCAACCTCGTCGAACACTGCAGAAAAAGACTCTCCAATCAACAATCCCAGCCTTCGAGGTTTTGAAGTGATCGACAATGCAAAGACTAGACTCGAAGCTGCGTGTAGCGGAGTTGTGTCTTGTGCTGATATACTTGCTTTCGCTGCTAGAGACAGCGTTGCTTGGGTAAGTCTACGAATTGTCTTTTAAAATTTTCAGGAATAAATCGAGCCTTAGATGAATCAAATTAATCCAAAAGTTATATATATATATATATATATATATATATATATATATATATATACACACACACACACACACACACACACACACACACACACACACACACACACACACACACACACACACACACACACACACACACACACACACACACACACACACACACACACACACACACACACACACACACACACACACACACACACACACACACACACACACACACACACACACACACACACACACACACACACACACACACACACACACACACACACACACACACACACACACACACACACACACACACACACACACACACACACACACACACACACACACACACACACACACACACACACACACACACACACACACACACACACACACACACACACACACACACACACACACACACACACACACACACACACACACACACACACACACACACACACACACACACACACACACACACACACACACACACACACACACACACACACACACACACACACACACACACACACACACACACACACACACACACACACACACACACACACACACACACACACACACACACACACACACACACACACACACACACACACACACACACACACACACACACACACACACACACACACACACACACACACACACACACACACACACACACACACACACACACACACACACACACACACACACACACACACACACACACACACACACACACACACACACACACACACACACACACACACACACACACACACACACACACACACACACACACACACACACACACACACACACACACACACACACACACACACACACACACACACACACACACACACACACACACACACACACACACACACACACACACACACACACACACACACACACACACACACACACACACACACACACACACACACACACACACACACACACACACACACACACACACACACACACACACACACACACACACACACACACACACACACACACACACACACACACACACACACACACACACACACACACACACACACACACACACACACACACACACACACACACACACACACACACACACACACACACACACACACACACACACACACACACACACACACACACACACACACACACACACACACACACACACACACACACACACACACACACACACACACATCCTCCCTATCAACTTAAGTTTATATATATATATATATATATATATATATATATATATATATATATATATATATATATATATATATATATTACATGTCTTATTCTTAACTCATATAAGGGTATTATATCTATTTCGTACAAATTTTGAAGATTTTATTGTCCCTATGGTATTAATCATTTCTTTGGTAATTATTGTGCAGACTGGTGGATCTAGATATCAGGTGCCAGCTGGAAGAAGAGATGGAAGAGTTTCTCTGTCTTCAGATACCTTCACCAATCTCCCTGGTCCGAGCCTTGGTGTCAGCCAACTCACTCAAAGCTTTGCCAATAAGGGGCTTAGTCAAGACGAAATGGTCACACTTTCTGGTAATTACTGAAAAAAGCAAATGAAATACATGGTGAATTTCATAAATGAATTTGTTATAAGGCTTTGAATTTTTTTTCCCACTAAATCTCACATGAAATTTTTTCATTTAATATCCAAATTAGCACCTTCAACTTTAACTTGTCATGTAGCAAGGAAAATTCAGCTTTAACTTGTCATGTAGCACGGAAAATGCGAAAATTCATGCTCAGTTCAAAAAGATATACATTTACTAAAAAAAATATAAAGTAGTATTTTTTTAGTACTCCATCAAATTCCCCCACAAAGGTTTTGTGATCCATTACTAACTATGGTTACATTTATATATGCACACAGGTGCACATACACTTGGTCGGTCTCACTGTACATCATTCAGTAACAGGCTGTACAGTTTCAACTCGACTGTGAGCCAAGACCCAACCCTTGACCCAACCTATGCCGCATTCCTTAAGCGTCAATGCCCACAAGGGAGCAATGACACGAGCCTCGTCGTTGCAATGGACCCTCGATCACCTACGAGCTTTGACGCTAGCTACTACAACAACATCATCGCCAATCGTGGGCTTTTCACCTCCGACCAGAGTTTAGGATCAGATAGCGTGACATCAAGCCAAGTGAGGATGAATGCGTTTAATGGGGGGCTTTGGAAGAGCAAGTTCTCTCAGGCGATGGTAAAGATGGGTAAGATTGGGGTGCTCACTGGAAGTGATGGAGAGATTAGAAAGAATTGTAGGGTTATCAATTGATTGTGTAGATGTTTGTTTTATTTTCTTGTTTTTCCCCTTTGCAAACGTTAATCAAATATAAGTTACGGGTGCAACTTTGTGCTTTTCTTGTATATCTCTTGGTATCAAATTTTGTGTTAATTAAGTGTAAGTTACATTCTTCTGTTTAATTGTAAATTTATTCCAATTCTATTTAAAATAGAATTTGGGGAAAAAAATTGTCGTGGGGATCATAAAGGTGGATCCAACAATATGATATATGCTTGCATCAAATATTACTTTTGTGTAAAACCTTTAAATAGTTGGATCGACCTTTAACTTAGACAAAATTTCATTAACGAAGAACTTTTTAAGGTTTTTACATAATATTAATATCCTGATGCGGTTCTGTCATATTGTTGGGTCGACCTTTATGAGTGCAACTAGGGGAAACATAATATAAGTGCTAGTAGGGGAAACATAATGTATTGAAGTTCTAATTAGCCTTGAAAAATATTTCTCGTCCCTTCATTCATTTCCACCCATTTCTTCAAAATTTTGAGAATTGAAAAGAGCCAAATAACAACGTGATATTCTTCACTTTTCAAGTGTTAAATATTAAAAGAAAACTCATGTCCTCTCTCACATTTCATGGAGCTATATGGGGAGAAAGTCTTTTACCTATGTGTATTGAAAATTTGCATTTCTTCGGGAATCTCACATTTCTTGGATCCTCACAAGTTTAAAGCAAAGACAAGTTAAAGTCATTTCTAATATTTTATTTAGTTTCTATTAATTTTTCAGTTACAAAACACTCCATAATCTTGGGAAACTTACATTTATAATTCAAATCTTTTTCTTTTGCTACTCTTTTTCTTTGTCCATGGTTGTAATCAAGAATTAAAATTATCAAAATCCATTCCTAAAAAATAAAAGTGCTTATAATTTCACCGTTGAATGAATGGGCCTTAAAAGCAAAGGAATTTATATAGATTGAGAAGTTAGCAATTTTCGTAGTGCATTGCTTATCGAGAAGAGGATTATGTATTAGAGCAGCAAAGGAATTTATACACATTGTTAATGATAATATGGAGGGCAGTACTGTTAGGACATTGTCTGTGCAATATCTCTTGTTAGAGTAATAACAAACTATTATTTGGTACTAAAATTGATTTGAGATGATTTAGTATAGGTGAGCAACAAAGGAATTTATACACATTGTTAATGATAATATGGAGGGCAATCTTGTTTACGTGCAATATCTCTTGTTTGAGTAATAACAAACTATTATTTGATACTAATATTGGTTTGAGATGATTTAGTACAGGTAATTACTAGTTAGACAAGCAGATGAAATAGATGGTTAATTTCATAAACGAATTTGTCATAATGCGTTGAACTATTTTATGTTAGAACGTTGTTCGTACAATATCTCTTGTTTGAATAATAATAAACTCTCATTTACTACTGATATATTTTGTGAGATGATGTATTTTAGGTATAAACAGGTACGAGCAAGTTGCAGTTCGAAACGATACAAAAATCAACACGAACGTTGATTTCAGCCTTCGAACCATCGATGGTCAAGAGGCAACCATCGATGGTCAGTATCTCATCAATCGTTACTGGAGGCAATCAGAGAAAATTAGAAATAGGAATTGGCACCATCGATGGTCCACAACGACTCATTGATGGTTATAGGGAACCATCGATATTTACAGGACACAATAGAAGAAATCCAGAAACCAGAATCAGCATCATCGATGGTTACAGTTGAACCATCAATGATCACCAAGGGACCATCGATGGTCGTGATCCACCATCGATGGTTATGATAAAATTTGGCAGTCTTTAGAATTTAATCTCAGCCGTTCGTCGATTCGTTTGATCTCCTATTTGCACTCAGATTTGGGTATCTCTTTTCTGTCCTATTAAGGTCTATTTAAGGATAGTTGGAGATCATAATTAACAACGAAGTTTAAGGAGGCATGATAATTACATTTTTATTGCATATTATACCCTCATTATCTATTTCATTTAAATAAAAATGTCACTAATAAACGTGTTTTATCTTAATTTGCAGGTTAATGAAGAAATAATGAATAAAAACCCAAAAGACTCAAACTCCCTGAGTTTCTATAATTTATTGAAGCCCAAATATGAAGACAAAAGAAGGCCCAAGAAAGCTCAAGGATCCATGAAGAAATTGGGTTAAGAAATCACAAAAAATAAAATTGCCGCTAACTAATAGGTCGGCCAACCGATTGGTGAGCGGCAGAATTAGATTTGTGGCTGGATTTTAATTCCTTTGTTGTCAAGTTTCATCCAAGAGTTCTCCTTCATTACTGTAGGCTATAAATAGAGGGGTAGAGTGAGGGGTTTGAGTATGAAAAATTTTATAAAAATTCCATTTGGAGAGGAGGGTTACTCTTAATTAAGAAGACCTTTCAAATTTATAACTTTTATTGCAATTAATAAATGAATTTTTTCACCTCTTCATATTTTTCTTTTCTTCTCTTTATTTTATCATGAAGATGAAGATGAGATGAAGATGAAGATCAAGATGAAGGTTTGCCTTCTTCAAGAGGCTAAAACACTCTTGGAATGTAAGTTTCTCTTTTATCTTTTATTTTCCTTGTAGTATTTTTTTAGTAGAGAAGATTTATTTTAATGGTTTGTAGAGTAGATTTGCTTTCCGTCTTTACTTTCTTGCATTACTTTCTTGCATTTTTTTATAGTATAGATTTATTTTCTTGCATAGTTAGATTTACTTTTATGCTTTTTACTTTTGTAATTTAGATTTAGTTTTTGTTCATAGTTTAGATTTTTACTTCTTTATTTTTTATTTTTCTTTTGTGATTAATTCCTCCTTCTTACTCTCTAGTTTTTATTTTATTTTTAATTCAATAATGTGGAACTAAAATCTTGTAGGAATTCTAGAATTATATGAAACTAGTTTAATTTCTTTTACAATTTGTGGATTATTCTCTTGAGCTTAAAATGATCATGTTTAGGGTAATCAATTAGAGAACTAATTGGTAGAAGAAGAATTTAATAATCTATGCTTATCTTGAATGGTTTGATTGGTTATGCTTATGAATTCTAGAATTACTATTTAGTTGTTGTTCTTTTCATGAGTATTAATTTTACTTGGATGATAATTTAATAGGTTATGCTTTCCTTAAGTGGTTTGATAGTCTATGCTTAATACATCTAAAGTAAAATATGATAATAAGAGAATAGTTCATATTTTATAAGTGAGATTAGCTAGTGGATTTAATTCTAGATTCCTCATATCTTTAATTGAATCCTCCATCTTTTACTTTCTTGATTTTCCTCTTTATTATTGATTTTCATTTATTAGTTTTATTTCCTTTATTTTATTCATCATTCTTTCTCCTCTCTCAATCTTGTTTTGATTTTATTTTGCACATATTCACAAACACTCTCTTAATCTCTCCACAATCACTTTTCATTTATCACTCTCCTAATTGTCACACACACAACATAAGAACCGGTTTTGATTAACTCCTACAACACCTTCCTCGTGGGATCAATAACTTTTTATACTATAACTTAATAGTTGTATACTTGCAACTTAGGCACATATTTAATTCCTATCAAGTTTTTGGCGCCGTTGCCGGGGAACGGTGTTTATAAGTAGGATTTTTTTTATTTTGGTTCTTTAATTTGTGTGTTTTCTTGTGAAGGAACCACTTGGAACTTGAAAATTAAGGATTGAAGATTAAAGATTGAAGAATTGCCTTCAACGAGGCTTGGATGCTTTTGTGTAGGTAACTCCTCTTTCTAGTATTTTCAATTCCACCCTTTTAGTTAGTTTCTCACAATTAGAGACAATTGGGATCTAAAAAAAAATTTACTTCTGTCAGCCATAATAAAAATTCACCCTCCACTTGGACATTACTAACAAGATAATAAATTCAAACAAGAGCTCTCTTTCTCACATTGGTTGATTGTTGACCCTAATTAAAAAAAAAGATTTTATTTTTACATCATTTTGTAGTTGCTTTTAATATCTAGGGTTGCTTTGCATAGTAGGAATTCACCAAAGTAATTTGCGCATCTTGATTTGACACCACTTGAAAATATTCTTAAGGGCAAAACCCATTAATCAAGATAAGGTGAGGGATTTCATCACCCTTTTCTTAGCCCACGAATCACTAATTCCTCACTACACAAACCCAAACCTTTTTAAAACTCATTAGACGTTGGCCCCTAAGGATTCGAGCTTATTAAGGAACAAGAAATCATTAAGTGAACCGGTTCAAGTTTACTTGAAATAGTTGGTGTCTAAGACAAGGTTTAGAGGTTGCGTAAAGCACTCCGCAAGGAACGAGATATTTAATTGATCTTTGACCTCCCTCTAGTACTATCCTTATCTGGCTAACTGACCGAGTAAACTTCGATCTTTTCACTAAAGGAGTTTTTGGTTAGGAGCTGGTCTAGTTGAGTCTAGGCTTAACCCTAGAATTTAAAGTGATTGATACAAGTGATTGTATTGATTTGTTTTAGTTACGTTTTTCCTTTATCTTTCTCCTTTTTTTTTCTCATCATCTTTTTAATCTTTTAGTTTTTCCCTCTTATAAAAAACTAACTTTTGTTTTTATAAAAAATTATAAAAATAATTTATTTTGGTGTATGCAAGTTTGGATTAGAGATAATACCAATCATTTAATCTGTTTTGAACCAATTTTTAAAGAAATGGCTCATCCTAATCCACCCATTCTCCATGATGTGTGTTATCCAACTAGGAATGCAATCCCTTCTTGCATTAAGCTCTCCGATATCAATGGAACTAATTTTGAGCTTAGACCGCATTTCATAAATATGCTTCCAAAATTTTTAGGAGTAGAATCTGAAGACGCATATATTTTTATCTCCGAATTTGAAGAAGTTTGTCTTATGATTAAAATGAGGGACTTATCTGAGTATGCGATCAAGCTTCGATTTATTTCTTTTGTTCTTAAGGATAAATCCAAGAAATGGCTGTATAGCTTACCCACAGATTCTATCTCAACTTGGGGTGAATTTATCACCGTTTTTCTAAAAATTTCTTCCCTATCCACAAAACGGTTAAGGTTAGAAATAGCATCATGAATTTTAAAATTATCCCGGGGGAGCCTTTTTGAAAGTATTTTGATAAATTTAAGGATCTTCTTATCCAATGTCCTCACCATGGCCTAGAGAAATGACGATTATGCCAAATTATCTATGAAGGATTGGATTATTCTTCAAAAACTTTCTTAGAATCGATGTGTCAAGGGGATTTCATGATGAAAAATGCCGATGAAGCCTGAGATTTTTTAGAAAGTTTATCTGAAAAAACCATGCAATGGGAACACTGTGATGAAAGAGTTTCATCAGTTCCCCAAACCAAACCTAGTGGTTTTTCCTTAGAGTCAAACATAGCCTCTGAAGCAAAGATGGCTACAATCTTGCGTAGGTTAAAAGCCTTGAAAATCAAAGAACGATCTCCATGTCAAATCAATCAAGTTTCTGCCTCGGGTTGTCATAACTGTCTTTCTCCAGCCCATGTTTCAGAGGAATGTCCCCTCTTAGGAAACACTCAACCACTAGAGCAGATGAACGCTGTATTTCAGCGTCCTAGAAATGATCCGTTTTCTCCAACCTACAATCTGGGATGGAGAAATCATCCTAATTTTGCATGGAACCAGGGTAATTACTCTGGAAATTATAGGCGTTGAAAAATACTTACAAGATCCTCGAAACCAACTTCGTGGCGAAGTCGGCGAATGACAACCCATCGAATGATCACGGGCGTCGAATCGTTAAAGCGCGAACTTCGACGAAACGCGGCGTCACAAACGGTTTAGCGGACTTGAGCAGACGATCGGTTGAGACCGTTGAACCGAACGAACCAAGAATTAGTCGAGTCAAGTATAGACGGAACCAGCCGAAGCGAGCAGCGGGAAAAGCGGCGCCAAAAGCGGCAGCGCCTCGACCAACTTGGCGGGTTACCTCGACAAGTGGCGAAGTGGCTCGACGCAATGGTGAAACCACCTCGACAGTGGTAGGCGGCCCTCACCACCATGGTAGAACCACCTCGACAACGGCCAGGCCTGCGGCCAAGTGGTAGAGGCTCGACCACATGGTAGGGTGGCTCGGCCAAGTGGCGAAGTGGCTCGGCCAAGTGGTAAACCGATGACCCCATTGTATAAATAGGGGGTCTTGTTAACTTGGAGGAGGATTTTTGGACTTACGGCGGGACTTTGATCGATTTTCGGATATTCTCAAAGAGCTCTTGCGAGATCTACAAGCCGTCGGCGCATAGTTAGAACCGCAGAACGACATAAACCTAGTCGACGTCCGGATCTGGCGGAAGGTAGCGAATTGGGTCGAACTCTGAGATACCCTCTAGATTAAGCTTCGTCTTAATCTCGGGGATAGCTGTGATTTCTCCTAGTAGATCTCACCCTTTCGGGCGATCCTCTCCTTCGTGAGTGTGATCCCCTCGGTAACCGTCTCCTTAGGTGAAGCGAGCCTTTACATCTGTAGTTCGAACAGGGTCTCCACGGATTGGAATTGCTGATGGTCCACGGACACAATAAGTCCGACACGGTAAAGAACCCATAGCGAGGATCCGATATAGAGAGATCCTCGTGTTTGTTCACTAAGGATAAAAGTTGTAATCTTTTTGATTTTCATTGTGCTTTAAAATAAAGGCATCTCTTTTTGAATTTCGTTGTAGGCCAAAGAAGGCGTAAGCAAAATTCAAATCAATGACAATCATCCCGACTTTTACCGCGAACAAGCCGGGCGACCATTATGGGAGCCACCGCCTCGATCGGAGGTCGCTGTACGCAACCGCGGATCCCTATCCCGGTGGAAGAAGAGGTCGAGTTCGAGTTCGACTGGGAGAAGTTCGAGGAGTACCTATCCTCACCCTCCTCGAGATCCAGTTCCCCGCCGCTCCAAGAAGGTCTCACGCAAGGAGAACCCGATGGGCCTCCGATGTAGAGCCCGGGCGGCGAGTCCAACTACGCCGGTAGCGAGAAATCCTTCGCGCCGAAGTCCGGATGGTGCGAGATGAGCGCCGGCGATCGCCGGCACTCTCCAGCGAGCTTCGCCAAAGCGGCGACAAAGCATGGCGCAAGCTTGCCAAGGCCATGCAATCCATGGATGGGGTCCGCTACGGTTATCTAAGATCCAACTCACGCAGGCTTCAAATTTCGGCGATCATCGGCTTATCAAGCTGCCAACCGACGAAAGTGGGTCCGTGTCAAACGGAACCGCCAACACTTCGGAGCGATCCGAAGCGCCACGCACTTTGCGCAAGCACGAGCTTTGGTGCAACAGTGCGTGAGTTAAAGAAGGAAGTGGCAAAGAAGCCACCAACGTACCGCCGTGTTTGGAGGCCCAAAGCTAATGGTGCCCCAACCTCGGTTGCCCACACTCCGTCTGGCTTAAGCCAAAGGATACGGCGTTGCAAATCCAGCGCCAAGGTCAAGGCGATGGCGCCTCAAAGACAAAGGCATCGCATGCGAATCGGTGGTGAAGCCAACTCCGTCACCACTACCAAACCAACTATCAAGGATCGCCTCGTCCCCGGAGAGAATCACGGGTCACTCCTCATGCGGGATGCACGTTCAACAAGACAAGAAGATTCTGCGGCCTCTCTATCGGATTGAAAATCGAAGTCAGAAGTCTGCAGAGACTTCAGCCACATCGGCGAAAGTCTGGCGAGTCACTTCGGAAGTTTCGATGGATTGACCCGTCCTCGGAAGGAGGCGTTTTCATCGGCGATGAGGGCGTTATACGAAAGATCACGCCGACATACGGCGTTGCTCCGGTACACACCGAGATGGTACGTACTACCGTGCAAGAGTGCGAGAAAATCTCGAAGGGATTCCCCAAATTGACGCAGTCATGCTTGTGCTCAAGCTCATCAAGGCGATGCTCTCGAGTGCAATTGTCATCAAGCTCGAAAGGGTGTCGGTCTTCGAGAGACTCACCACGGAGATGCGAGACCTAGGTCAAGGCGATTCATAAAGGATGACCTCAGAGAGGTGAGTTGCCGAGGTCACTAATAATATGACCGACAAGAACCATCGTCACGGGCTATTCGGCGCATCATAGCGGCTAACTTCGTTTCTTGATGCAGGACTATCCGACGGTCGAATCGATAAACCGAAGGGGATACCGCGGAGGATGATGTGTCGATATTGGCTCATGTCGCATCGATCATCTTGTATCTAGCGAAGGAGCCCCAAGAAACACTTATGATCGATGCAGATCAAGTGGCCAAAATGCTAGGCGGCGTTGAATAAACAGGAAAACTTCAAGTTAGAAATGGAGTTGGCCATGCGGGGCGATGAGAGAAATGCGACCAACAGATCCAAGCTTTAACAAAGCATCGAGGGAATCAAGTCAACACATCGGCGTTGATCAAGATGGCACTTCAGTCGAGGAAGCACCGAAGATGATAACCCCGAACCGCAGCGGCTGCATTTGCTCATGAGGCGAAAGATCAAAGACTTGGAGAGCAAAATCAATTCATTGATTTCGCTCAAGAAGTAAAGAAGACGGTATTCCTTGCCCATGCAGGAATGGGAATCAATCCGTACCCATCGAAGTTTAACTTAATAAACTTCACACCATTTGACGGGAAGGGTTCCCGGCGCTTGATTTATTTCAAGTCACACCTGGAGTTATTTACGGCGAACCCACGATGGTTCGGTCATTCGTTAGCACCGCCGTGGGCGCCGAATGGTACCGCCGTCTCAAGCGAGCATTCCGTTGGGGCGACATGGAGTCTAGCTTCCTTACCAATTTCTTTGATGGCGATACGAGGTATCGTCGGGACATTGCTCGGCGAAGCGAAGAGCGGAGAAACCGTGGATATCTTTGTCAAGCGATTAGGAACAAGGCAATGGCTGTCGGGATCAATAGCGGAGGAGTTCATCCTCCAAACCTGCACAACTTATCGATAGATGTGCTTGAAGCAATGGGTGCCCACTCGATAGCGATGGAAGGACTGAAGGTTTGTGGAAACAAGCGAAGGTTCCTCAAAAGGAAAAAGCGAGAGAGGTCAGCGAACAGCGGAAGCTCGGCGTAACTTTGTCCCGCGGTAAAGGAAAAACAAGCCAAGGCGGCGGTTCGCGAACCAAGCGTTCAACTCAACCCGGCGGCGGCCAGGGCAACAGCGAGCGCCGCGAGCACAATCAACGTGGCAACACAGGCCACAAAAGCGAAGGCCTTAGAGCGAGATTCCGAAGTCCTATTCCTTTAGGGACGGCGAGATTCTCGGTCTCTTCAAATATCTTGTGGAAAATAACAAGATCAAGCTCCCTCAGATTCGAGAATCAAAGAGGCGATGAAGACGAATGACCCAAGATCTGTGCGTACCATAGGGCGGTTCATCACCCCACTAAATCTGTTTCGACTTAAGGACAAAATCCGGGCTTTAATTGATGTAGGGTCATTACTATGAAGATCCAAAGAAAGAAGGTCGGGCGAATCACGGTATCCATAAGTTTGAGGTCGCGTTGACATGGTTTGAACTGAACCGGTGGTCAAAGTTGCGGTGAAGGCGGTAAATGGCGACCCACACAAACAACGGAAAACTTCAAGTTAGAAATGGAGTTGGCCATGCAGGCGATGAGAGAAATGCGACCAACAGATCCAAGCTTTAACAAAGCATCGAGGGAATCAAGTCAACACATCGGCGTTGATCAAGATGCGGCGACTTCGGTCGGGAGGAAGCACCGAAGATGATAACCCCGAACCGCAGCGGCTGCATTTGCTCATGAGGCGAAAGATCAAAGACTTGGAGAGCAAAATCAATTCATTGATTTCGCTCAAGAAGTAAAGAAGACGGTATTCCTTGCCCATACAGGAATGGGAATCAATCCGTACCCATCAAGTTTAACTTAATAAACTTCACACCATTTGTGGGAAGGGTTCCCAAGCCTTGATTTATTTCAAGTCACACCTCGGAGTTATTTAAGCGAACCCGATGGTTCGGTCATTCGTTAGCACCCTGGGGCTGCCGAATGGTACCGCCGTCTCAAGCCGGGAGCATTCCGGTTGGGGCGACATGGAGTCTAGCTTCCTTACCAATTTCTTTGATGGCGATACCAGGTATCGTCGGGACATTGCTCGACGAAGCGAAAAACGGAGAAACCGTGGATATCTTTGTCAAGCGATTAGGAACAAGGCAATGAAGCTGTCGGGATCAATAGCGGAGGAGTTCATCCTCAAACTGCCACGGCAACTTATCGATAGATGTGCTTGAAGCAATGGGATGCAACCACCATCGATAGCGATGGAAGGACTGAAGGTTTGTGGAAACAATAGAGGTTCCTCAAAAGGAAAAAGCGAGAGAGGTCAACCGACAACGGAAGTCGGCGTAACTTTGTCCCGCGGTAAAGGAAAAACAAGCCAAGGCGGTTCGCGAACCAAGCGTTCAACTCAACCCGGCGGCGGCAGCAACCAGCGGCGGCGCCGGAGCACAATCAACGTGGCAACACAGGCCACAAAAGCGAAGGCCTTAGAGCGAGATTCCGAAGTCCTATTCCTTTAGGGACGGCGAGATTCTCGGTCTCTTCAAATATCTTGTGGAAAATAACAAGATCAAGCTCCCTCAGATTCGGAATCAAGAGGAAGCGATGAAGACGAATGACCCAATCTTGTCGCGTACCATAGAGGCGGTTCATCACCCACTAAATCTGTTTTGACCTTAAGGACAAAATCCGGGCTTTAATTGATGTAGGGTCATTACTATGAAGCCGTCCAAAGAAAGAAGGTCGAGCGAATCACGGTATCCATAAGTTTGGTCGGTGCGTTGACATGGTTTGAACTGAACCGGTGGTCAAAGTTGCGGTGAAGGCGGTAAATGGCGACCCACAAGCAGCGGAAAGGACTTGTGTATAGAGAATAAGTGCTTAGGTCCACCGAACCTACTTGAAGATGAGCAATGGGTAGCCTCTTCTTCGTTGAAGAAAAGCCGGCATAAGGGAAAGGCATGCCATGCTACTTGCATGATGCGGAGGCGATGAGCGGTGGTAACATTCCAGTGTCGAAGGGAACAGAAGCCCGCCACCGAGTGGAGAGTACAAATACAAGTACCACGAAATCTCGACCCAAATGCCAAAGCTATCGGCTGGGGGGTACCAACAACACCCTCACTCACCGAAAAGGCGAAGATGCGACCCGCGAAGTTCAACTCCGGCGGTCGATTCGGTCGCCGATTGGAAGAGATAAGCGGGAACCGAACTCCCCATATCGCCGGCGTGATGGCACAATTGGCAAATATCCCGCAAGGATCACTCTCTATGAGTTCTTTGCGCTTATCAAAGAGCGAGAGAAGCTCTTCAAGCCCTTGACTTCCTCCTGCAGTTAGGCGGTCGAGTCGGCCCACGACAAGCAACCTTGCGACTAAACACTTCCCGCATCACGTTTACAAAGGAGGATATGCGACGAGGAATTCCAAGCACGATAGGCCGCTATACTTCACCGGTATATTGGCTCTAGTGAAGTTAACCGATCCAAGTCGATCCGGGTTCATTATGAGCATCATGCCCTACGCCTCATGTATCATCTTTGAATCCCCGCCAAGAAGTCGGCCGACAGCAAAGCAGATGATTTACGGGTTTAACACCGGTCTCGGTAGCTTGGTAAAATCGGATAAAGTGCCAAATGGGGACTTAAAGTCCGAAGTCACTGCTATGTGATTGGCGAGACTTCCTATAACTTATGTTGGGTCGACCTTGGATCCACGGTAGCGTTATAGTCCCATCTACTCTTCATCGGTGTCTCAAATATGTAGGCGAATAATGAAGTCAAGGCGGTGGTGCGGACAAACAACCGTTTAAGGGGATGGAGAATTATTTCAGCGATTCTCTCCTCTACGGTAATGAGTCAGCTGAATCATCGGCCCAAGGTACGGACAATGTGAAGAAGCCGATACCGAAACCGGCTTGGTTATAGTGGAGGTTTTGTTTTAAATGACATTATACCCCTTGTAATCAATCTTGACGATGAAGAATCGTCAGATGAACATTGTAATTGGCAAATTGCCGATGAATCAATAAATGACGATTTAGAGTACCCTTTATCTTTGAATGATGTGATAACAGGTTTATACAATGATCCAGAGTTGCACCTGCCAACTCGGTCATCTTGCTTTACACAAAAGCAGTTCCGAGACTCCTTTGGGACACCACTCGTCATCCCACGAAGATCAAGTAGTGAAGAAGACTTGGTTTACGGAAAAGGAGATGCGCCTCAATACGAAGTCACTTCTTCAAAAACGATCGAGAGCGACAATGGACCTATCCTCCACACATTCAGATATAGTCCAGAAACACTGGGTATCATGTTTTGGACGAGGTCCTCGAGTCCCTCCTAAAGCGGCATATGTCCCAAGAGGAAAGCCGGATAATTACTACGCATTTAGAAGGGGATTGGGATACGAATCCTCCTCAGAAGATGAATGCTCGTGGCTGATTGATAATAATCCACCCGATGAGGGAGACGGACATTCGTCTGATTCTTCGGCTTAGGATTCTGACACTAGCCTCGGAGAAGCTTTCAAGACTTTAATGTCAAACATGGCGTCAGTCGATCCGGCTAATATTGAGGATGATGAAGATATGCCAACATGGGAAGACCCATGGATCCATCAGCTTCAAGAGCAGTTTGGGGATAGGTTCGAACAAAGAGAACCCCCCACTAAGGATGAGGTAGTCCAGGTTAATATGGGTGATGAAGAACATCCTAAACTCATAAATATCAGCAATACGCTCCCCTCGGAAGAAAAGGAAGAGTTGATTGCCCTAATCAGGGAGTATATCGATGTATTCGCCGGAGTTACGAGGACATGCCAGACTCGACCTAATGTGGCGACACATCGCTCAACATCAAGATGGATGTCAAAACCAAGCAACAAAGAAAGACGGTTTCGTCCACAAATATTGCAAGCAATCATTGACGAGGTGAAGAAACTCATAGAATCGGGATTCATCGAGGAAATTCAACATCCGGATTGGGTGGCGAATATAGTCGGTCATGAAGAAGAATGGTTCGATTAGGACTGTCGACTACGAGACCTAAACGCCGCTGCCCAAAGGATGATTTCCCTCTGCCAATCACCGACGTCATAGTTGACAATACATGTGGATTCGAGAGGATGTCCTTTATGGATGGCTTTTCGGGGTACAACCAAATCAAGATGCACCCCGATGACGCCAAACACACAAGATTCGTAAGCTTACCCAGGTATATTTTGCTATCTGGTCATGCCGTTCGGCTAAAGAACACGGTGCAACATACCGTGAGCAATGGCGGAGATTTTTCGGGATCATCTTGAAGCGGTCGAATGCTACATCGGCGACTTGGTCGTGAAAAGCCGTGACAAAGAAGATCACATCAAAGATCTTAGAACGGTATTCGAGCTCATGCGAACTCATCAACTAAAGATGAATCCTGCCAAATCCTTCCTTGGGATGTCCAGTGGCAAGTTTCTCGGCTTCGTCGTCACCGACAAAGGAATCCATGTTGATCCTGACAAAGTGAAGGCGATTCAAGAATTGCAACCTCCAAGAAATCTAAGAGAACTCAGGGGGTTACAAAGGCGATTGGCATATATCCGTCGGTTCATATCGAACTTATCTGGGAAATGCCAACCATTTTCTAAGTTGAACAAGAAGGGCGTGTCGTTTATTTGGGATGACGCCTGCCAGAAGGCATTCGAAGAGATCAAATCGTATCTCGCTAAACCTCCTGTTCTTGTCGCACCGCGGTCGGGAAAACCGTTTTTGATCTACGTCAAGGCAACGGATCACTCGTTAAGCGCTTTACTCCCGCAAGATGACGACAGCGGTCACCGAACGATGCAGTATTACCCGAAGAACATTAGTCGGCGCTGAGTCTCGATACCCAATGGTCGAGAAGCAGTGCCTTGCATTAGTGTTCGCGATTCAGAAAATACGACACTATTTATGTTATCTCTAACGTAAATCCGGTCCGAATATTTATGACCCAACCCGCCTCAATGAGTTGGCGTTTGGCGAAATGGGCTTTGCTCTTGTCCCAATATGACTTGCACTTCAAACAACAGAAGTCGGTCAAAGGACAAGCGATTTATATCTTCTTGGTACCGACACCGGACGCGCAGTTGAGCTATATGATGATCTTCCTGATGAAGTTCACGAAGTCAACACTACATCGCACCAATAAATATGGCGATTGTATTTTGATGGAGCTTCTCGGGCCACCAATGTGGCGAGTACCCCCGGATGTTCTAAAACCTCCGCTCGAGTCGGAGTTGTCTTGATTTCCCGGGAATCATGTCATGCCCGTGCATATTCACTCACGAACCTCGCTCCAATAACGAGTCAATACAACGCTACTTATTGGACTTAGTTTCGCCAAGGAGCCGGGGGTCGAATATCAAGCCGCACGGCGATTCGCAATTGATAGTTAAGCGTGTTCGTGGTGACTCTGAAGTCGAATCGGATCTAATCCCTATCATCGGATAGGCTGTTGAAATAGAGACTCATTGAAGAGTTTTTCATCGAATATATCCCGCTACCCAAAACGCTTATGCGGATGCATCAGCGGCGCAATGTGGTCGCTAGCAATAACCGGAGACCGAGCAACTAGTCACGGTCGGGACTCACCAACTCTTACGTACCATTATCACGATGAGGCACAAGAAGATAAGGGGTAGTTACCAAAGAAGTGTATACAACCCAAACCAAGTTGGAGCCCGAGATTGGCTTTCCTATCATCGACACGCCTTACATGGTATTCTACCGAAGATGTAAAGGAGAGAGAGTCAATCCGCTAAGAGCTCCAAGATTCTTTTATGACACGGAAACCCGGATGTTATACCGTCGAAGTGCGATGGTCTTTGCTCCGTGCCTCTCAAACAAAGAGGTAGGAGAGGTCCTTCGGGAAGCACCACGAAGGTGAATGTGGTGCACACCGGCTGGTCCCAAGCTCTGATCGAATCGAGGAGAATGGGCTACTTTTGGCAACAATGATTAATGACGCAATGGTACGCCGAAATGCCACGCATGTCAAATTCACGCCAATTATATGCATCGGCCTCTGGCGGTTGCATCCTTCGCCACATCCTCGCCATTCGAGACATGGGAATGGACATTGTAGGTCCCATTTTCCTCCGTCGGTTAAAGGAGATCGGTTTATTCTAGCGACACCATACTTCTCCAAGTGGGTCAAGCAATCCCGCTTAAAGAAGTCAAGGCGAAAATCGCATCAAGTTTATCAAACACCATGTCATCTATCGACGGTGTCCCAAGGCGGATCGTGCATGACAACGGTCCCCAATTCATCGGCAATTCCTTCATCGGGTTTTGCGAAAAGTTCAAGATACAAGATGTCTACAATGCCTTTATAATCCAAAGAAGAAATGGATTAGCCGAGGCATTCAACAAGACGATCATCAAAATTTTGTCGAAGCTTGTGAAGAGTAACAAGCGAGACCGATGATAAACTCGAGAAGCACTCGGGCGATCGACGACCGCACGCGACGCTAACCGAGAGAGACCCCAGACTCGGTTTACTGCGCGGCGCTTCTCCGCTGGAAATTAGATCGCCACTTCGAGACGCCTTCAACGAGATGACGATCAAGAACAACATCAAAACGCCTAGCTCGAGATGTTAGATGAGAAGCTCGAGGCTCAACAATGCATTGAGTTCTACCAAGCTAGGATGTCGAGGGCTTTCAACAAGAAAGTTCGATGAGAGAACCTTTAGAGAAGGAGATTTGGTCCTCGCCGCCGACGACCGATAATCCTCACTTCGAAGAAAGGTAAATTGAACCTAAATGGGAGGGTCGTTTGTAATAGAAGCGGTCTACTCAATGGTGCGTATCGCCTAATAACACAAAATGGCGTAGGCAATTAATCTTAGATAAATGGGAAGTTCACGAAGAAATACTACCCTTAGTATCTTGGGATAACCCGTTCGACGGGAAGTTCCTCGTGGGATGTTTCACCCACTTTTCATGAGGATAACCCTAAATTTATCCTTCATCACAATTTCCCCACCGATCAAATTCCTTGTGGTAGGTCTACAAATTTTACGGTACATTACCAAAATCCCTCTTGATTCCTTCTATGAACAAGAGGCCCACTCAAAATTCCTTTCACGGAGATAGAATATAAAGATCTTCCTCTCCAAGCGTAAGATCCCTTCGTGATAAGCGGAAGGGTTCTATCCATCTTCATCCTAGGTAGCCGTGAAGGTATCGCCCGGGATTTTCGGACCAGGTTGTCCGTGAAGGTCACGAGTCTCTTCGGTTCTCGGAGTGGAGATCCCACTCTTAGTTCCATCTTCATCCTAGGTAGCCGTGAAGGTATCGCCCGGATTTTCGAACCGGGTTGTCCGTGAAGGTCACGAGTCTCTTCGGTTCTCGGTGGAGATCCCACTCTTAGTTCCATCTTCATCCTAGGTAGCCGTGAAGGTATCTTGTAGGGATTTTCAAGCCGGGTTGTCCGTGAAGGTCACGAGTCTCTTCGGTTCTCGGTGGAGATCCCACTCTTAGTTCCATCTTTTCCAGTGGCCGAGGTAGCACCGAACTTTCATCTTAGGTAGCGCCGACCTAAGGTACGCTCAAGATTTTCAAACCAGTTGTCTCACCGGGTCACCGAAGTCTTCTTTCGGCTCTCGAGTGGAGATCCCACTCTTAGTTCCATCTTCATCCTAGGTAGCCGTGAAGGTATCTTGTAGGGATTTTCAGACGGGTTGTCCGTGAAGGTCGCGAGTCTTTTCGATTCCTACGTAAGGAATCACCGTTAGCTTCTTCATCCCCGAAATAGAACACATTCTTCTTTTCCCACCTCAATCAATTTTTTCCGGCTCACCATTCTCCTCAAAGAAGACACCAAGATTCATCTTGGGGCATTTTATCCGAAGCCTAAGAAGGATAAAGCCAACGCCAAGGTTTCCGCTTAGTCTTTCTCCGATTGAAGAAGACACGAGTTCGAGTCTTGGGGTATTTTATCCGAAGCCTAAGAAGGATAAAGCCAACGCCACACGCTGCGGTTTAGTCTTTCTCCGATTGAAGAAGACACGAGTTCGATTACGGGGTATTTAGTCCGAAGCCTAAGAAGGATAAAGCCAACGCCACACGCTGCCGGTTTAGTCTTTCTCCGATTGAAGAAGACACGAGTTCGATTACGGGGCATTTTATCGGCCTAAGAAGGGATAAAGCCAACGCCACACGCTGCTGCCGGTTTAGTCTTTTTCCGATTGAAGAAGACACGAGTTCGAGTCTTGGGGTATTTTATCCGAAGCCTAAGAAGGATAAAGAACAACATCGAACGCTCAAGAGCTCGAGATGTTAGATGAGAAGCTCGAGGCTCAACAATGCATTGAGTTCTACCAAGCTAGGATGTCGAGGCTTTCAACAAGAAAGTTCGACAGAGAACCTTTAGAGAAGGAGATTTGGTCCTCGCCGCCGACGACCGATAATCCTCACTTCCAAGAAGAAAGGTAAATTAACCTAAATGGGAGGGTCCGCTTGTAATAGAAACGGCCTACTCCAATGGTGCGTGATCGCCTAATAACACAAAATGGCGACCGCAATTAATGCCGATAATGGGAAGTTCCTCAAGAAATACTACCCTTAGTATCTTCGATAACCCGCTTCGACGGAAGTTCCTCGGGATGTTTCACCCACTTTCATGAGGATAACCCTAAATTTATCCTTCATCACAATTTCCCCACCGATCAAATTCCTTGACTAGGTCTACAAATTTTCCGGTACATTACCAAAATCCTCTTGATTCCTTCTATGAACAAGAGGCCCACTCAAAATTCCTTTCACGGAGATAGAATATAAAGATCTTCCTCTCCAAGCTGCAAGATCCCTTTCGGATAAACGGAAGGGTTCTATCCATCTTCATCCTAGGTAGCTACTGAAGGTATGCCGATTTTCGCACTGTGTTGTCCGATCAAGGTCACCGAAGTCTCTTTCGTTTCTGAGTGGAGATCCCACTCTTAGTTCCATCTTCATCCTAGGTAGCTACCGACGGCGGTATGCGCCGGATTTTCGCACTGTGTTGTCCGATCAAGGTCACCCGAAGTCTCTTTCGGTTCTCGGAGTGGAGATCCCACTCTTAGTTCCATCTTCATCCTAGGTAGCCGACTCAAGGTAAGGGCCGATTTTCAAGCCGTTGTCCGACCGAAGGTCACCCGAAGTCTCTTTCGGTTCTCTGAGTGGAGATCCCACTCTTAGTTCCATCTTTTCCAGTGGCCGACCGGAAGGTAAGCACCGAACTTTATCTTAGTAGCTACCGAATCGGGCGTAATGCCAAGATTTTCAAACCGTGTTGTCCACCAAGGTCACCCGAAGTCTCTTTCGGTTCTCTGAGTGGAGATCCCACTCTTAGTCCTCTCTTCTGCCGATCAAGGTACGCTACCAGATTTTCGTACCGTGTTGTCCGATCGAAGGTCGCTCGAAGTCTTTTCGATTCTACTTAGGAATTCACGTTAGCCTCATCCTCGAAATAGAACACATTCTTCTTTTCCCACCTCAATCAATTTTTTCCGTTTCACCATTCTCCCATTAAAAGAAGACACCAAGATTCATCTTGGGGCATTTTATCCCTAAGCCTAAGAAGGGATAAAGCCAACGCCTCACACGCTGTCGGCTTAGTCTTTCTCCGATTGAAGAAGACACGAGTTCGATTACGGGGTATTTAGTCCCGAAGCCTAAGAAGGGATAAAGCCAACGCTTCACACGCTGCTGTCGCTTAGTCTTTTTCCGATTGAAGAAGACACGAGTTCGATTACGGGGTATTTAGTCCGAAGCCTAAGAAGGGATAAAGCCAACGCCACACGCTAAGCCGCTAGTCTTTCTCCATTGAAGAAGACACGAGTTCGATTACGGGGTATTTAGTCCCGAAGCCTAAGAAGGGATAAAGCCAACTTCACACGCTGCTTCGCTTAGTCTTTTTCCGATTGAAGAAGACACGAGTTCGATTACGGGGTATTTAGTCCGAAGCCTAAGAAGGGATAAAGCCAACGCTTCACACGCTGTCGGCTTAGTCTTTTTCCGATTGAAGAAGACACGAGTTCGATTACGGGGTATTTAGTCCGAAGCCTAAGAAGGGATAAAGCCAACGCTCACACGCTGTTTGCTTAGTCTTTCTCCGATTGAAGAAGACACGAGTTCGATTACGGGGTATTTAGTCCCGAAGCCTAAGAAGGGATAAAGCCAACGCCACACGCATTGCCGTTTAGTCTTTCTCCGATTGAAGAAGACACGAGTTCGATTACGGGGTATTTAGTCCGAAGCCTAAGAAGGGATGAGTCTACGTAACACGCTGCCGTTAGTCTTCCCATGAAAAGACGGCTTCAACGATTCAACATCGTAGCATTAAGTCTAAGAGAGTTTCATTCTTTAGCACAACGTTGTGTGTAGAACGGATTAGACAATCTACATGCTAGCCCAACTCAAACGGTGGTTGGTGTAAAGGCTCATCAAACCCGCTGAAGGTCGGGGTTGGCTAATAACCCGCCACACGCCATACGGCTTAGTCTTTCTCCGATTGAAGAAGACACCGTAGTTCGATTCTCGGGTATTTTATCCCTAAGCCTAAGAAGGATAAAGCCAACATCACGCGCTTTGGCTTAGTCTTTTTCCGATTGAAGAAGACACCGAGTTCGACTCGGGTCATTCCCGCCTAAGAAGGGATGAGTCACGGTAATACGCTGCTGCCGGGTGGTCTCTTGCCCAAAAGAGTACGGCCTATGTATTCAACATCATAGCACCAAGTCTAGAAGGGTTTCATCCTTTAGCAACGCCACGCGGAACGGATCCCGATAATCCGCGACGCTAGCCCAACTCAAACGGTAGTGGTAAAGGCTAATCAAACCCTGATGGCCGAGGGTTTGCCAAAATCCTATAAGTATTATGGTTAATTATTTCGACGAAGTAAAAGAATCATAATAAACAATGAAAGGAATAAATCTTATTCATTTGAAGCAAATATAGAAGGAGCTACAATTGTCGCAGACAATTGATTCAAGCAAAGTTATGATAATACATCTAAATAAAAATCGTGAACGCACTGGCCGAACAAAGAGAACGTAAAGTCTCAGAAGACATCGCACTTCATTGCGCAATCCAAGAATGTGAAGGAAGGTCACCTTTGACGGCGCTAATTTTTTCCCGATCGCCGAACCCGAAGCCTTGGCTTCCTTCTCTTCAGAGTTCATGCAGTACCGCGATGTTCCCCGACGCATCGCTGAGGACTTGTTTTCTGCTCGCGACATCCCGACTCGTGCACTACGCTGCGGAAATCCTTCAACGCTTTCTCCCTGGAAAGTCCCCGATTCCCGCATCGCTCGACATGGGTGTGGTACAAGTCTATCTTACGCCGAGCGATTGCCGCCATATGAGTTCGTGATCTCTTGCTCGATATTTTCCTCTCGCCGCTGCTCACGAAGCCTTGATCCGGCTTCGCCGATGAGTCGTATCACCATCGCCATGATTCAAAAAGGCTAAATCCTCCACACGCACGCAAGAGTTAGCTGCCTAGTGAGCTTTTGCTCACAACGACATTAGCTAGCCGAGGGCCACCAACACCATTTCTCCAAGATACTCAATATGAATGGGCGTAAGACCATAAAGTCGCCCATCTAACCTCGATAATAGAAATCGCCGCTTCAAACCATTCTCCAACAGCCGGGAGACCCATCGTAACCGAGTCGAACGGCAGATTTTGGCCCGGCAATCTTAATAGGTTGAATCCGTGGAAGTGGTCCAAGATTAACTCGGCCTCCACCCGCCTCTATACTCAAGGGTCGGGAAATCCCGGTTTCGCCAAGGCCGTAAGGGAGGCGGAGCGATGATGGAAGCGATCCTCAAACTCGCCATCCTAAATTATGATAGTAGGCTCAAGCCAAGGGTTTCTTCATGGTGTTCACTTCACATGTTCGCTCTCGGAAAGGCCTTCTCCGATGACCTTGAGAATCGACTTGACATTAGCCTCAAGTAGACTAATAATCATCGGAGCATCCGCCACCACAAGAGAACAAAGGGTTAATGATCATTTAGGAGGAATATCTTGAAAAGGAAGCAAAAGATAGAACTCTAAACCCATGAGATCGAAGTCATAACCTTATATCGGTAATGAATACCATTTCACGTGATAAATGCCCGAGAACGATAAATATAGTGGTAAACAAAGCGCACAATATATCCCGCTCTCACGGCGGTAGAGTACGGTGAAATCGCCTGCTAAAAACATCGAGACGGGTGATTTTGAAGCCTCAATCCTCACGAAGGAGAATCTGCCTTCCCAATCGGCCAGGAGAACCAAGCAGGATAACGATATATGTATCGAGAATATGATGACGCCGGGCGCACCAATCGAAAGAGAAGGAGGCGCATTCACGCCGGGCGAAGTTGATCGACTCTCTAAATCCGCGATCTCCGACCATAATCGAAGCCGCGAACAATACAACAAAAGTCGATACATGGCCAAAAATCAGCAAATAAAGCGTCAAAAGATACACAATCCGATGCCAAGAACCCGACGAAGGCCCCGGCGCCGGGCGACGCCACAATTTTAGTCACGGCTACGGGCGCTACGGATACCGGCTAAGACTACCGCCATTGCCGCATAAGAAGCGCCACAAGACCGCCGCTTCTACAGCTGGCGCTGCAAGCCGGCAAGAAGAATGGGGCTTCTGGCGCGTAGGGCGGCTGGCGACTAAATACTTCAACAAGGCGAGCGCTCGGCGCTACTCCAAATGTCATTGCCGCGCCGCTACAAATTGCCAAATACCACGCTTGCCACAAGGGGATCGTCAGCCGCTGCTGATCGCCACTTATTGCCTCGCGACCGGGCGACACCAAGATGCACAAGAAAAGAAGAAAAAGAGAGAGAAAAAGTACTGTGATGCATACCTTGTTGATCGAGGAAGAAAAAAGACTACGTGAGAAGCAGATGAAACAAGAGAGAGAGAGCACAGGGGCCGCCTCGCTAAGAAAAGAGGGTTTGTGGTATTTATAACAACCCCATATGGACCCAATCCTCTTTGAACAAGGACTCCTATTTGGCAAGAAGTAGGAATTTAATTGGAGCCTAAATCAACTCTAATTAGGACTCTAATCAGCCCCTAATTAAGAGTCCTAATTGGAACCTATCCGGATGTCAAATGGTGCCAAATCAGTCCGTTGATTGACTCCTACTCCCTCATCCAAGTTTGGAAAGATTAGAAGATTTATTGTGAGAATAACACCCATAAAGGCCCCATCGGCCGATTGGCAGCGTCGCTAATCCTACTCCAACTAGGATTACGGTATAGCTGTTTCCTAATTTGTGAAGTTCGGAAGAATATTTTCACAAAAATATTCTTAGGGATAACTTCGATCGTCTTGATTGCATCGGCGCCGATCAGCGTCGCCTAATCCTACTCCAACTAGGATTACGGTATAAGCTGTTTCCTAATTTGTCGAGAAGTTCGGAAGAATATTTTCACAAAAATATTCTTAGGGATAACTTCGATCGATGCGGATTACATCGGCCGATCAGCGTTAAGCTAATCCTACTCAACTAGGATTACAGTATAAAGCTGTTTCCTAATTTGTCGAAGTTCGGTATTTTCACAAAAATATTCTTAGGGATAACTTCGATCGTGCGGATTAATATCGGCCCGATCAACGCGTGCCTAATCCTACTCCAACTAGGATTACGGTATAAAGCTGTTTCCTAATTTGTGAAGTTCCGGAAGAATATTCTCACAAGAAATATTCTTAGGGATAACTTCGATCGTCTTGGGATTACATCGGCCTAATCAACGCGTTGCCCAATCCTACTCCAACTAGGATTCGGTATAAACTATTTCCAAATTTTCAGCGAGGAGTTCACGGAGAATAAATCCATATTCTTAAGGATAACTTCGATGACCCTTAATTTCCTCCCACCATAATATCAAGAGAGGAATAATCGGCCAGTGAAAGTCATGGCGACAGGACAGCGTGTCCGGTCGAAGAAACTTCTCCCGCAGTGGATAATCATATCCCAACAACGGTCAAAGCGTCGCTTTCGTAGGTGAAGAGCTAGGGCGATGGTTGAAAGCCAAATGGTCTCTGTTTCAACAAGGAATCTTGGGAGGATATCTCCATGAAAAGATCAGTCCTCATTGTGGTTAAACCAACAACACCGTGATGATGGGAAGAATTAGCCGATTGAGGGTTATGAAATTCCATGTACTCGACCACGACCAATGTGTAGCCAACAAGGATTACGCCGACATACGGAGAAGTCAAAAGTCGATGGTTAGTCAAACAGCGACCAGCAGACACGAGTTACAAACAAAACTCACCCACCGACTTGAATCAAGATAACAAGCGGTCGGACAATAAATGCAACAAGTGATCTTATCGAATCTACAAAGCTGGATGATCTGAAAGAATCGAAGACTTGAAGCTATCTTTTGGGACCCTCGGCCGGTGAGGCGGGAACCATCATGTCAAAGCATCGGACTCATTAAAATTGAGGCGGCTTTGGAGGGAATATCTGTAGGCATTGAAAAATACTTACAATCCCGAAACCAACTTCGTGTGAAGTCGTGAATGACAACCCATCGAATGATCTGGAGCGTCGAATCGTTAAGGCAGCGAACTTCGACGAACCGCAATCACAAACGGTTTTAAGCCGGACTTGAGCGGACGTTCGGTTGAGACCGTTGAGCGGGCGAACAAGAATTAGTCGAGTCAAGTATAGGCGGAACCCAAGCCCGAGGCGGGCTTGCGGGAAAAGCGATGCAAAGCGGCGGCTTGGCGCCTCGGCCAACTTGGCGGTTACCCGGCAAGTGGCGGTGGCTCGGCCACAATGGCCGAGCACCTCGGCAACTTGGCAGGAGGTGCCTCGGCAAGTGGTAGGGCGGCTCGGCACCGCCATGGCGAAACCACCTCGGCAACTTGGCGAGGTGAAACCGGCCAAAGTGGCCGAGCGACGTCACCCCCATTGTATAAATAGGGGGTCTTGTGGCTTGGAGGAGGATTTTTTGACTTCAGGACTTTGATCGATTTTCTGATATTCTCAAAGAGCTCTTAAGATCTACAAGCCGCCGACGATAGTTCCGGAGCACCACGCAGCATAAACCCACGACGCCGATCTACGAGCGAAGGTAATCAACGGTCAACTACAGATACCCTCTAGATTAAGCTTCGCCTTAATCTCGTGGATAGCGCCGTGGATTTCTCCTAGTAGATTCACTCCGCCAGCGATCCTCTCCTTCGTGAGTGTGATCCTCAGCGCCGCCTCCTTCGCGGAAACGAGCCCCTTTACATCTGTAGTTCCAACCCTGTCTCCACTGATTGAATTGCGCTGGTCCACGCACAATAAGTCCCCCAGACAGTAAAGAACCCACGCAAGCGGTGATCCGATATAACAGTAGATCCTCGTGTTTGTTCACTAAGGATAAAAGTTGTAATCTTTTTGATTTTCATGTACACTTTAAAATAAAGGCATCTCTTTTGAATTTCGCTGTAGGCCAAAGAAGCTGTAAGCAAAATTCAAATCAATGACAATCATCCCGACTTTTACCGCGAACAGAAATCAAAACTTTACTCCCACTTCAAACTAACAATTTCCTAGAGGAAACACAGTTCCATTCTCACCAAATAATTTTTAACAATCTAATCTGCCTTTTCCAAACTAGCATCCTCCTCATCATCAAATAGTAAATCCTCCGAGTTCTGATAATGACAAACTTCTTAGTGTTTTAGAAAAGGGTTTAGAGGCTATGGTTAAAGCTTCTACACAAATCACCAACATGTTGACCCAATCATCCAACACTCTAAATTTCTTCATGCAAACAACCGGCCAAGTGCTCAACTCGAACACTCAAGCCATCACGAGGTTAGAAACCCAAGTTGGACAACTAGCCAATGTCGTGAGTGAAAGAGAGAAAGGAAAATTTCCAAGTCAACCTGTTGTCAACCCTACTAACACTAGATTAAGTCCAAGCCAACCATCTCAAGTGAATGCAGTCCATACATTGCGATCCGGGAAATAAATAGATAACCAAGTCAGAATGCCTCCGGATTAAACTCCTTCTCCCATCCAACACACTCCTTCTGATAAAACAACTCCTTATGATGACCAAGAAGCTGAAACCAAAATTGAGCCTAATTTAGAAAGGTATACACCCGTTGCTCTCTTTCCAGATAGACTCAGACCTAGGAAAAACTCTCCCCAAGTGGAGAAAATCCTAGAAATTTTTAAACAGGTCAAGATCAACATCCTTCTCTTAGATGCAATTGAACAAATTCCCTCATGCAAAATTCTTAAAAGATTTATGCACTAAGAAAAGAACCACCAATGTTCCCAAGAAAGTCTTTTAGTCGCCAACCCGCGACATGCTCAAAGCCCATGCCCCTGAAATATAAGGACCCTGGTTGTCCCACTATTCCATGTGTTATAGAAAATACCGTCATTGATAAGGCACTCCTGGACTTAGGAGCCAGTGTAAACCTTCTTCCCTATTCAGTCTATCAACAGCTGGGTGTAGGAGAACTTAAACCGATAAGATGTACCCTATAATTAGCCGATAGATCCGTAAAAATTTCCAAGGAAGAGGTAGAGGATGTTTTGATCAAGGTGGGAGAATTAATTTTTCCTGTTGATTTTATTGTCTTGGAAATGCAGCCCGTTTCTAATCTCAAAGGTCAAATCCCAGTTATCTTAGGTAGACCGTTCTTAGCAACCTCAAATGCTTTGATCAATTGTAGAACTGGTCAAATGAAGCTATCTTTTGAGAATATGACTGTTGATATCAATATTTTCAACTTAGAAAAATAACCCAGTGATCCATCTGATCAACCCATAGAGGTGAACTTTATTCAGGGCATTTCTAGTGAACAACAAGAGGGAGAGTGTGAGTCAAATCTCTGTTTATCTGACTTAATTCTTGAGGAGACTTTTGATGATGAAATTAGGTCAGATCCGCCGATCGATCATGTATCTGCAATTAGCTGGCAACGTGAACCATTGGATATAGAGCCTTGAGTCCAACTTCGCCCATCCATTGAAGAACCCCCTATGTTAGAGCTCAAACCTTTACCCGAAAATCTAGAGTATGCCTGCTTAGGAGAAAATGAGACTCTACCAGTCATTATTTCTTCTGATTTGACACCTAGTCAAAAGAAAGCTCTCTTAGATGTTTTAAGAGAAAATAGGAAAGCCATTGGACGGACTATGGCTGATATCAAAGGAATTAGTCTAACCATTGTTCAACACCGAATCCATTTGATAGATGATACCAAACCTACTAGAGATCCTCAACATAGGTTAAACCCGGTAATGAAAGAAGCTGTTAGGAAAGACATTTTAAAATGTCTTGATAGTGGGATCATTTATCCCATTTCAGATAGTTCTTGGGTAAGTCCGGTCCAAGTAGTTCCAAAGAAATCTGGGATCACCGTGATCCAAAACAATGATAATGAGCTAATTCCCACATCGAATCCAAACTGGATGGCGAGTCTGTATTGACTAAAGAAAGCTCAACTTAGCCACCAGGAAAGATCACTTCCCGCTTCCATTTATAGATCAAATGTTAGAGCGCTTAGCAGGACACGAGTTTTATTATTTCTTGGATGGATATTCAGGTTACAATCAGATTCCCATCGCTCCAGAAGATCAGGAGAAAACCACTTTCACGTGCCCGTATGAAACCATTGCCTACCGATGCATGCCTTTTGGGCTGTGTAATGCACCCGCCATGTTCCAACGATACATGATCAGTATTTTATCTGACATGGTAGAACGTTGTTTGGAAATTTTCATGGACAACTTTTCTATTTTTGGTGACACATTCTCTGAGTGTTTGCATCATCTTCAACTGGTCCTGTCATGGTGTAGAGAGAAAAATCTGATTCTCAATTGGGAGAAATGTCACTTCATGGTCAAACAAGGCATTGCCTTAGGACATGTAGTTTCCAATCGGGGTATCAAAGTTGACAAAGCTAAGGTAGAGCTCATTTCTAACCTTCCTCCTCCCAGAAATGTCAAGGATGTCAGATTATTTCTTGGTCATGCTGGTTTTTATAGACGCTTCATCAAAGATTTTAGCAAAATTGCTAGATCTTTGACCAATCTCTTAGCCAAGGATATGTCATTTGATTTCTCCCCTGCATGCCTCAAAGCCTTTGATTATCTGAAAAAGGAGCTAACCACAGGCCCTATCATTCATGCACCAGATTGGACCTTACCCTTCGAATTAATGTGTGATGCATCCGATTTTACAATTGATGCTGTCTTAGGATAACGAATCGATGGAAAAACGCATGTGATCTACTATGCCAGTAGGACATTGAACGATGCCTAGCAAAATTACTTTGTCACTGAGAAAGAGTTTTTAGCGGTAGTCTTTGCCTTAGAAAAATTCAGGTCTCATTGGGTCTTTGACCAAAGTTTTCACAGATGACGCCGCACTTAAGTATCTTTTGACCAAGAAAGATGCCAAAGCACGGCTCATTAGATGTATCCTCCTGCTTCAAGAGTTTGACATCCAAATTCTTGACAGAAAAGGAGTAGAAAATCCCGTAGCAGATCATCTTTCTAGACTTTCGAATGCACCAGCATCAAATGTCCCAATCAATGAACATTTTCCAGACGAACAACTCCTACAAATCCAATATGTTTCGTGGTTTGCAGATATTGTAAATTACTTAGTCGCGAAACAGATCCCCTCTCATTGGTCTAAACAGGATAGATCCCGTTTCCTCTCCCAGGTGAAGTACTTCTATTGGGATGATTCATATCTGTTTAAGTATTATCCTGATAAGATCTTTAGGAGGTGTATTCCAAATGAAGAAACTAAGAGTGTTCTATCTTTTTGTCACGAGCAAGCATGTGGGAGCCACTTTGGCCCAAGAAAAATAGCTGAGAAAATTCTCCAGTGTGGGCTATATTGGCCCACTCTGTTCAAAGATTCCTATGAGTTTTGCAAAACCTATAATCGTTGTCAGCTCTTAGAAAAAATTACTAGAAGAAATATGATGCCCCTACAATCTATTTTAGCTGTTAAGCTTTTTGATTTATGGGGTATAGATTTCATGGGACCATTTCCAAATTCTTTTGGAAATATCTACATTCTAGTAGCCGTAGAGTACATGTCAAAATGGGTTGAAGCGGTTGCTTGCAAGACTAATGACAACAAGGTTGTTGTCAGGTTTTGAAGGAGAATATTTTTGCCCGGTTTGGAGTGCCCCGAGCAATCATTAGTAACAATGGTACATATTTTTGTAACCATTCTTTTGAGGCTTTGATGAGGAAATATTTGATCACACACAAATTATCGACTCCTTATCACCCCCAAACCAGTGGTCAAGTAGAGGTCACGAACAGACAAATCAAACAAATCTTAGCAAAAACCGTTAATCATAACAGAGAAGATTGGTCTGTTAAATTGTGTGATGCTCTATGGGCATATCGTACAGCCTTCAAAATCAATTTGGAGATGTCGCCGTACAGGCTTATGTTTGGAAAAGCTTGTCATTTACCAGTTGAGCTGGAGCACCGAGCGATGTGGGTTATTAAACAATTGAATCTTGATTTAGACTCGACAGGAGAAATAAGAATTCTCTAATTGAATGAGTTAGAAGAAATTCGAAACGATGCATATATAAACTCAAAAATCTACAAAGAGAAAATCAAGATTTTTCATGATAATTCAATTTTACGGAAGAATTTCACACCGGGATAAAAAGTTTTACTCTGCAACTCAAGATTGCTTCTTTTTCCTGGAAAATTGAGATCAAAATGGACGGGTCCGTATATTAATCAAGTTTTCTCACATCGGGCTATCGAGATAGAAAATCCTAAAAATGGTCATATTCTCAAGGTTAATGGCCAACGTCTAAAATCATTTTTAGAATTTTCACGCTCGAGAAGAGGAGGTGTTGGTTCTTCATGAACCACACTATTTGTATATATATATATATATATATATATATATATATATATATATATATATATATATATATATATATATATATATATATGGTATATATATTTTGTTAAAGGGCCTATATAATATATTTTACATTTTTCTCTCTTGGCCCATTAATAGAGGCCCTTCTTTAAATAAAAAAAAAAAAATGAAAATAAAAAATGTTTTTAGCCAAAGCCCACTAGGCTAAGGTCTTTTGTATATATATATATATATATATATATATATATATATATATATATATATATATATATATATATATATATATATATATATATATATATATATATATATATATATATATATATATATATATATATATATATATATCCTCTTGAAAAATATTTTGATTAAGAAACTTGAAATATTATTTGAAAAAAGAGTTAGCATGTTCCTTTTAAAACTTTTAATTAAATTTCTATGTTAGACTTGATTTTGTATAACTATAATGAAAAGATTTTCTAAGAGATTTACTTTGGAGTTATACATAAAAATATTTTCTTGAGTAAAAACTAGCTTCAATTAGAATATATCAAGTAAATTAATTATTCACTAACTTCTTTGAATTGGCACATTAATTGAATTTTGTGGGTATATTCACTGCAAATCCTCACGAGACTACAACTCGCCCTCTAGGGTAACCTAGGGTTTAAAGGCTTGTTGTATGTGCTAAATACAACCGCGATTCCTGAAAGTGAGTTAGGATTTTTATTTTCTTTTCCTTTCAATTTCTCTCTTTGCTAGAGGACTAGCAAAAGTTTAGGTATGGGGATATTTGAGAATCACATTTTATTGCATATTATACCCTTATTATCTATTTCATTTAAATAAAAATATCACTAATAAACGGTTTTATCTTAATTTGCGTGTTAATGAATAAATAATGAATAAAAGCCCAAAAGACTCAAACTCTCGATTTTCTACCATTTATTGAAGACCAAATATGAAGACAAAAGAAGGCCCAAGAAAGCTCAAGGATTCATGAAGAAATCGGGTTAAGAAATCACAAAAAATCAAAAGCTGCCATACCAATCGATTCATTATGATTGGTCAGCGATTGGTCAATCGATTGGTGTGGCGGGTTGATTGTAGCTGGTGATAATCACAATTTAATTATAATTTTATACCCTCATTACCTATTTTATATGAATAAATATCACGCTAATAACTATTTTTATCTTAATTTGCGTGTTAATGAATAAATAATGAATAAAAGCCCAAAAGACTCAAACTCTCGATTTTCTACCATTTATTGAAGACCAAATATGAAGACAAAAGAAGGCCCAAGAAAGCTCAAGGATTCATGAAGAAATCGGGTTAAGAAATCACAAAAAATCAAAAGCTGCCATACCAATCGATTCATTATGATTGGTCAGCGATTGGTCAATCGATTGGTGTGGCGGGTTGATTGTAGCTGGTGATAATCACAATTTAATTATAATTTTATACCCTCATTACCTATTTTATATGAATAAATATCACGCTAATAACTATTTTTATCTTAATTTGCGTGTTAATGAATAAATAATGAATAAAAGCCCAAAAGACTCAAACTCTCGATTTTCTACCATTTATTGAAGACCAAATATGAAGACAAAAGAAGGCCCAAGAAAGCTCAAGGATTCATGAAGAAATCGGGTTAAGAAATCACAAAAAATCAAAAGCTGCCATACCAATCGATTCATTATGATTGGTCAGCGATTGGTCAATCGATTGGTGTGGCGGGTTGATTGTAGCTGGTGATAATCACAATTTAATTATAATTTTATACCCTCATTACCTATTTTATATGAATAAATATCACGCTAATAACTATTTTTATCTTAATTTGCGTGTTAATGAATAAATAATGAATAAAAGCCCAAAAGACTCAAACTCTCGATTTTCTACCATTTATTGAAGACCAAATATGAAGACAAAAGAAGGCCCAAGAAAGCTCAAGGATTCATGAAGAAATCGGGTTAAGAAATCACAAAAAATCAAAGCTGCCATACCAA
This sequence comes from Asparagus setaceus, assembly GCA_012295165.1. Classification (NCBI taxonomy): domain Eukaryota; kingdom Viridiplantae; phylum Streptophyta; class Magnoliopsida; order Asparagales; family Asparagaceae; genus Asparagus; species Asparagus setaceus. Next base: position 42,907,028 of record CM022701.1, on the reverse strand, counting down.
TCGATTCATTATGATTGGTCAGCGATTGGTCAATCGATTGGTGTGGCGGGTTGATTGTAGCTGGTGATAATCACAATTTAATTATAATTTTATACCCTCATTACCTATTTTATATTGGTATGTACTTATATACTATGATGTTTTGGATATTATTGCTAGTATTGCCTTGAGGACAATGTAAAGTCTAGGTATGGGGGTGGGAACTAGTAACTTTTATTTTGCTTCTTTTTAGTTAGAATTTTCCTTTTGTTTTTCTTAGTTTTTAGTAGCTTTTCATTTTTAGTTAGAATTTTCCTTTTGTTTTTCTTAGTTTTTAGTTAGTATTAAAAAAATAAAAATAAAAATAAAAAAATAATTAATTTCCAATTTGATCAAGTTAATGCATAATTGATCTGTTTGATAAACTTTAAATTTTCTAAGTTTTAGTTAGTTTGAGACTCAATTTTACCTTTTATGATAGCTCCTAAGCCTAAGTTGACCAGTAATTAAGCAGGAGTATTTACATACTTAATGACCTAAGCCCAATTGGGTTGGGATCCATTGGCCCAAAACTCCTTCAATGGTTACTTAGAAAGCCGATAAAGTAGAACAAAAATCACTAAGGAATAAAGGGTATATATACAAAAAGGTATGTATATATATATATATATATATATATATATATATATATATATATATATATATATATATATATATATATATATATATATATATATATATATATATATATATATATATATATATATATATATATATATATATATATATATATATATATATATATATATATATATATATATATATATATATCCTCTTGAAAAATATTTTGATTAAGAAACTTGAAATATTATTTGAAAAAAGAGTTAGCATGTTCCTTTTAAAACTTTTAATTAAATTTCTATGTTAGACTTGATTTTGTATAACTATAATGAAAAGATTTTCTAAGAGATTTACTTTGGAGTTATACATAAAAATATTTTCTTGAGTAAAAACTAGCTTCAATTAGAATATATCAAGTAAATTAATTATTCACTAACTTCTTTGAATTGGCACATTAATTGAATTTTGTGGGTATATTCACTGCAAATCCTCACGAGACTACAACTCGTCCTCTAGGGTAACCTAGGGGTTTAAAGGCTTGTTGTATGTGCTAAATACAACCGCGATTCCTGCGAAAGTGAGTTAGGATTTTTATTTCTTTTCCTTTCAATTTCTCTCTTTGCTAGAGGACTAGCAAAAGTTTAGGTATGGGGATATTTGAGAATCACATTTTTATTGCATATTATACCCTTATTATCTATTTCATTTAAATAAAAATATCACTAATAAACGTGTTTTATCTTAATTTGCAGGTTAATGAATAAATAATGAATAAAAGCCCAAAAGACTCAAACTCTCTGATTTTCTACCATTTATTGAAGACCAAATATGAAGACAAAAGAAGGCCCAAGAAAGCTCAAGGATTCATGAAGAAATCGGGTTAAGAAATCACAAAAAAATCAAAACTGCCGCTTACCAATCGGTCGGCCAACCGATTGGTCAACCGATTGGTCAATCGATTGGTGAGCGGCAGGTTCAGATTTGTGGCTGGTGATAATCACAATTTAATTATAATTTTATACCCTCATTACCTATTTTATATGAATAAATATCCTGCTAATAACTATTTTTATCTTAATTTGCAGGCTAATGGAGTATTAATGAATAAGAGCCCATATGACTCAAATCCTCTGAATTTTTACCAATTTTTGAAGCTCAAATCTGAAGACAAACGAAGGCCCAAGAAACCCAAGGAATCAAAGAAGAATTCGTGTAAAAATATCAAGAAAAAAGACAAAATTGGTTGGAAACCAATCGGTCGACCAATCGGTCAGCCGACCGATTGGCTAATCGGTTAGCCGACCGATTGGCCAACCGATTGATTTTTAACTGATTCCGAATTAAGGGCTGATTTCAACTCCTTGGTGGCCAAGTTTGATCCAATGGTTCATGTTCACTCCGTTGGGCTATAAATAGGGTAGGGGGAGAGGTTTGAGTGTGAAATATTTTATAAACTCCTTTTGGAGAGGAGGGTTACTCTTAATTGAGAAGACCTTCTAAATTTTAACTTTTTATTGCAATCAATAAAAGAAATATTTTCACCCTTCATAATTTCTTTCTTCTCTTTTCCAATGATGAAAAGAGGATGAAGATGAAGAAATGATTATGTGTGTTTATCTTTTTCTTATTTTTTTGCTTATTTAATGATTTGTAGAGTAGATTTACTTTCATACAATTTAATTTCATGCAATTTACTTTCATACAATGTCTTTAATTCTTGCTCTGTGATTCTTGTAATTAATTTTGATTTCTCTTTTCTTTTCTTTAATTAGCCTCGAGGCTTAAGATCTCTTGGGAATCACTCCTTTTCTAAATGTGGAGCTATTATTTGGATCCCTAGAGATTGTTTAAAACTAGCATTATATCCAACTCATTCTTGTGAGGTTGAGATTTGTTAAGTGGATTTACTCTAGATTCCACCATCTTTAATCATCCACCATATTTTACCTTCTTTATTTGTCGCTTTGTTTTTCTCTTTTCTTTTGTTCATGGAGATCATAATTGGGGATCTCTAGAGATTGTTTGAAACTAGCTTCATATCCTACTCACTCTTGTGAGATTAAGATTAGCTAAGTGAATCTACTCTAGACTCCCTCTATCTTAAATCAACCCTCCATCTTTTACTTTCTTGCTCTTCATTTAGTTATTTCTTTTCTTTTCTTTTTCTTCTAATTTTCATACTCACTTTACTTCTCTCTTGCTTTTCTTTTATTTGCACATATTCACTCTCACTTCACTCTCAATCATATTTTCTTTTACTTGCACTTATTTCACTTTCATATTCTAAATCTTTCCACACTCACTTCCTTTCTCATTTGTATTTTTTCACATTAAGTCACAACCACTCTCTTATCTTTCACAACCACTTTCACTTTGCTTTAATCCTTATTGTCGCGCACATATTAAGAACCAAATTTGATTAATATCCTACAAATACCTTCCTCGTGGGATCGATAACTTTTTATACTATAACTTGATGGTTGTATACTTTCAACTTTAGGGTACACATTATTTACCTACCAAGTTTTTGGCGCCATTGCCGAGGAAGGTACTTGTATTAAAATTTTTCTATTTTGGTTCTTTAACTTGTGTGTTTTCTTGTGTAGGAACTACTTTGAACTTTGAAGAAGAAAGATTGAAGATTTCAAGATTGAAGAATTGCCTTTAAGGAGGCTAGGATTGCTTTTGCGTGGGTAACTCTTCTTTCTAGTATTTTCAATTCCACCTTTTAGCTAGTTTCTCATAATTAGAGACAATTAGGATTTAAAAATAAAAATAAAAATAAAATTTTTTATTTTTGTCGACCATAATAAAATTCACCCTCCACTTAGACATTTACTAACAAGATAATAAATTCAAATAATATCACCCTATCCTTAGCCCACAAATCACTAATTCCTCACTACACAAACCCAAACCTTCTAAAACTCATTAGACGTTGGCCCCTAAGGATTCGAGCTCATTAAGGAACAATAATTCCTTAAGTGAACCGGTCCAAGTTTATTTGGATTAATTGGTGTCTAAGACAAGGTTTAGAGGTTGCGTAAAGCGCTCCGCAAGGAACAAGGTACTTAATTGATCTTTGATCTCCCTCTAGTAATATCCTTACCTGGCTAATTACCTGAGTAAACTTTGATCTTTTCACTAAGGAAATTTTTGGTTAGGAGCCGGTCTAGTGAAGTTTAGGCTTAACCCTAGAAGTTAGGGTGATTGAAAAGTGATTGCCTTGATTTATTTTTAGTTAGTTTTCCTTTTTCTCATCATCTTCTTAACTTTTTCTCTTTTCCTTTTTCATTGAAAAAAAACTAACTTTTATTTTTTTCTTTAAAAAAAATTATAAAAAAAAATTTTAATTTTGGTGTATGCAAACTTGGGTTAGGGATAATACCAATCGTTTAATTCGTTGTGATCCATCTCTTGAACAAAACGAAATGGCCGTCCCTAATTCACCCGTTCTTCAAGATATATGCCATGCAACTAGGAATGCAATCCCTTCTTGCATAAAGCTCCCCGATGTCAATGGAACAAATTTCGAACTTCGACCGCATTTCATAAATATGCTTCCAAAATTCTTAGGAAATGAAACCGAAGACGCATATATCTTTATCTCCGAATTTGAAGAAGTTTGCCTCATGATTAAAATGAGGGACTTAACCGAAGATGCGATAAAACTCCAATTTATTCCATTTTCCCTTAAGGACAAAGCCAAGAACTGACTGTATAGCTTGCCTATAAATTCTATCTCAACTTGGGATGAATTTGTCACCGTTTTTCTAAAGAAAAATTTTCCTATCCACAAAACGGTTAAGCTTAGAAACAACATTCAAAATTTTAGGATTGTCCCGGGCGAGCCATTCTGGAAGTATTTTGATAGATTTAAGGATCTCCTCATCCAATGTCCTCATCATGGTCTAGAGAAATGGCGATTATGTCAAATTATCTATGAAGGATTGGATTATTCTTCAAAAACTTTCTTAGAGTCAATGTGTCAAGGGGATTTCATAAAGAAAAATGCTGATGAAGCCTGGGATTTTTTAGAGAGTTTATCTGAGAAAACCATGCAGTGGGAACACTGTGATGATCGAGTTTCATCAGTTCCCCAACCAAAAACCAGTGGTCTTTCCTTAGAGACGAATATAGCCTCTGAAGCAAAGATGGCTACAATTATGCATAGGTTAGAAGCTTTAGAAGTCAAAGAACGAGCTTCAGCTCAAATCAATCAAGTTTCTGCCTTAGGTTGTCACAACTGTCTTTCTCCATCTTATGTTTCAGAGGAATGTCCTCTCTTAGGAAATAATCAACCACTAGGACAGGTAAACGCTGTATTCCAGCATCCCGAGAATGACCCATTTTCTCCAACTTACAATCCAGGTTGGAGAAATCAACCGAACTTTGCATGGAATCAGGGAAACTACTCCGGAAATTAAAATTTCACTCCCTCTTCAACTCAACAATTTCCTAGGGGAAATACAGTTCCTTTCGGTTCTCAAATAAATTTTCAACAACCAAATCTGTCATATCCAAATCAGTCTCTTCATCAATCTATAAATCATTCTCCTCCAAACTTTGATCATGATAAACGTCTTAACGTCTTGAAAAAGGATTAGAAACGCTGATTAAGACTTCCACACAGACCACGAACTTGTTGACTCAAACATCCAACACTTTAAATTCCTTCAAGCAATCAACCGGATAAATTCTCACCTCCAACACTCAAGCCATAGCTCGTTTAGAAACTCAACTCGGCCAACTAGCGAATGCTGTGCGTGAGAGAGAAGGAAACATTTCCAAGTCAACCCGTGACCAACCCTAAGGACACGAGATCAAGTTCTACCTACCAAGCTCAAGTGAATTCAATCCATTCACTCCGGTTGGGAAGGAAAGTCGATAATCAAGTTAGAATGCCTCCAAGTCAAACCCTTGAGCCAGAATAAATTCTCTCTCCTTCTGATAACTCCATTCGGCAGTCACCCAATTCTGCTGAACCTGAACCAGAACCTGAACCTGAGCCTAATCTTGATAGGTTTAAACTAGTTGCTCCATACCCAGATAGACTCAGGCCTAGGAAATATTTCCCTCAGGAGGAGAAAATCCTAGATACTTTCAAGCAGGTAAAAGTCAATATTCCTTTCTTAGATGTCATTAAACAAATTCCTTCATATGCAAAATTTATAAAAGATTTGTGCACTAAGAAGAGAGGAATAAATGTTCCAAAGAAAGTCTTTCTTGCTGCCAATATCACTGATATACTCTCAAAATTCGTACCTTTGAAACATAAAGATCCAGGTTGCTCTACCATGTCATGTGTCATTGGTAATAGTTTCATTGATAAGGCACTCTTAGACTTAGGGGCCAGTGTCAATTTGCTCATATTTTCGGTCTACCAACAACTAGATATAGGGGAGCTCAAACCAACCAGATGCACCCTACAGTTAGCTGATAGATCTGTCAAGGGCCCCATGGGTGAAATAACGGATGTTCTGATTAAGGTTGGGGATTTCATCTTTCCTGTGGATTTTGTAGTTTTGGAAACACGACTGTTTCCAATCTCAAAGGACAAATACATTATCTTAGGAAGACCATTCTTAGCCACTTCTAATGCTCTCATCAAGCTGTAGAAGCGATCAAATGAAGGCGTCCTTTAGGAATTTGATGCTGATCTAAACATTTTAACCCGGAAACCAACGGATAATCAATCAATGGAAATACATTACATCCGGGAAAGCTCGATTGAAGAGATAGAAGAAGAAGAGAATAAATCGGACCTTAGTTTTGAGGAAATCTTTCATGAGGAGTGGAAATCTTAAAAAATCGATTTATTTTTCAAAATGAGGAAAGCGTGTTGAATACATGCCTCTTGAATGCAACATTCAAGGAACTCTTTTCGATGAGCTTAGATTTTTGAAACAACAACCAAAATGTTAAATTTTCATTAATCAAAATCTAAGTTCAAAATACATAACACCAATAATACCTACCTTCATTTCTTTGTAAAATCATTGAAAACCTTGGAATTTTTAGAATTTGAGAACATAATTGATTATATCATCTTGAAATTGTTTAAATTTAGGGAAGAATTTTCAGTAATAAGGTAGGATTTAATGTAGAATGTGAGCTTCTCTGTTTCATCTTTTATTCTACATTTTTATTTTTTGTCTCATAATAATAAAAGAATTTATTCTTCTCTCATGTGAGAGTTTCTTATTCTTCTTTGTTTCAAAAAAACTGAAAAAAGAGAAAAGAAAATATATATGTAAAACATTTTGTGAAAAAAGAGATATATATAGAGAATAAATTTTTGACTCCATCACCCTCATATCAAAGGTAATTGCAGAATTTTTATCATTGTTCGAAGTCGACCGAATAAATGTAAGTACTTCAATTATTATATGCTTTATCTTGTGCATAATAGAATTTGCATTGAGGACAATGCAAAATTTAGGTGTGGGGGTGGGCTTAGTCATTTTTTCCTCTTTGTTTTAGCCTTTTTTTCTCTTTTTCTCACCATTTTTTATATAATTATATTAAAAAATAAATTTTTTATCACTTGCCAACTTAATAGAGTTGATTAATAATTGATCTATTTGATAGATTTTAAATCTTCTAATCTTTAGTTAGTTTTATATCAAGTTTATCTTTTATGATAACTCCAAATAAATTTCTTAGGAATTGATGTTCAAAGTAGCATACTTCACTTAAGTTTTAACTTGGATTTTTAATTAAAGTAATAAAATTTTTGCATGCTTAGCTTAGAGTTGAAAATAATTTTTCAAGTTGTCTTGATCCAAATATTTTTCAGAATATATATATATATATATATATATATATATATATATATATATATATATATATATATATATATATATATATATATATATATATATATATATATATATATATATATATATATATATATATAATACTAACTTAACAAAAGAAGAGTGCAAAAATGGGCACCAAAGAAATTTCTCTTAAAATTATTGGTGGTTCTATTTTACTAAGCCTAAGTTGGTGAGTAATTAAGCCCAAGGAGTATTTTTATGCTTAATAACCTAAGCCCAACTGGGTTGGGATTCATTGGCCCAAAACTCGCTAAATGGTCACATAGAAAGCCGATTAAAAGAACAAAACCACCAAGGTATAATGAGTTAAAAAATCATGCTAACCATATTTTTATATATAGTTATATTTGTATATGTTCTTGAAGAATTAAATGGATTAAAAGACTTGAAGTTTGTTTAAAACAAAGAGTTAGCATGTTCTTTTCAAGACATTTAAATTAAAATTTTGAGTTAAACTTGGTTTTGTATAACTATAATGGAAGGATTTTCTTAAGAAAATTACATTGGAGTTATGATAAAAGCGTTTTCTTGAGTATTAACCAACTTCAATTGGAATGTTTGAATATATCAAATGAATTAATTATTTCATTAACTTCTTTAAATTGGCAAGTTGACTGAATTTTGTGGGTATATTCACTGCGAACCCTCACGAGACTACAACTTATCTCTGGGGTAACCCGGGGGTTTAAAGGCTTGTTGTTAGCTAAATACAACCGCGATTCTGAAAGTGAGTTAGAAATTTTCTTTCATTTTCTTTTTTACTAGAGGACTAGCAAAAGTATAGGTGTGGGGGTGGGCTTAGTCATTTTTCCTCTTTGTTTTAGCCTTTTTTCTCTTTTTCTCACCATTTTTTATATAATTATATTAAAAAATAAATTTTTTATCACTTGCCAACTTAATAGAGTTGATTAATAATTGATCTATTTGATAGATTTTAAATCTTCTAATCTTTAGTTAGTTTTATATCAAGTTTATCTTTTATGATAACTCAAATAAATTTCTTAGGAATTGATGTTCAAAGTAGCATACTTCACTTAAGTTTTAACTTGGATTTTTAATTAAAGTAATAAAATTTTTGCATGCTTAGCTTAGAGTTGAAAATAATTTTTCAAGTTGTCTTGATCCAAATATTTTTCAGAATATATATATATATATATATATATATATATATATATATATATATATATATATATATATATATATATATATATATATATATATATATATATATATATATTTATATATATAATACTAACTTAACAAAAGAAGAGTGCAAAAATGGGCACCAAAGAAATTTCTCTTAAAATTATTGGTGGTTCTATTTTACTAAGCCTAAGTTGGTGAGTAATTAAGCCCAAGGAGTATTTTTATGCTTAATAACCTAAGCCCAACTGGGTTGGGATTCATTGGCCCAAAACTCGCTAAATGGTCACATAGAAAGCCGATTAAAAGAACAAAACCACCAAGGTATAATGAGTTAAAAAATCATGCTAACCATATTTTTATATATAGTTATATTTGTATATGTTCTTGAAGAATTAAATGGATTAAAAGACTTGAAGTTTGTTTAAAACAAAGAGTTAGCATGTTCTTTTCAAGACATTTAAATTAAAATTTTGAGTTAAACTTGGTTTTGTATAACTATAATGGAAGGATTTTCTTAAGAAAATTACATTGGAGTTATGATAAAACGTTTTCTTGAGTATTAACCAACTTCAATTGGAATGTTTGAATATATCAAATGAATTAATTATTTCATTAACTTCTTTAAATTGGCAAGTTGACTGAATTTTGTGGGTATATTCACTGCGAACCCTCACGAGACTACAACTTATCTACTGGGGTAACCCAGGGGTTTAAAGGCTTGTTGTTGCGCTAAATACAACCGCGATTCCTGCGAAAGTGAGTTAGAAATTTTCTTTCATTTTCTTTTTTTACTAGAGGACTAGCAAAAGTATAGGTGTGGGGGGTATTTGATAATCATAATTTTAATATAATTTTATACCCTCATTACCTATTTTATATAAATAAATATCCCGCTAATAACTGTTTTTATCTTAATTTGAAGGCTAATGGAGTATTCATGAATAAGAGCCCATATGACTCAAATCCTCTGAATTTCTATCAATTTTTGAAGCCCAAATCTGAAGACAAATGAAGGCCCAAAACACCCAAGGAATCCAAGAAGAATTCGTGCAAAAATATTAAGAAAACGACAAAATCGGTTGGAAACCAATCGGTCGACCAATCGGTCGGCCGACCGATTGGCCAACCGATTCGTTTTCAATTGATTCCGAATTAAGGGCTGATTTCAACTCCTTGGTGGCCAAGTTTGATCCAATGGTTCATGTTCACTCCGTTGGGCTATAAATAGGGGTAGAGGGGGAGAGGTTTGAGTGTGAAATATTTTGTAAACTCCTTTTCGAGAGGAGAGTTACTCTTAATTGAGAAGACCTTCCAAATTGTAACTTTTTATTGCAATCAATAAAAAAAATATTTTCACCCCTTCATAATTTCTTTCTTCTCTTTGTCCAAGGATGAAAAGAGGATGAAGATGAAGAAATGAATATGTGGGTTTATCTTTTTCTTATTTTCTTTTCTTGCTTATTTAATGCTTTGTAGAGTAGATTTACTTTCATGCAATTTAATTTCATGCAATGTCTTTAATTCTTGCTCTTTAATTCTTATAATTAATTTTGATTGCTCTTTTCTTTTCTTTAATTAGCCTTGAGGCTTAAGATCTTTTGGGAATCACTCCTTTTCTAAATGTGGAGCTATTATTTAGATCCCAAGAGATTATTTAAAACTAGCATTATATCCAACTCATTCTTGTGAGATTGAGATTTGCTGAGTGGATCTACTCTAGATTCCACCATCTTTAATCATCCTCCATATTTTACCTTCTTTATTTGTCGCTTTGTTTTCTCTTTTCTTTTGTTCATGGAGATCATAATTGGGGATCTCTGGAGATTGTTTGAAACTAGCTTCATATCCTACTCACTCTTGTGAGATTGAGATTAGCTAAGTGAATCTACTCTAGACTCCCCTTATCTTAAATCAACCCTCCATCTTTTACTTTCTTGCTCTTCATTTAGTTGTTTCTTTTCTTTCTTTTTTTTTTTTTCTAATTTACTCAATTTACTTCTCTCTTGCTTTTCTTTTATTTGCACATATTCACTCTCACTTCACTCTCAATCACATTTTCTTTTACTTCCACATTCTAAATCTTTCCACACAAACTTCCTTTCTCATTTGTATTTTTTCACATTAAATCACAACCACTCTCTTATCTTTCACAACCACTTTCACTTTGCTTTAATCCTAATTGTCGCGCACATATTAAGAACCAAATTTGATTAATATCCTACAAATACCTTCCTCGTGGGATCGATAACTTTTTATACTATAACTTAATGGTTGTATACTTGCAACTTTAGGGTACACATTATTTACCTACCAGCTGGATTTTAATTCCTTTGTTGCCAAGTTTCATCCAAGGGTTCTCCTTTATTACTGTAGGCTGTAAATAGAGGGGTAGAGTGAGGGGTTTGAGTGTGAAAAATTTTATAAAACTCCATTTGGAGGAGAGTTACTCTTAATTAAGAAGACCTTCCAAATTTATAACTTTTATTGCAATTAATAATTTTTTTTTTACCTCTTTATATTTTTCTTTTCTTTTCTTTTATTTGATCATGAAGATGAAGATGAGATGAAGATGAAGATCAAGATGAATGTTTGCCTTCTTCAAGAGGCTAAAACCCTCTTGGAATATAAGTTTTCTCTTTTATCTTTTATTTTCATTGTAGTATTTTTCTTTTCTTTTCTTTTAGTAGAGTAGATTTATTTTAATGCTTTGTAAAGTAGATTTACTTTCATGTCTTTATTTTCTTGCATTACTTTCTTGTATTTTTATTTTACAGTATAGATTTATTTTCTTGCATAGTTAGATTTACTTTTATGCTCTTTTACTTTTATAATTTAGATTTATTTTTATGCTCATAGTTTAGATTTTTACTTCTTTATTTTTATTTTTATTTTTTAATTAATTCTTCCTTCTTACTCTCTAGTTTTTATTTTGTTTTTAATTCAATAATGTGAAACTAAAATCTTGTAGGAATTCTAGAATTGTATGAAACTAGTTTAATTTCTTTTACAATTTGTGGATTATTCTCTTGAGCTTAAAATGATCATGTTTAGGGTAATTAATTAGAGAACTAATTGGTAGAAGAAGAATTTAATAATCTATGCTTATCTTGAGTGGTTTGATAGGTTATGCTTATGAATTCTAGAATTACTATTTAGTTATTGTTCTTTTCATGAGTATTAATTTTACTTGGATGATAATTTAATAGGTTATGCTTTCCTTAAGTGGTTTGATAGTCTATGCTTAATAAATCTAAAGTAAAATGTTATAATAAGAGAATAGTTCATATTTTATATGTGAGATTAGCTAGTAGATTCAATTTAGATTCCTCATATCTTTAATTGAATCCTCCATCTTTACTTTCTTGATTTTCCTCTTTATTATTGATTTTCATTTGTTTATTTTATTTCCTTCATTTTATTCATCATTCTTTCTCCTCTCTCAAACTTGTTTTGATTTTATTTTGCACATATTCACAAACACTCCCTTAATCTCTCCACAATCACTTTTCATTTATCACTCTCCTAATTGTCACACACACAACATAAGAACCGATTTTAATTAACTCCTACAACACTTTCCTCGTGGGATCGATAACTTTTTATACTATATCTTGATAGTTGTATACTTGCAACTTAGGCACATATTTAATTCCTATCAAGGCAAATACACAAAAGAAGAGATCTTTATTCTAGGGTTTGAGAGAGAGTTGGTCAAATCTCCTAAGCCTCGTTCAGCTTCTTCTCGGCGCGCTTTTTGTCAGAGTTTGATTCTGCGAGAAGGAGTGTCCTACGCTTTCAGCGCTACACGCTTCTTCACGGATCTTCATCTTCATCAGTTTGAAGAACGGTTTGCTAAAGGGCTCTAAGATTATTTTATTTGTGCTTAATTATTTTTTAGGGTTTGTATTTCAAACTTGTGTGTTTGACGGCATACTTAAGCCGGGGGTAATTGAGGGTTATACTAGCTAGGGCTTGGTTCGATGACGTACTCAAGCTAGGATAATTAAGGGTTGTGCCAGCTAGGATTAGAGTTCTTCCAGTCATTGTGAAGAGTTAGGTTAGACGACTGGTTTTGGGTAGATACTAGGGTGCGGTCTTTAAAGCCTACTGAATCGAGTTGTGATTCAGGTAAACTCTGGTCATAGTGTGGAAGACCCTTCATGAGAAGGACGAGTGGATGTAGGGTTTCTATCCGAACCACTATAAAAATCTCGTGTGTTTCTTGCTGGTTTACTTTTTATTTTTCATTTATTATATTTTCGCTGTATTTTCTGTGTTCAGTCACAAAATTATAGCAAACCTATTCACCCCCCTCTAGGCTTGCATCCCACTTCTAACAAGTGGTATCAGAGCTTCGTTACCCATATTTATGTATCACAACCTAGGATAGAGATGTCAAGCCTTACCACCGTTTCAGCCTTTAAGGACACGCCATCAACCAACCCCTACTTTTTATCGACACTAATTATACCTATTGGAAAGCACGCATGAAAGTCTTTTTATTATTTACTAATTTTGATATTTGGGAGTGTGTCAGATATGGGTATCATAATCCTACTGAGGATAAAGAAGGAGTTGTTATTGAAATTCCTATGGATAAATGGATCCCTTAACACAAAAAGACTTACTCTTATAATTCGAAAGCTATGAATACTTTATATTGCTCTCTTACTACTAAAGAATTTAACCGTATCTCTAATTGTACTAATGTGTAGGAAATTTAGAAGACACTAGAAGTTACTCATGAAGGAACTTCGCAGGTAAAGGGGGCCAAGCTTACAATGTTGGTAAGCAAGTACATAAACTTTAAGATGAAGGCCTCGGAGAGCATTCAGGATATGTTCACATGATTCACTGACATCATGAACAAATCAAAAGCCTTAGGAAAGGAGTACAAAAATAAGGAGCTGTGCAGAAAGATACTCCGTTCTCTATCTCGTGATTGGGAACCTAATGTAACTTCTATTGAAAAACTTTAGAATTTTTCTAATCTATCTCTTGATGATCTTGTAGACAATATTATCACATATGAAATTAGGCTGAAAGAAAGAGGAGATGCCTCAGTAGAAGACTCAAAGAAAAAATCATTAGCCCTAAAAGCAAAGAAAGACAAATCCCGATTGAAGAAGAAAAAAGAGTAAAGCTAGAGCTCGGAAGATGAGGATGATCAATCTGCGCTTATAGTGAAAGGAATCAAGTATTTTCTTAAATCATGAACAGACAGAAATATCTCCAGAAAAGACGGAATCAATTCACTAAATAGGTAAAAAATAATTTCTCAAGTGATTCTGAAACTAAACCTATCCGTTATAGTTGTAGGAAACCAAGTCATTACAAGAACTGATGCCCTCTGAATAGAAAGGATAAGAGGATGGAGGGAAAGAGTCTCAAAGTCACAACCTGGGATTTGACAGATGAGGATGAATCTAAAGCTGAACCTTGTGGAGACGAAAAATAGGTGCGCAAGTGTCTCATGGAAAGAAACGCATCGACTTCAGATTCAGATCAAGGTAACTCAAGTGGCTTTGATAGTGAGTATTCGGATGAAGTGGTATATTCTTCTTATGATGAGCTTTATTCTAAGTATAAGGAGATGTTAATTCATTTGGAAAATATAGCTCAAAAATATGAAGAGTCTAAAAAGATGAATACAAACTTGAAGAAAGAAAATAAACTTTTGTCAAAGAAAGTTGAATCTTCCTCTTCAAATTTGAACTTAGAAGATACAACCTATTTCGAGTGCACATAATGTTCTGAGATACAAAATCAAAACACTTGTTTATCTAAGCAACTTGTTGATATCCAATGTGAAAAAATAAAAACATGCTGCTAAGGTAAATGAGTTGTTATGTGATTTATCATCCGGACAAATAAAGTTTGAAACTCGATGCACTACAATAGTTTTCAAAAATGTACAACTAAAGTTTAAAAATAGTAATTTGGAAAGGCTGCGAAGAATTTTTTATTGGGCTCAAAAGGTCATAACATGGTCATTTCCAATCAACGATTTACAAAAGCTAAAACTGGACTTGGTTATTTATATTCTGGAAAATATAAAATTTTCAACCTTCTTTTGTACAATCTTGGTTGTTTTGGTCCTATTCCCAATAGAACTTATCAGGCTATATGCTCATTGTGTGGAAATATGGACATGTTTCTATGAGCTGTCGTATGAAATATAAGATTAAAACAGTTAAATAGATTTGGGTACCGAAAAGCCTTATTCCTAGCTAACGTGGACCTATGTGGATACGTAGGTCATAATTATCTGCCTTTCTATAGGATTGCAGGTCGACCGAGGATTGGGGCAACATATGGTGGTTGCTTGCAGATTCAGGTTATCAAAATCCAATCCTTCGTTTGCATTATGAGGAGATACAGGTTTAGTATATTTTTATATATTATCTCCTCATACGGTATGATTTTCTATCTTCAATATATATATATATATATATATATATATATATATATATATATATATATATATATATATATATATATATATATATATATATATATATATATATATATATAGAGCAAGGCTCTATAAACTTAAGTTGATAGGAGATAGTGTCCACCAACTTTTATATCCATTGATGTTGTCTTGGGATAGGTGAAATCAAGAGGTACACAAATCTCAAAGATGGGCTTCATATCTTTCACGGATCCCAAGGCAATATCAATGGTTAGAAAAGTTGGTGGATATTCCCTATCAACTTAAGTTTATAGGAGCCTTGCTTTCTCTCTCTCTCTCTCTCTCTCTCTATATATATATATATATATATATATATATATATATATATATATATATATATATATATATATATATATATATATATATATATAGTATAATTAAAAATTTAGACCATCGATGGACTCGATGAGACCATCGATGGTTCACCATCGATTAGTAGAGATAAAGAGGGCTTTTAAATGTTTGTTTTACTTTTTACCTTTTTAAACCTCTCCTCTCTCCAAAATCCTCTGATTTTTCGTGTTTTTGGTGGTGTTTTGCAGTGATTTCTTGTTACTTATCATCAACATCATCATATATTTATTGTCTTTGCTTTGAATCAAATCAAAATGTATTCTTCAAAACCCTAAATCTTCAATTTTGATTATTTTTGTGGGTTTTGCATGTTATTGTTGTTAAATCTTGCTTGGATGAGTGATATATGAGTACTATTGTTGTTTAGAACATGGATTATTGAGTATTGTATGAATTTTTGGACGATTTGGGGGGAAAAAACCCGTCGAGTTTAGTTCATTGACCATTGACGGTGGAAGAGCACCATCGATGGTGCTTGAACACATCGATGGTTGTCAGTAGCCCATCGATGGTTTGTTGGCTGAAACTGATATTTTTGTACCTATTTCACATTTTTGTTAATTTTTTTTGGTTCTAAACTATTTTATGTGTATCCTCCATACTAATACATGTATATTTGACTTTATAGAGGATGTCATTAAGTAAGAGAGCCCGAACCTCACAACCATTGACCCGAGAGACTCTCGAGAAGTACAAGTAAATTTTCACTATCTATGAGAAAGGCATCGATGAGGGGCATCTATAGGAGTTTGGCGATGTCATGGGGCTCTTGAGAGCAGTAGGTCTAGGTTTGATGAAGGACAAAGGAGGTGAGAGAGCGAATGTGTCATGGGTATGAGAGTTCTATATGAATTTCACCCGAGCTAATGGTTCCTTTAAGGCCAAAACCACCATCAGAGGAAAGGAGATCATGATCACCCCGAACTACATCTGCCAGATTCTTCATCTACCACCACCACAACGGGAATGTCACAATGTTTCATATATTCTAAGAATGCCACTGTCGATTTGGAGGAATACACCCATATGACCGAGTTCCTCACCGATAGACCCATAAAAGTTGTATTCAACTCAAGTTATCTAAAACCTGAGTATATACTTCTCAACCTCTTTCTAAAATTTGACTTATATCCTAATGCAGCATACACCACACGTTCTGTTAGAGATGTCATCCTCTTGTAGTGGATTGCTAGGGGTCAGTCATTTGATCCTGCACAGGTTATTTTTATGTGGATGTCTACAGTTGCTAATAGTGCTAGGGAGGTTATCAAGAAGAAGAAGAAGCAGAACACCCAACTTGTCTACCCCTTTGCTGACCACTCGCATTTGCAAGGATCAGAATTCCTGTTCTACCTTCTGATCAGTTGGAGAAGGGAAGAGCTACATTGTGTGACGAGGCAACTAGGAAGAGCTTAGGGGTGAGGGGAAAGGGAGAGTCCTTAGCTGGTCAATCATCTGGGTCCCAGCCTGCAGGCGATGATGTTCCCAGCTCTTCAGGAGGTGGTGTATCTCGGTGGACTTGGACACTCTGGGAGAGAGAGTTGAGTTGCTGACTATGAGAGTGGAGTCCATGAGAGTTGACATGACCAGATAGTATTAGTACTACGATGCATCTCTTTAGTTTTTGATGGAGGCTGCTCGCCAGTGTGATTCTTCACTTCCCACAACACCGGTGATAGGGAAAAAATAAAACCAAGTTACAAGTGCATAACTATCAAGTTATAGTATAAAAGATATCGATTCTTCGAGGAAGTTGTTGCAGGAAATAATCAAAATTGGTTTCTAAATTGTGTGTGTACAATTAAGAGTGATAATGTAGTTGTGGAGAGATATGAGGAAAGTGTGATTATTTGCAAATAAAACAAAACTAGATTAAGAGGGAGAAAGAAAGATAAAGAAATAGAGGAAAATAAAATCAAGAACAAATAAAGGAGAATAAAGAGAAAATCACAAGTAAAAATGGAGGAAAACAATTAGAGAAATGAGAAATCTAGAATTGAATTCACTAGTCAATTTCGCTTAGGATTTATGAACCATTCTCTTTTATCACATTTTACTTTAGATTTATTAAGTATAGACTATCAAACCACTTAAGGAAAGCATAACCTATCAAATTATCATCCAAGTAAAATTATCATTCATGAAAAGAATAACAACTAGATGTTAATTCTAAAATTCATAAGTATAACCTATCAAACCACTCAAGATAAGTATAGATTATTAAATTCTTCTTCTACCAAATAGTTCTCTAGTATATTATCCTAAATATGATCATTTTAAGCACAAGAGAGCAATCCACAAATCATAAAAGAAATCAAGCTAGTTTCATACAACTCTAGAATTCCTACAAGATTTTAGTTCCACATTATAGAAATTAAAAATAAATAAATAAAATATAAACTAGAAAGCATGAAAGAAAGAGAATTAAAAAAAAGAACTAATTACAAAAATAAGAATAAGAATAAGCAAATAAAGATCTAAACTATGAACATAAAAATAAATCTAAATTATAAAAATAAAAGAACATAAAAGAAAATCTAAACTATGCAAAAAAAATAAATCTATACTAAAAAATAAAAATACAAGAAAATAATAAAAGAATATGAAAGTAAATCTACTCTACAAGACATCAAAATAAATCTAATCTACTAAAAGAAAAAGAAAATAAAATCCTAAAACATGAATATCTAAAATAAAAAATAAGAGAAAAATAAAACTTACATTGCAAGAGGGTTCTAGCCCCTTGAAGGCAAATCTCCATCTTTATCTTTAACTTCATTTTCATCTTCAACAACCAATAAATAGAAGAAAAGAAAAATATGAAGAGGTAAAAATTCTTTTATTAATTATAAATAAAGTTTATAATTTTGGAAGGTCATCTCAATTAAGAGTAACCCTCCTCTCCAAATAGAATTTTTATAAAATTTTTCACACTCAAACCCCTCACTATCTACCCCTATGTATAGCCTGCAACAATGAATAAGTACCCTTGGATTTTTCTTGGAGAACAAGAATTAAATCTCAGCCATAAACAGTTTCTATTACGAACCAATCGATTGACCAATTAGTTGGCCGACCAATTGGTTTGTAACAGAATTTTAGTTTTTATTGATTTATTGACCCGATTTCTTCATAGATCCTTAAACTTTTTTAGGCCTGCTTTTGCCTTCATATTGGGCTTCAATAAATGGTAGAAAATCAGAGAATTTCGCTCTTTTGGGCTTTTATTAATTAACTCTTTATTAGCCTGTAAATTAAGATAAAATATGTTATTAGTCACATATTTATTCAAATAAGATAGATAATGAGGTTATAAAAATATAATAAAATGTGATGATCAACCGGTCTACAGAGATTTTGTGCCCGAGACAACCCGTGGACATGGCCGACAAGAGACAGAGAGAGAGAGAGAGAGGATAATTGACGATGGTATTTTTCTTTTATTTCTTATTTTCGGTCCATTTCTTCTTCTTCTTTTGTTATTTTTTTTTTCTTCTGGACCTGTATATTCAGATGATGCATGAGATACTTTGGGTTGTACTGATTATTTGCTTTTATTGCTTATCAGTATGCATGCTCACCTGACCTGTTGCATGTACATAATTGTTTTTTTGTTATTATTTGATTTTTTCTTGATTTTTGGTTATTTTTGTATATCGAAAACAAAATAAAATTTCTTTTTCTTTCTTTTTATTTTAAAATATTTGGACATGCCTACGTATATGCTTTTACAAGATATATTCAGATAAGGTTATCTGTTAGTATATAGGCATGAGTTTATCATATTGGTTCACATATTTACACATCTATATATTCTATATGTGCACACAAAGTTATACATATATGATTGATAAACACGATGGTTCACGATGTGTGTCATATTACTTTTACACCTTAGTGTTATGCTTATCATGTTTAGTATTGTGAAAATAAGAATAAATATTTTTATATATTGTTCATAAAGTATTTTTTGGATATATCAAAAGTTTGAGCTCAATCTATACTTGAATCTGACATCGAAATTTCTATACATGTACAAAGTATATATGTGCTATAAAATATCAAGCAAAAAGAGTGTATTTGTGAAATAGATGATCAAAGATCCACACTCTATAAATCCATGGTAAAATTGAGTGTATTTATTAAAAGATAGTCAAAGACCCACACTCGTGGATATAAATGTGTAATATCTCAAGGTAATCCATCCTATGCTAAATATTTCTCATATTTAGAGATGGTTTACATCATCTACCAAACACTATTGTTCTTCCTCTTAAAATATTTTTATATGATTGAGGTGATAGATCGAGATTTTGGACCATTTCTAAAAGTTGTGATAATTCAAGTTTTGTAACAAAAGAAAAGAAAAACTCAAACTAGATAAGGTATATTTAAATTTATTTTATGAACTAACATAATTACTTGTATTGTTACTTTTACAAACTATTCATTGATATCTTCATAGTTTTTGTGTGAATTTTAATATGACTTGTAATCATGATTCGTGTGTTTTGAAGTTATATGTGTGTCTTGCGCTTTTTCTACAATATTTTTTTTGTGAACCAGTATGTATTTCTCTTTCTTTCATATTTGGATAATTTTTATCTGAATTCTTAAGTATATTTCATATCCTCGGTGTGTTTTCTTTTGCTAATAACAAAGGGGAGAAAGGTGAAATTTTAAAATATTTCATGAGTGTTTGTGCTTTATAAAAGTTTTTAAATTGATTTCATGATTGATTTTTGGATTTGAAGCTTTTTGAACACTCAATGCTTTGTTTCAGGGGGAGTTTCTGGAAAACCTGTACACATTTATACTTTCATGTATGCATATTTGTATGGGGAGCTTTGCATGTTATATATCTTTTACACGAAACGTATTATGTGCTTATTTTGTACTGAATATATATCTCACATATTTTACATTCTGTATTTTAAATTTTGAGTTTTGTTATTATCAAAAGGAGGAGATTGTTAGAACGTTGTTCGTACAATATCTCTTATTTGAATAATAACAAACTTTTATTTACTATTGATATATTTTTGAGATGATGTATTTTAGGTATAAAGAGGTACAGCAAGATGCAGTTCAAAACGATGCAAAAATCAACATGAACGTTGATTTCAGCCTTTGAACCATCGATGGTCAAGAGGCAACCATCGGTGGTCAGCATCTCATCGATGATTACAGGAGCCAATCGGAGAAAAATAGAAACAAGAATTGGCACCGTCGATGGTCCACTGTGAGTCATCGATGGTTATAGCGAACCATCAATGGTTATAGGACACAATCGAAGAAATCCGGAAATCAGAATCAGTACCATTAATGGCTATAGTTGAACCATCGATGAACACCAAGGAACCATCGATGGTTGTGATCCACCAGTTATGACAAAATTTGGCAGTTTTTAGGATTTAATCTCAGTCGTTCCTTGACTCATTTGATCTCCTATTTGCACTCAGATTTGAGTATCTTTTTTCTATCCTATCAAGGTCTATTTGAGGGAAGTTGGAGATCATAATTAACAGCAAAGTTTAAGGAGGCAAATACACAAAAGAAGTGATCTTTATTCTAGGGTTTGAGAGAAAGTTGATCAAATTCCCTGAGCCTCGTTCAGCTTTTTCTCAGCGTGCTTTTCATCAGAGTTTAATTCTGTGAGAAGGAGTGCCCTACGCTTACATCGCTACACCGCTTCTTTAAGGATTTTCATCTTCATCAGTTTGAAGAACAGTTTGCTAAAGGTCTATAAGATTGTTTTATTTGTGCTTAATTATTTTTGTGGTTGTATTTCAAACTTGTGAGTTTGACGGCGTACTCAAGTCGGGGGTAATTGAGGGTTGGACTAGCTAGGGCTAGGTTTGATGGCGTACTCAAGCCGGGATAATTAAGGATTGGGCTAGTTAGGGCTAGGTTTCTTTCGGTCATTGTGAAGAGTTAGGTTAGATGACTGGTTTCGATAGATTTCAGGGTGCGGTCTTTGAAGCTTATTGAATCGGGTTGTGATTCAGGTGCACTCTGGTCATAGTGAGGAAGGCCCTTCGCTAGAAGGAAGAGTAGACGTAGGATTTCTATCCGAACCACTTTAAAAATCTCGTGTGTTCCTTGTTGGTTTGCCTTTTATTTTTCATTTATTATATTTTCGCTGTATTTTCTGTGTTTATTCGTAAAATTATAACAAACCTATTCAACCCCCGCCACCCCACCAAGGCTTGCATCCTAGTTCCAAAATTTTATCCACTAAATCTCACATGAAAATTTCTCATTTAATATCTAAATTACCACCATCAACTTTAGCATATCATGTGGCAAGTAAAATGCTAAAATTCCTACTCAGTTCCAAAAAGATATCCTTTTATTAAAAAAAGACAAAAGGGTATTTTTTTAAGTACTTTATCAAATTCTCCCCAAAAGTTTTATAATTCATTGTGAACTATGGTTACATATATATATATGCATACAGGCACTCATACACTTGGCCGGTCTCACTATACATCGTTCAATAATAGGTTCTACAGTTTCAACTTAACCATGAGCCAAGACCCAAAACTCGACCTAACCTATGCTGCATTCTTAAGTGTAAGCGCCCACAAGGGAGCAATGACATGTGCCTCATCGTCGCAATGGACCCTCGGTAGCCTACAAGCTTCAGTGCTAGCTAGTATAGCAACATCATTGCCTACCACAGGCTTTTCACCTCCAACCAAAGTTTAGGGTCGGATAGCGAGCAATGGTAAAGATGTGCAAGATTGGGGTGCTCACTGGTACTGATGGAGAAATTAGGAAGAATTGTAGGATTATCAATTGATTGTGTAGGCATTTGTTTTGTTTTGTTTTTTTTTTTGTTTTTTTCCCTTTTTGCAAATATTTATCAAATTTAAAGTACTTCATATTGATCAAGTGTAATTTGATGCATTTTGTTTGTAAATTTTATGTGCATATGGATTATAACCATTTCTTTTCTAACACTCTGCTTGGATTAAGGGGGAATATAAGAAAAGGGGAGGTAGGAGAAGCCATTCACCCTATTTAGCAATTTTTAAGGGGTGAGGTTTTCTTGCTCATTCTCCTAAATCAACTTCCATCAATAAAAATTTTATTCACATCCCCAATTGGGATAGAAACAATGAGAAAGCTAGTTCAAAATAACAAATGACTTCTTCCTTCTGAATATTTTATTTATGATGTGTTTGGTTGTCGTGAAAAGTATTGATGAAAATCAAGAATTGAAAGTGGAGCGATAAAAGAGAGAATTAAAAATCAATTTCTCTCTTCGTTCCATTCATTTTTATCCACTTTTCAAATTTTCAAAAAATGAGAAGAAAAATATGGTGATGTGATATTCTCCACCTCAATTACTTTTAGGAGCTATTTGGTTGAGAGGAAATAGAGTTGTGAAAGTTTCTATGTTACAATCATACTTATATTTCTTTTGTTTTCTTAGTAACATTATTATTAGGAAAGATGAGTAAATTATAGTTTGGAAAAAATTGTAGCATGTATTACTTCCAAGTTGGTGGGAGTAAAAGCTGTTTCCCAAATGGAAACTAAAAAGTAAATGCTACCTCATCAAAAAGATTTTTACAATTCAGTCTACAATGAATCATCTCTAACTACTATAAATCATAACTTTTGCACAAATTATATTTCAAACAAACACTCATTGAGATACTTTTTCACGATAAAATTGCATACATTAAAAATTGGAAATAGACTTAAACTTGATTTTCTCTAATAAATGGGGCATGAATCGTTTGCTGCGTTTGTTTTTGTAGCAAACCAAACAAATCATTTTTAGTTTCCAAATATGAAAAAGAGAAAGTTAATGAAGTCACTTTCCAATATTTGATTCACTCTCTATTTATTTTCTAGTTATAAACAACCAAATTAAGTTCGAAAACACTATCCATCATTCAAATTCTTTTTTGTTTTTGAACCAACTTCTTTTTCATTTGCCTCTTCTTTTTTTTTGTTTTTGTTTTTTCTTGTTTATAGTTAGAATAGAAATTTCTCAAAAATCTAGTCTCATTCCTCATCTTACTTGTGCCTGGTGCAGCACCATTCTGGGGAAAAGGGCCCAAATATCTGCATTTTTATAAAAAAGATCTTTGAGCAGAAGTAAGCCTATTATTATTGAACAATTTACTCCCAATTTTCCAACTGGGAGAAACCACCACACTTCCAATTACGGAAAATCCGTTCCTAATAGCTGGCATCCCTATTTAGTATGCATTTCCTCCATTAAGTAAGTTGGGTCTAATTTTTTGTCAGTACATATTCTATCTATTCATAGTTTTGAATAAAAAATTTCATTCTGTTCATATCCACAAAATTTTATATCTTTTTTCACAAGGAAAGCTCACCTCAACCTCCTGCGACTTCCAATCATTCTCTTGTTTATTCTCTTCATCATAATCGGTGCTAGCTTGCATTATATTATTTAACCAAACTTGACGGTATATAGTAACGAGTCATTGTGCGAAGAGTGACAATTTTGAATAAAATTCACGACATGCACATATCGATTCTGATCTCATCTCCTACTATAAAAGTATATCACCACAATTTTGAATAAAATTCACGACATGCACATATCGATTCTGATCTCATCTCCTACTATAAAAGTATATCACCACAATTTTGAATAAAATTCACGACATGCACATATCGATTCTGATCTCATCTCCTACTATAAAAGTATATCACCACAATTTTGAATAAAATTCACGACATGCACATATCGATTCTGATCTCATCTCCTACTATAAAAGTATATCACCACAATTTTGAATAAAATTCACGACATGCACATATCGATTCTGATCTCATCTCCTACTATAAAAGTATATCACCACAATTTTGAATAAAATTCACGACATGCACATATCGATTCTGATCTCATCTCCTACTATAAAAGTATATCACCACAATTTTGAATAAAATTCACGACATGCACATATCGATTCTGATCTCATCTCCTACTATAAAAGTATATCACCACAATTTTGAATAAAATTCACGACATGCACATATCGATTCTGATCTCATCTCCTACTATAAAAGTATATCACCACAATTTTGAATAAAATTCACGACATGCACATATCGATTCTGATCTCATCTCCTACTATAAAAGTATATCACCACAATTTTGAATAAAATTCACGACATGCACATATCGATTCTGATCTCATCTCCTACTATAAAAGTATATCACCACAATTTTGAATAAAATTCACGACATGCACATATCGATTCTGATCTCATCTCCTACTATAAAAGTATATCACCACAATTTTGAATAAAATTCACGACATGCACATATCGATTCTGATCTCATCTCCTACTATAAAAGTATATCACCACAATTTTGAATAAAATTCACGACATGCACATATCGATTCTGATCTCATCTCCTACTATAAAAGTATATCACCACAATTTTGAATAAAATTCACGACATGCACATATCGATTCTGATCTCATCTCCTACTATAAAAGTATATCACCACAATTTTGAATAAAATTCACGACATGCACATATCGATTCTGATCTCATCTCCTACTATAAAAGTATATCACCACAATTTTGAATAAAATTCACGACATGCACATATCGATTCTGATCTCATCTCCTACTATAAAAGTATATCACCACAATTTTGAATAAAATTCACGACATGCACATATCGATTCTGATCTCATCTCCTACTATAAAAGTATATCACCACAATTTTGAATAAAATTCACGACATACAAATAATTTGCTAAAAGTACTCAGTTCATCACCAATCTAATTAATAAGTGTAAGCCCACAAGGGAGCAATGACATGTGCCTCATCGTCGCAATGGACCCTCGGTAGCCTACAAGCTTCGGTGCTAGCTAGTATAGCAACATCATTGCCTACCACAGGCTTTTCACCTCCAACCAAAGTTTAGGGTCGGATAGCGAGCAATGGTAAAGATGTGCAAGATTGGGGTGCTCACTGGTACTGATGGAGAAATTAGGAAGAATTGTAGGATTATCAATTGATTGTGTAGGCATTTGTTTTGTTTTGTTTTTTTTTTTTTTTTTTTTTTTCCCTTTTTGCAAATATTTATCAAATTTAAAGTACTTCATATTGATCAAGTGTAATTTGATGCATTTTGTTTGTAAATTTTATGTGCATATGGATTATAACCATTTCTTTTCTAACACTCTGCTTGGATTAAGGGGAATATAAGAAAGGGGAGGTAGGAGAAACCATTCACCCTATTTAGCAATTTTTAAGGGGTGAGGTTTTCTTGCTCATTCTCCTAAATCAACTTCCATCAATAAAAATTTTATTCACATCCCCAATTGGGATAGAAACAATGAGAAAGCTAGTTCAAAATAACAAATGACTTCTTCCTTCTGAATATTTTATTTATGATGTGTTTGGTTGTCGTGAAAAGTATTGATGAAAATCAAGAATTGAAAGTGGAGCGATAAAAAGAGAGAATTAAAAATCAATTTCTCTCTTCGTTCCATTCATTTTTATCCACTTTTCAAATTTTCAAAAAATGAGAAGAAAAATATGGTGATGTGATATTCTCCACCTCCAATTACTTTTAGGAGCTATTTGGTTGAGAGGAAATAGAGTTGTGAAAGTTTCTATGTTACAATCATACTTATATTTCTTTTGTTTTCTTAGTAACATTATTATTAGGAAAGATGAGTAAATTATAGTTTGGAAAAAATTGTAGCATGTATTACTTCCAAGTTGGTGGGAGTAAAAGCTGTTTCCCAAATGGAAACTAAAAAGTAAATGCTACCTCATCAAAAAGATTTTTACAATTCAGTCTACAATGAATCATCTCTAACTACTATAAATCATAACTTTTGCACAAATTATATTTCAAACAAACACTCATTGAGATACTTTTCACGATAAAATTGCATACATTAAAAATTGGAAATAGACTTAAACTTGATTTTCTCTAATAAATGGGGCATGAATCGTTTGCTGCGTTTGTTTTGTAGCAAACCAAACAAATCATTTTTAGTTTCCAAATATGAAAAAGAAAGTTAATGAAGTCACTTTCCAATATTTGATTCACTCTCTATTTATTTTCTAGTTATAAACAACCAAATTAAGTTCGAAAACACTATCCATCATTCAAATTCTTTTTGTTTTGAACCAACTTCTTTTCATTTGCCTCTTCTTTTTTTTTTGTTTTTGTTTTTCTTGTTTATAGTTAGAATAGAAATTTCTCAAAAATCTAGTCTCATTCCTCATCTTACTTGTGCACAGTGCGGCACCATTCAGGGAAAAGGGCCCAAATATCGCATTTTTATAAAAAGATCTTTGAGCAGTAAGCCTATTATTATTGAACAATTTACTCCCAATTTTCCAAGCTGGGAGAAACCACCACACTTCAATTCACGGAAAATCCGTTCCTAATAGGTGGCATCCCTATTTAGTATGCATTTCCTCCATTAAGTAAGTTGGGTCTAATTTTTTGTCAGTACATATTCTATCTATTCATAGTTTTGAATAAAAAATTTCATTCTGTTCATATCCACAAAATTTTGTATCTTTTTTCACAAGGAAAGCTCACCTCAACCTCCTGCAACTTCCAATCATTCTCTTGTTTATTCTCTTCATCATAATCAGACTGCTAGCTTGCATTATATTATTTAACCAAACTTCGGCTTGGTATATAGTAACGAGTCATTGTGCGAAGAGTGACAATTTTGAATAAAATTCACGACATGCACATATCGATTCTGATCTCATCTCCTACTATAAAAGTATATCACCACAATTTTGAATAAAATTCACGACATACAAATAATTTGCTAAAAGTACTCAGTTCATCACCAATCTAATTAATAAGTTTGCGTAGTAAGTAAAAGAGGGGAAATGGGAGTAGGGAGAGAGTTGGTGTTATTTTATGTTGTGGCATTTTGCTTGATTGCTCATCAGTGCAAGGCTCAGCTCCGAGTTAGGTTCTACAAGGAAACTTGCCCGCTAGCTGAGTCTATAGTTAAGAGTGAGGTTGTTAAGGCTCTCGAAGATAATGTGGGTATTGTTCGGATGCATATCCATGATTGTTGGGTTGGGGTAAGCACGGTATAAGATATTTTCTGTTGGCAATCGAGTCTCCATTAGGTTAATTTTAATTAAGGGTAAGTTTTTTTGGGATTGAGGGGTTACTTTCATTTTTTTTAATCACACACTTGCTATGTGACATGTTAGAGTCATTGATGCTACCTAATTTGGGGGATTAAATAAGAAATGTTTAGGTGGTATTTAGTGAAACAAAAATGTTCATGGGAGTTAATGTACAACAAAAGAATTCAAGGGTTTAGTGAAATAAAAAAGTTCAAGGAGGTTTACTGCAATACCCCAAAAGTTAAGGGGGCTTTCTGATATTAACCATAGATTTATCTTTTAGCAATAGAGTCTACTGCTAATTAGTTCTGCATCTGATCATATTGGTTACCATACAATTAATAGGGATATTAAGGTTCGGTTCTGCTGGACTCGATGCAGATGAACACTGCAGAAAAAGACTCTCTGATCAACAATCCCACCCTTCAAGGTTTCGAAGTGATTGACAATGCAAAGACTAGACTGGAAATAACTTGCAGCCGTCAAGGATGCCCATTTTCCATCAACAAAGCATATCCTCGACGGGCAGCCGTCAAGGATACGCCATTGGTAAAAGTCCCATCAAGGATGTTTCATCCTTGACGGAAGGCCCGTCAAGGATGTACATCCTTGACGGGTCTGCCGTTAAGGATGTCCAAAAACATCCTTGATGGGGCTATCGTC
Organism: Asparagus setaceus; assembly: GCA_012295165.1. Classification (NCBI taxonomy): domain Eukaryota; kingdom Viridiplantae; phylum Streptophyta; class Magnoliopsida; order Asparagales; family Asparagaceae; genus Asparagus; species Asparagus setaceus. The sequence goes on along the minus strand of CM022701.1, from coordinate 42,878,814 downwards.
AGGATGGAAACATGTTTGACGGTGGCCCGTTCAGGATGTATGTACATCCTTAACAGCAGCCCCTTCAAGGATGAGCATCCTTGACGGCAAACCCCATCAAGGATGTTATATACATCCTTGACGGTAGCCCCATCAAGGATGATCATCCTTGACGGTAGGCCCGTCAAGGATGTATACAACCTGGGGAAAAAAATAATATCGAAATATTTTCCTATTTTTCTATATATACAAATCCGTACATGATAATATTTTAGTCAAAAATATACACAACCACATCAACAAACACAATATTCTCATCATAATAGTCAAAACATACCACATTTTACATATACCAAACACCCACTCAAGTAATCCATAATTCACACATAAATATCTCTCATACATCCGAGATACACAATAGAAATGATCATGACACCAAACATACAAGATAAATCCATAAAATACCCACAATAGAAACATGATCATACCCACAAACATATGTAGGATATAAACCAGTACAAATCTTACAAACATATCACAATCCCCACAAACAAGTCTAGCATGTATAAAATACTACAAATGGTCGAGATGCAAAGTATATATCTCCCATACAGGTATGTCCAAGATAGAAAATGATAAAACTCACTAATGGAGGTCATCATCCTCGTTCGTGTCCTCATCCCCGGTGTCGGTGGCTGTTTGGGTCGAAAGTTGGTTCCATTTGTAAAACTAGAGAAAATTACACTTTTGGTTCTCAGTTACAATGAAAATTAAATAACTCTCTCACAAACTCGAACAAAAGACGCTACAAGTGTAGATCTCCTGTTTTTGTGGGACTTTGCCTGTGCCGGGGACGCGTAATCCGTGGACCACCGAGCAGCGATCGTCGAATCGACGGGGTTTAGTTGATGCTTCGCAAAGGAAACAAGAACTTCAGCAAATATCTTAGCAAGGTAAGATATCTACTCTTCTCAAGAATAAGGCAAGGCTTAAACTCGAGGAATCTCCGTGTGGATCGTGTTCTTGAACTCCGGAAGCTTGGATTTCTGATTTTTCCCTTTCGATGGCCGACCCACTTGAAGTGGGCGTAGGAGGGTATTTATAGTCTTTGGGAAACGTGCCCTCTTGAAACACAAGTGTCATAAGTGCGTGAAATTTAAAGCATGCCGCGCCTTTGTCGCCATAAAGCCGCCGCTAACCGGGCGGTAGCAGGTGCCGCCTTAGCTGCGCGGCAAGATATCGCCGACAAGCGAGGCAATATCGCCCCTTCACCGTAGAACGGTTTCCGCTTTTTAGGCATGATTAAATGCCCTAGAATTACGCCTAGTGGTATCTTCAGCGTGTAACCGTCTATTAGCGTGTCGAGCGTCTCTGCGTTGATAAAGTCAAGTGGGCCCCACCGGCATTGATTTAGACCCTTCGAGCTCATTTTAAGTATTACGGGTGTCTCATTATTTGGCGAGACACAAGTAAGTGTCTCGCTAGTCGCGAGACACATCAAAGTGTCTCGCTAGTCGCGAGACACATCAAAGTGTCTCGCTAGTCGCGAGACACATCAAAGTGTCTCGCTAGTGGCGAGGCACACATAAGTGTCTCGCTAGTGGCGAGGCACACATAAGTGTCTCGCTAGTGGCGAGGCACACATAAGTGTCTCGCCGTAGCGAGACACAATCTTCCCCATATTGGGCTTCTTGAGATTTCGACGACGTTGTCCTTCGATCTTCTCATGATTTAGTCATATTTGAGGTTCTTGACAATTTTTGATGCCTCTGAGATACCCCTCCAAAGTTTTCGGACTCCTCGTATTTTATCAAAGTGCGGAATACTTTGGATAAGATCTTGCTTACGTTCAACGTTGAACTTTGTAGAAGAGGCCCATGTTTTGCCAGTTTCTTGAATCACGGCTCTGTGGCGTCGTGACCATACTTTGGGATCAATAGCTGTTGCATTTGTATTTGGATTGATTGAAATGTCGAAGTCGATTTTGGACTAATCATCTTCATCTTGAAAGTCACCACTTGGGTTATAATTGAAATGCCTTGAGAATCATTGAGAAAAGCGTCGTCGGTTTTCGACTATCGATTTCGAGAAAGCTTCTATATGTAATATCTGGAATTGTCCCACTTGAAGCGGCGGGGCAATCTGAGTGTCTCGCTCAAAAGGACCGCCAGAATGCATGCGAGCATGCTTGAGCTTCGGAGGCGATGTAATGGCACATTTGCATTAGCAATGAGTTACAAAGTGCATTAAAATCACGGTAGGAGAAAGTGCTTGACCGGCGGAAGAGTGAACCATTGTCTCAAGTTATTGTTTGTATGATAGATATAGGATTTTGGCAAACCCTCGACCATCAACGGATTTGATGAGCCTTTACCAACTACCGTTTGAGTTGGGCTAGCATGTAGATTATCGAGTCCGTTCTACATGTTACGTTGTGCTAAAAGAGTGAATTCTCTTAGACTTTATGCTACGATATTGAATCGTGGGCTCGGTCAATTATCACGGAATTGATTACCGGCATGTGTTAGATGCGGACTTATCTCGATAAGGGGCAGAGATAATATCCTATGCATGAAGGCATAGTTTAGGTGTCATTAGGTAATGACATCTATGCTACGATATTGAATCGTGAAGCGATCAATTATCACGGAATTGATTACGGCGTGTGTTAGGCGACTTATCTCTAATAAGGGGCAGAGATAACATCCCTATGCATGAAAGCATAGTTTAGGTGTCATTAGGTAATGACATCTATGCTACGATTTTGAATCGTAGACTTGTGGAATTGTGTTTTCTCTTGGGGCAGCGAACCCGTTGTGTCTTCTCTTGGGGCAAAAGCGAACCTGTTGTGTTTTCTCTTGGGGTAGCGAACCACATTGGATTAGACCTCTCATTCATAAAAGGAATCGAGAGGGATTTTGACCGTGGTCCTAAGCGTAGGAAGGTTTGACCAAGTGGGAGTGAAAATTAAAAATGATCCTAGCGTAGGAAGGTTTGATCGGGCTAGGAGTTTTGAGACAATCCTAGCGTGGAAGGTTTGATCGCTCAATCACGGAAGTGGACCTCTCGTTCATAGAAGGAATCGAGAAGATATTGGCCGTGGTCCTAAGCGTAGGAAGGTTTGACCAAGTGGGAGTGAAAATTAAAAATGATCCTAAGCGTAGGAAGGTTTGATCGGGCTAGGAGTTTTGAGACAATCCTAAGCTGCCGGAAGGTTTGATCGCTCAATGGAAGTGGACCTCTCGTTCATAGAAGGAATCGAGAGAAGATATTGGCCGTGGTCCTAAGCGTAAGAAGGTTTGACCGGGATAGGAGTTTTGAGACAATCCTAAGCGTCGGAAGGTTTGATTGCTCAATGGAAGTGGACCTCTCGTTCATGGAAGGAATCGAGAGGGATTTTGATTATGGTCCTAGCGTAGGAAGGTTTGACCACTCAATCGGAAGTGGACATCTCGTTCATGGATTATCCACCCCGGCTTTCTTTGCAAAATTGGGCTCTTATACTCATCGGAGGAATTAGTAGGGCGGTTTAATCTCTTGTACTCATCGGAGAAAAGGGCGGTTTATACTCGTATACTGTCGAGATCTGAGAGGGCGATTTATACTCGTATACACAGCCGAGTCGAGAGGGCGGTTTATACTCGTATACTGTCGAGATCTGAGAGGGCGATTTATACTCGTATACTGTCGAGTCAAGTTTGATTCGGCTTATTTGGCGTTAAGGCGCCGGCTTCAACCAAGGCTTGGATGATGGCCTTGAGAGCTAAGCAATCCTTTGTAGGATGGAGGATCCTCGTAGTACGCCGCAGTATTTAGGGTCCGAAGTTTTGTTAGCCTCCTCTTGATTTGTAATTGGAGGCAACTTGATTTTGTTGTTATCAAGGAGGTGTTTGAAGATGATTGGAACTTCTTCGTCCTTGAAAGAGTATGTCTGTGGAATTGATTTAGAAGCTTTTGGCGGTCGTTGTTGCGGCGCTTGACTAACGGCGATCCTGAGATGCCTTTCCTCTATTACGAGAGGAAAAATTTACTTCGAGGGTCACCGTCATTTTGCCTCTTCGGCTTTCTTCCTTCGAGGAAGCGTTGGCTTGTGGAATTGTGTTTTCTCTTGGGGCAAAAGCGAACCTGTTGTGTTTTCTCTTGGGGCAAAAGCGAACCTGTTGTGTTTTCTCTTGGGGCAAAAGCGAACCTGTTGGATTAGACCTCTCATTCATAAAAGGAATCGAGAGGGATTTTGACCGTGGTCCTAAGCGTAGGAAGGTTTGACCAAGTGGGAGTGAAAATTAAAAATGATCCTAAGCGTAGGAAGGTTTGATCGGGCTAGGAGTTTTGAGACAATCCTAAGCGTGGAAGGTTTGATTGCTCAATCTGGAAGTGGACCTCTCGTTCATAGAAGGAATCGAGAGAAGATATTGGCCGTGGTCCTAACTGTAAGAAGGTTTGACCAGGATAGGAGTTTTGAGACAATCCTAACTGTCGGAAGGTTTGATTGCTCAATCTGGAAGTGGACCTCTCGTTCATGGAAGGAATCGAGAGGGGATTTTGATTATGGTCCTAACTGTAGGAAGGTTTGACCACTCAATCTGGAAGTGGACATCTCGTTCATGGATTATCCACCCCCAGCTTTCTTTGCAAAATTGGGCTCTTATACTCATCGGAGGAATTAGTAGGGCGGTTTAATCTCTTGTACTCATCGGAGAAAAGGGAGCGGTTTATACTCGTATACTGTCGAGATCTGAGAGGGCGATTTATACTCGTATACTGTCGAGATCTGAGAGGGCGATTTATACTCGTATACTGTCGAGATCTGAGAGGGCGATTTATACTCGTATACTGTCGAGATCTGAGAGGGCGATTTATACTCGTATACTGTCGAGATCTGAGAGGGCGATTTATACTCGTATACTGTCGAGATCTGAGAGGGCGATTTATACTCGTATACTGTCGAGTCAAGTTTGATTCGGCTTATTTGGCGTTAAGGCGCCGGCTTCAACCAAGGCTTGGATGATGGCCTTGAGAGCTAAGCAATCCTTTGTAGGATGGAGGATCCTCTGTAGTACGCAGTATTTAGGGTCCGAAGTTTTGTTAGCCTCCTCTTGATTTGTAATTGGAGGCAACTTGATTTTGTTGTTATCAAGGAGGTGTTTGAAGATGATTGGAACTTCTTCGTCCTTGAAAGAGTATGTCTGTGGAATTCGATTTAGAAGCTTTTGGCCGGTCGTTGTTGCGGCGCTTGACTAACGGCGATCCTGAGATGCCTTTCCTCTATTACGAGAGGAAAAATTTACTTCGAGGGTCACCGTCATTTTGCCTCTTCGGCTTTCTTCCTTCGAGGAAGCGTTGGCTTGTTCTCCTCGTATTTTTAGGTCTTTCCACGTAGTTGGTGGGGCGACCCCATGACTTCCGGCAATTCTATAGAAAGATTGTTGTGGCAAGTCTTCAATATGAACTCTTCGATGGTGGATCCACGCAATTCATAGCTTTATTATGAATAAACGCGAAGGTGTCGATTGTCTCCCCACCTTTACGCTTTTCGTCTAGGAGAGTTCCAATTGAGACTTCGTGTCGTCATCGAAGAAGTTCTTGAGAAAAGAGTTTTCCATGTCCTCCCGGTTAATACTCCGGCCTTGAGTCTTGATACCAATCGGCAGCCCAAGAGTACCGACGAATGACCGAACCATCGAGGCTCGTTTCGAGATTACCCCAAATGTGATTTGAAGTAAATCAGGTGTTGTGAAGGTGACCCTCTCGGATCAAATGGCGTGAAGTTGATCAAATTGAATTTCTGCGGGTAAGGGATTGAATCCCATTCTCTAGGATATGGACACGGGATACCAGTCCGTTTGACTTCCTGTGTGGACATCAAAGCATTGATTTTATCTTCAAGCTCTTTCATCCTTTCGCCATCATCCTCCCCTTGTTTTGGATTATTTCCAATAGGAAGAATTGGATCATTTCCACCTTGAGCACCAGATGCAGCTTTCTTTGGAGGTTGATCAGCGTAAATGTGTTCGTCAATCTCCGAATCACTGTCTTCGATATTATGGTGGGTAACTCCACCTTGTCGACTGGTTTCAGGCTGTTGACTGGACCCAGGTTGTGCAACCGTTTGGGTTTGCAACTCCCTCATCTGTTGCATGGCTAGCTCCATCTCTGTTCTCATTTCGGCCTTAAGCTCTTCTCTTTGCTTGGCTAAGGCTTCTTGTAACATGTGAGCCAGGACATCGGGAGTAATGGTAAAAGCTTCTCTGGGATGACAAGCAACACTTGACATTGTGTCATCGGAAGCTATCGCCGAATTGATGTCGGAAGCTTCATCATCAGATGACTCTCCCTCATGCATCCTTCTATAGTCGATGCGTTGGGTAGCTCGCAATTGTAACCGAGACATCTGGCTGGGAAACTTCGGTCGACTTTTCTGAGGTGAAATCGGGATCTGCATCCGTCGCCGGTCCTTTTCCTTTGTTCACCATATTAATGGTCGCCGGAAACTCATCAAATTGGATGGATGATCTCCTTCTTCTTCGATGTCGTCTTGGCGTGGCTTGAATCTTCGTTCGGCGGGGAAAGCCATTCGAATCTTGAAGCTCTTTGTGGGTGGCGTTCGACTTCGAAACGAGGCACATCGATAACGACATCTTAATCGGTTTTGCACATGAGCAAGAACAACCTATTTCATCGATCGTCCTCTTTAGGTGTGTTGCCACTGACTGATGGTGTGGTTGGTGTGGTTTATCACAAATTGCACTTCCACCCCAAGTGTAGCGTTGTCCTTAGTGGAGGACCGTCTTCTTTTGGGGCGTCGGCCATTTGATTTGAGAGACAACTTCCATCGCTTGGCGTCGTCATCTAAAGTTTCTTACGTATGAATCACAAGGGTGCGGTCATCTCTCGTGATTTTCGCGAGTCACTTGCCTCAACCTCTTTCATCCTTTCGCCATCATCCTCCCCTTGTTTTGGATTATTTCCAATAGGAAGAATTGGATCATTTCCACCTTGAGCACCAGATGCAGCTTTCTTTGGAGGTTGATCAGCGTAAATGTGTTCGTCAATCTCCGAATCACTGTCTTCGATATTATGGTGGGTAACTCCACCTTGTCGACTGGTTTCAGGCTGTTGACTGGACCCAGGTTGTGCAACCGTTTGGGTTTGCAACTCCCTCATCTGTTGCATGGCTAGCTCCATCTCTGTTCTCATTTCGGCCTTAAGCTCTTCTCTTTGCTTGGCTAAGGCTTCTTGTAACATGTGAGCCAGGACATCGGGAGTAATGGTAAAAGCTTCTCTGGGATGACAACCAACACTTGACATTGTGTCATCGGAAGCTATCGCCGAATTGATGTCGGAAGCTTCATCATCAGATGACTCTCCCTCATGCATCCTTCTATAGTCGATGCGTTGGGTAGCTCGCAATTGTAACCGAGACATCTGCTGGGAAACTCGGGTGCTGACTTTTCCTGCAGGAGTGAAATCAGGATCTGCATCCGTCGCCGGTCCTTTTCCTTTGTTCACCATATTAATGGTCACTTCGGGAAACTCATCAAATTGGATGGATGATCTCCTTCTTCTTCGATGTCGTCTTGGTGTGGCGGATCTTCGGATTTAGCGAAAGCCATTGAATCTTGAAGCTCTTTGTGGGTGGCGTTCGACTTCGAAACGAGGCACATCGATAACGACATCTTAATCAGTTTTGCACATGAGCAAGAACAACCTATTTCATCGATCGTCCTCTTTCGTGTGTTGCCACCCCCAGCCTGATGGTGTGGTTGGTGTGGTTTATCACAAATTGCACTTCCACCCCAAGTGTAGCGTTGTCCTTAGTGGAGGACCGTCTTCTTTTGGGGGCGTCGGCCATTTGATTTGAGAGACAACTTCCATCGCTTGGCGTCGTCATCTAAAGTTTCTTACGTATGAATCACAAGAGTGCGGTCATCTCTGCGTGATTTTCGCGAGTCACTTGCCTCAACCTCTTTTTCTTAGCGGACTTCGTGGACCTTGTGGGATGCTCAAGCGAGATGCAATTGGAATTCTAGAGACACGGGATATTTCACTTGCTCAAGACTCTTGACTGGGTAATCCAAGCGTTTCTTCTTTGGAACCTTGCTTTTATTTCACGGTTGTGGACCAAGACGACTAAACAGAAGTTGTCCGGTTCCGGACTTAAAGGTTGATACCTCATCAGGAGAAGTGGAAGAAAGGCGGAAAAGCCCATCTTTGTCAATGCATGGAGGGCTGCCTGCAGCTTTGGCGGGCGGTTGAACTGTCTGGCTGGCGAGCGATTTACTTACCTATTTGTTGGCGAAGCGGCAAAACTGTCTACAGCGGACGGTTATCTCGGTGAAGAGCCCGGAGACTCTTGGCGATGTCGACTTGGGACCCAAACTTTGTGATTTTGAGTCGATTGCTGGGTTGATTTTGACTCTTGCGCCTTGCGAACAACAGCACGTGCTCGAGCAAAGCGTGCACGGCGTTTTTGAGCACGCTCCTTCTTTGTCAATCGGGTCCTTTTGACGAGAACCCATTCTTCCTTGGGAGGAGTCTTGTGGATTGAGAGATTGCGGTTTGTTGATGCCTTTGATCACGTGAGTTCGATAGTGAACTCCATCCGTTGACTCGAGCCTTGGCGGAGCGAGCCATCTTTTGGCGTCGTCTTTGGCGAGCTCTCTTCGTCAGATCAGTTGAGATCTTGTTGAGAGGGGAAATCGCCTCTGCATAGCGAACGAGAATCGTTGCGCATTACAACAGAACGAACTTCCCTCTTAGGGGATGAGATCCTCCGATGTTTGCGGGGTGAGGAGGACTTCGATGAGGAAGAGGAGAGATATTCTTCGAATTTGGCTTGATCGAAGAAGTAGTCTATTCCATCAACCATGAGGTCGGCCTGATCGCTGCTAGGCTGCGACACAACGATCTCGGGCTCGAGACCGTTGGCTCCCACTGTGGTCGCCATCGTGTTTGGGTCGAAAGTTGGTTCCATTTGTAAAACTAGAGAAAATTACACTTTTGGTTCTCAGTTACAATGAAAATTAAATAACTCTCTCACAAACTCGAACAAAAGCGCTACAAGTGTAGATCTCTGTTTTGTGGGACTTTGCCTCGCGGCCGGGACGCCAGAATGGACCACCGAAATGATCGTCGAATCGGCGGGGTTTAGTTGATGCTTCGCAAAGGAAACAAGAACTTCAGCAAATATCTTAGCAAGGTAAGATATCTACTCTTCTCAAGAATAAGGCAAGGCTTAAACTCGAGGAATCTCCGTGTGGATCGTGTTCTTGAACTCCGGAAGCTTGGATTTCGATTTTCCCTTCGATGGCCGACCCACAAGTGGGCGTAGGAGGGTATTTATAGTCTTTGGGAAACGTGCCCTCTTGAAACACAAGTGTCATAAGTGCGAAATTTGCGATTAAGCGGCGGCTCGAGCTGCCTCAAGCAGCCTTCGCTAACCGGCGGTAGCAGGCCGCCTTAGCGGCGGTATAAAGATGGGCCGACAAGCGAGGCAATATCGTCTTCACCGCCGTAACGGTTTCCTGCTTTTAGGCATGATTAAATGCCCTAGAATTACGCCTAGTGGTATCTTCGCGTGTAACCATCTATTAACGTGTCGAGCGTCTCTGCGTTGATAAAGTCAAGTGGGCCCCACCGGCATTGATTTAGACCCTTCGAGCTCATTTTAAGTATTACGGGTGTCTCGTATTTGGCGAGACACAAGTAAGTGTCTCGCTAGTCGCGAGACACATCAAAGTGTCTCGCTAGTGGCGAGGCACACATAAGTGTCTCGCTAGTCGCGAGACACATCAAAGTGTCTCGCTAGTGGCGAGGCACACATAAGTGTCTCGCTAGTGGCGAGGCACACATAAGTGTCTCGCTAGTGGCGAGGCACACATAAGTGTCTCGCCGTAGCGAGACACAATCTTCCCATATTGGGCTTCTTGAGATTTCGACGACGTTGTCCTTCGATCTTCTCATGATTTAGTCATATTTGAGGTTCTTCAGCAATTTTTGATGCCTACAGTGGCGACTCCACTCCTACGAGTTGTGCTCCCCACGGCATCATCTCCATACTAACAACAAAATAATTTATATAAGAATCACACATTTTATGTTTTATTTATATAATTGCATGTGCTATGTATATAAGCATAGACTTGTCCACTAGCCTGTCTGCTACTCTGTCTGCCACCGGTAAATGCCTTTTGAGAGGCGATAAATTTCATAAGTGACATTTGCAGCCGAGTAGGAATCTTACATTTATAACATTTCATGATGTGCGTGGCAACCATCCCGTATGATGCAGTAGGTTGGACCACTTTCATGCACTCCTCCATAATATCCTCCCACACCTCCTCGAAAATCTGACCATCCAAATGTCTCATTGCCAACGAAACAAGTTGCATCGCCTGCTGAGTGCAGTCCTCCAGTGACATGTATGGTGCTGTCATCGAGGGCATAGTAGAAACCGTCATCGACATCGAGGGCTGGAATGGTGTGGATAGCCTTTTGAAATTGCCCTAGAGGGGGGTGAATAGGGCAATATGCTAATCTAATCCGAATTAATGCCAAATTAAAACTAATTAACAAATATATATCCTAGCAAGTATGATATACAAAGAATAATATGCAAGGATATGTAATATACACAAAGAGTAAACAAAAGTAAATAAGTGTAAATAAGATAGGGAAATAAAACAAATGAGAGCAAGGCAATAAAGATGAACAAGATGAATGCGCCAAGCAAACTTCAAACACAATAATATGTTCACGAGGTTCGGTCAACCCGACCCTCGTCCCGCTCCTCATCTTGAGGAGATCTCCACTATATCAACCGGTTTTCTCGCTCACCCGAATAGCGTTTACACCACACTATCTCGGTTTTCTAGCTCACCGAAAACTTTACAATCACTCACAATGTACTTACACTAACTACCACCTCAAGTGTTGGTCTCTAGTCCGTGTCTCCCTCAAGTGCTCGGATTTACCACCTCTCCCTAGGCTTTACTACCGACGCTACTACTCTTGGGACAACCCCGTCTCTCACCACACACTCCTCTCGGTGTACTAGTGTAATACAATGTGATCTCACAATTAAAGCTCACAAATACAAATATTTATTCTCTATGGATGAGAACTCAATTAAGCACAACTCAATGTTACAAACTCTCACGACCCCAATATACTATGTATGAAAATACTTTAAGCTCAAGTGGGTGTGTGTAACAATGAGATTTAATCAAAACTAAACTCAAATAAATTCTAGCTTATGGAAATAAAAATCAAACATATAAATCGCTAGATATGAGTTTAGAAAAACTTCTCTAGATGACAAGAGAGAAGGAGAAGAGTTGAATGCTCAAACACCAAAGGATGATCTCCTCAAGCTCTTGTGAAAGTTTCTTCACAAACTAAACTTCCAAACAAACTAAACAAACACTTAAACTCTTTAAAAACGTGTTTAAAACCTTCTTAATTATTACTGAAATAAATGAGGACATGGGGTATATATAGGATGAAGAGACAAAGCCTAAAACCCAAGAAAATCCCAGCAAAAATGCTCAAAAATAAAAACTAGCCGTTACTAGCCGTTATAGGCTGAAAAGACCAAAATACCCCAAAATCCAGCATTCTGGAAACTTGTATATCTAGTTTTGTAAAATCAATTAAAAATAGTAAATCAACTCCAAATATTATGAAATATTTAGGGAAGGTTATAAAGATATATATAAACATGTTAAAAACGAATTTCTGAAATATCACTTCCCATTTGTGATAAATAATTATTTCAGTACAGATATTTCAGATTCTGAAAAACTGCTAAAATGCTTGACATTGTAAAATCAATTTGACATAGTAAATCAACTCCAAATATTATGAAATATTTATGGAAGGTTATAAAGATATATATAAACATGTTAAAAACGAATTTCTGAAATATCACTTCCCATTTGTGAGAAATAATTATTTGAACACAGATAAACAGTTTCTAAAAACTGCTGAAAACTTCTTTTGTAAATTCAATTGAAAATGACAAAACAACTCCAAAATTAGTAAAAATTGGGAAAATATTTGTATATATAAAGATAAACATGTAAATGAAGAAATGTTTTAAATTTAATTTTCCAATTGTTAAAACTAAATTGTTTTGCAAAAGCATAAAAATATGATATGTGAAAAACACGATTTTGAACATAAACAAGTATTGAGATCTTGTGATTTGGTTTATGGACTTTATATAAGATATAAATTAATGTAATAAAATCAATGAACCATGGATACAATAAATTCTCAATTTTAACTTGTTTTACAATAGAAACAAAAAGTGTGTATCGTGCATGTTAGTGCATGTTTGAAAAGATATAAACTTGAGATTTTTTGATTTTTTTAAACACGTTTTGAAACACTTTCCAATGAATTTATAAACTTAAGAAAAGATATAAAATCATGTTATTAAGTCTATAATCCAAAACGGTGATAAATCAAAATAAATGTGTGTGTGTATGAATCTTGAGCTCTAAGTATAAACACACAAGTATAAACCTAAACTAATGTACCCAAGCTTGAGATCTACAATAAGCTTGTCTTGGTTGCGGATGAAGCTTGATCTTGAATCTTGACTTGAATTGTATTGCTTCACTCCACTATTCCTCCTATCCTCCAATGGATATGATCGTGTAGGCGCAAGTCCATCCAACCTCCAACACATTATTTGCCTAGAATAAACATGAAAATACAAACACTAGACAAACAAAATTAGTTATAAATTATTTGTTAGAATATCATCAAAACCAAGAAACTAACACCTTTGAGCTTCTACTCCCAACCACTTGGTCCTTCCCTTCTTGGGAAGTCCATAAATAAAATGCCTCACCTTGTAATTCTCTTCTATAGTAAGGGGCTCCTGACTCTGTGCAACAATCTCTGCATACATATTATCCAACGCTTCCTAAAAAACAAAAAAATCAAAATAAAATTTAAATTATCAGGTACATAGATAATGTCAACGGCACATCAGAACTTGAAAGTTATTCATAAAATTAAATTACCTACATATCATTAATCAACTGCAGTTTTTGCTTTTTTTAATCATCGGAAGCATACTCCTTCTTTACTGTAGCAAAAGTCTTCTTATGTAGTTTAGGAAGCGAGATAAAAGAGGAGTTCTGAGATTTATAGATTTATTTATTAGTTTTACCTATGAAATAAATAGCATTTATAGACAATAGAAAAACATAAAATATTTATACCGTCATTCTACAATATTGATCCGTAATCTGTTCAAATAAAGTAATCCCTGTACGGTGAACGTACTCCTTTGCATCTCTGTTTTCTTTGTTTCTCACACATTTTTGCTTCAACAAGTACAACCATTTTAGTACATTAATGTATAATAAGCAATGTCAATAATGTAACTAAAATAAGATTTACCTTGTGTTTTTCTTAGCTCCACAATACCATAATTGCAGCAAGATCTTCTTTGTCAATTCTCTTATCTCGCTTGTAGAACCTCTCCCAATCCTCTTTGTATGCCTCAAAGCATTTCTTTTTGATCTTGTGCCTCTATTCCTTGAGGGCATGCTTGAACTTTCCATCAAACCCAAATAAAAAAGTCCCACACCACAGGATTATCTTTGATGTTGAAGTATCTTTACAAATTGACATCTATATAAGTAGGACAATTGATTATAAAAGTAAAAAAAATAAATGAAAGGGAGAAAGTAGTTTTAAATTACCCAACAATCTCTATATACACATTTTAGGGAGTTAAAGGGCAGCTGCTCAGGCTCAATAAATGGGTTAGTATAGTCGCTCATCCGTGCCAAACACCCGAGATATGAAGTAAACCGATTAGCCCATTCACCGGTAGGAAGCCAATTTTTTTTCTATCTTAAAATGACATGAAAGCCATCTTGTGGTAATTTATTTTTAAGTTCACTCCCCTTAGGACCTTTCTTCTTATAAACTTCTCTTCCTACAAAGCCATAAAGAAAAGCAAATATATTAGTAACTTAAAAGTGCAAAATTATAAATAAATCATACGGGAGAAATAAAGAGTAATCATTCTTTTTGGCTTTTATCTACACTTGAGAAAAACCAATAAATATTAGTTTGGCAAACTTAGAAGATTTAAAATATTAAATTTACCCAATCTTCGCTCTATTTCACTATTCGCTGCAGTTATTATAGCATCAATTATCAGCTTCTAGGCATCCCACTATTTTTAATTGTGCCACAAGGTATCTCTCATCATGACCGCGTCTTTACTCCTCTGCTTGTGGTGGTAAAGGCCCGCACTCAATCCCCAGAATATATGGTCGGGGGACAGGTAGCTCAATAGGGAACAAGGGCGATGGCTACTCACTCTCACCTAAACAAATAAAAGAAATAATCAGTATCTGTGCATATATCATGAAGTAATAAATATTTTACCAAAAATACCTATAACAGGAGGTGATGTTAGCTCTGCCTCTAAGGGGGTGTTTGGTTTATTTTCTTGAAATTATAGGAAATGTTTTCCACCCAAATTATAGGAAATATTTTCCTCCCAAATAAAGTTTTGAGAAGTAAAAAAGTACAAATTTTACTTTTCTTTTGTTTGGTTCAAAACAAGAAAATGGGCCTTGGTACTTTATAGAAATGTCAAGTTTTCTTTTTCTAGGAAGTTGTTTGGTTCAAAACAAGTAAAAATGTACGGGTTTATTATTATTTTTAATAGTATTGTCAGTTTTTCATGAGATTTCCTCTCAAAATGCTAGAAAGTTATTTTCCCACTATTCTGTACTTTTTAAGAAATGTTTTCCATAAATCTAGAGTGAACCAAACACATGAAAACTTAATTATAGAAAAAATTTTATTTACGAAACTGTCATTTCTCAAAAATATTTCCTAAAACTTGTGAACCAAACACCCCCTAAGTGTGGATCTACTCTAGATGGTACCTGTGCTGAAGAACCTGAGATATGCAAATTTGACCATGGTTGGTCATCACCGGGGCTATGAAATAGCCTCCTACTCAAATCTCTAGACATCTGCAAGTTGAATGTTTAACATGCAAATAAAATATTATATATTCATATGCAATTTATGTTGGCCCAATGAAAAAAAAAGATAAGTCTGCAATATATGTAAGTTACATAGTATCAAAAGATTGTGAGAAGTTACATTCAAACACTACTACATCCAGCTAGTTTTTAGCCTATTATAATATTTAGAATGTCAGCCCGAGTCGTTGGAGAATCCAAATCAAACACTATGTTATGCGGTTAAGAGAATTCTTAGACTGATGCATCTAGCTCATTGAAATTATCTATATAGTTCTCATCAGCATCTTCATTGGCAGAAGGTTGAATATAAGCTATAGGATCCTTACTTAAAATGACTCACTCATCTTTAACCTTAGAATCTTTCACATAGAAGCATTGTCCCACCTGGGATGCAAATATGAACTTCTCGTCACTATCTATTTCTTTATCGAGATTGACAATTATAAATTCATAAGAATCTTTTTGCTTCTTTGCAAAGCACCAGCGACTCATAAATATCACGTATTTGCATTTATTTGGACAACCATAACCGTAGAATATCTCCACGACATCTTCTAATTGTCCATAATATGCTATATTACTTTCTACTGGATTTTGATCTCTCCTGTTTAAGAAACATTCTCACGAGAAGTTAGCCATGACACCACTATTACGGATTACTTTCATTATTATCAACCTCTATTGTACAAAATTTGTAGCCATTCACATGGCATCCACCATATTGGTTAACTGCATAGTAGCGATGCGTTGCGTGAAGCTTTACTTCTTGGATATTTGATTATCACCCAAAAGTTATTTTTGAATCTAAAATTAATATTAATATAACATTAAAGATAATATTTACTTAATTTATTTGTTCAAAATATAAATATTGTTAAATTTAACAAACTTACTTCATTCTTGACCCAAATAGGAAATTCCTTCATATGTCTTTCTTTAATATCATGTGTTTGTTGTCTTTGGTTATTTAATTCTTTAGCTTTTCTTGATGTTTCCTATTAATATGACAAATAAGTTTCTATTGTCAAATTAAACATAAGCTATAGGATCCTTACTTAAAATGACTCACTCATCTTTAACCTTAGAATCTTTCACATAGAAGCATTGTCCCACCTGGGATGCAAATATGAACTTCTCGTCACTATCTATTTCTTTATCGAGATTGACAATTATAAATTCATAAGAATCTTTTTGCTTCTTTGCAAAGCACCAGCGACTCATAAATATCACGTATTTGCATTTATTTGGACAACCATAACCGTAGAATATCTCCACGACATCTTCTAATTGTCCATAATATGCTATATTACTTTCTACTGGATTTTGATCTCTCCTGTTTAAGAAACATTCTCACGAGAAGTTAGCCATGACACCACTATTCTGGATTACTTTCGTATTATCAACCTCTATTGTACAAAATTTGTAGCCATTCACATGGCATCCACCATATTGGTTAACTGCATAGTAACGATGCGTTGCGTGAAGCTTTACTTCTTCAGATATTTGATTATCACCCAAAAGTTATTTTTGAATCTAAAATTAATATTAATATAACATTAAAGATAATATTTACTTAATTTATTTGTTCAAAATATAAATATTGTTAAATTTAACAAACTTACTTCATTCTTGACCCAAATAGGAAATTCCTTCATATGTCTTTCTTTAATATCATGTGCTGTTGTGCTGTCGGTTATTTAATTCTTTAGCTTTTCTTGATGTTTCCTATTAATATGACAAATAAGTTTCTATTGTCAAATTAAACATAAATAACTAAATAGCATTAAAATGTTTTAAGTGTTATTTACGTTAGATATTCAGAGAACATTTCCAGACTATTTAATACATATGCATGAGCCTGATCTAACAAAAAGTTAGAATATTCTTTGTTTAGCCCATAAGGGTAAAGAGTTGTGTTATCCTTATTATCAGTAGGTGTTTGACGTCCATTCTGTATGCCCCTCATATAACGAGAGGCAAATAATAGACATTTGCTAGCCACGTAATTTTCAGCAATTGAACCCTCTGGACGAGCTTTATTATGCACTGTGTTTCATTAAACCCAAATATCTAAAAAAAAGTGAATGACAAATTATTAGGTAAAGATGTAAAGAACGGCTAATAAAGATTCATTAAATCCAAATACTAAACTCTCTATTGGATACATCCAATGATAATGGATAGGTCCTGCTACTATAGCCTTCTCTACAAGATATTGTGTAATATGGACCATTACTGTAAAAAGTAACGGAGAAAAGAGCAACTCCATTTCACAGAGTGTTTCTGAAACAATTTCTCCAAGTCTCTCAAAGTCACAGACATCAATAACTTTAGAGCATAGCTTTCTAAAAAATCCATAGAAATCATTTATAACCTTCACTGCTTTTTTATCATGCATCGTGATGCGAAGCGCCACCAGGAACAATTGATGAAGAAGGACATGATAATCATGAGTTTTAAGTCCTAATAGCTTCCTCTCTTCCACTTGGACATTGTTCAAAATGATAAATCTTTGACATTGTAATATGAGACGCAGGCAACTCGTATTTATCATGTTCAACAATCTTCTTCGGTTGCAGTTCTTCTCTAATATTCAATGCAATTAGATCTTAACGAGCTCGCAGATCGTTCTTTGATTTATTAGCATCTTGCAATAATGTTGACTCAAGATTGTTGCACATATTTTTTTCTATGTGCATGATGTCTAAGTTGTGTCGTATTTTTAGCTCTTTATAATAAGGTAGCTGAAAGGAAATACCGAATTTTGTCCATCCTGTTTGAAATTTTACGGCTTCATTCTCATCATTGGTTCCTTGTGCTGATCTCCTTTGTTTCACTACCCTTTTATTCTTATGCAGGTTTCTTACTCTAAGTAAATTCTCTTTGGAATAATACTTTTTTTCCAAACTTGACTTTGGGTAAGTTCTCAAGCAAATGCACAATCTGATCTTCGATTAATGAACAAGCAGCATCCATCTTCTCAACAGTCCCATAAAAGAACTTGCGCTACCTTTTTATTCTGCATCTGTGCTTCTGATCCAACCATCTTCTGTTAAACCAATAGCAAAACTTTTAGCTAAATTGCAAATGAAGACTTTTGAATTCCGGACCACAAACTAGACAAGCATATGTTCCCTTCGTAGACCAACTGGACAGATTAACGTAGGCTGAAAAATCATTAATTTTCCATAATAGAATAGCGAGTCTAAACGACTTCTTTGCATAAGCATCATATGTTATGTCCCCCTCCGTCTAGAGCTATTTTAACTCATCAATTAGCAGCTCTAAAAAGACACCTATGTCATTGCCTGGTGCATGTTTGCCTGGTATTAGCAATGAAAGTAGTATATATGGTTGTTTCATACAAAGCCAAGGCGATAAATTATAAGGCATTAGTACAATAGGCCATGTAGACCAACCCGAACTCATAAGCCCAAACGGATTGAATCCATCGCTAGCCAAGCCTAATCTGATATTTCTGCACTCATTTGCAAACCAATGAAAAGTTTGGTCCACATGCTTCCACGCCTCTGCATCAGCAGGATGTCTGACTTTACCGTTATCTACGCGTTCGTACATGTGCACCTCATACTCCTAGTAGTGTCTTTGTTCATATACAATCTCTATAGTCTAGGTATCAAGTGAAAATTGCGAAGCACCTTTGCTGGAATCTTCTTTTGCTCAAGCACAGTCTCTGTTCGGCGTTGTGTTGAATGGTTCATATGTTGTACCCACCACAAAAGTCCGCAAGTTAGACACTCCTAAAGGTCTTTGTTATCCTTATAGTAGAGGATATAATCATTAGGGCATACATCGATCTTATTGTAGTCAAGTCCCAGAGTAGAAACAATCTTCTTCGCCTTAGAATATTTTTTTGGTATGCTCTCTTCTCCTTTCGGAATTCCTTTTCATAATAATTTAAGCAACATATCAAAATATTTATCGGCCATTCCGCTAAGGATCTTTATACGTAAAAGTCACAACATAAATGATAACCTGGTGAACTCGATGCAATCCTCATATAGATCTTTTTTATTGTCTTCTATTAGCTTCATTATCTGCATCAAGTCCTTGGGATCATTCACATCTTCAACATTTTCTGTAACTTTGGAATCCTCGGCATTTTCAGTTTCATCTGTAGTGGGTATAGGTAACATATCAGCAAATATTGTCCGTGTATCATCTACACTCCCATCGTCGGATGTACCTGTGTCCGCCAGTAGATCCATTTCTTCAAGACATCCTTCCCCATGAAATGTCCAGTATTAATACTCCTCATAAAATCCTGATACTAAGTGTATGGCTAAATCACTTTTATTCACCAACTCTTAATTTCTACACCAACAACAAGGGCAATACATCGTTTCACTAGCTAAATTTCTTAGGTCCGCCAAAGCGTACTATACCAAAGCATTTATTCCGTCTTTATATCGACTATCCCTCCATCTCTCAATATGAGGAATATCAATCCATGACTTGTTCAGAACTATCCTCATCTTTATGTTATATAACTTTTAATTAGTGAAACCGCACGCATAAAGTTTAGGTATTTATAATATATGCATGTAACTCTCAAGTAATGTTAAATTAATGATTAGCATAAAATTAATGGACGTGTAATGTTAAAGTTTCTTCGTGCCATCTACGAAATGTTAAATTATAAAGATTAGATATAAATCATATTTTCTAGACTCAAATGCAAGCCTATGTTGAATTAGACACTTTAGAGTTTGTTATAAGAAATGGACATATCCTACTAGGAATATAGTAGTGCGTACATCTATATTTGCATACTGTGTGCTTTTTATTTCTTGAAACTTTTAGTATCACTTACCCGCTATTCTCCAAGTACACTGTACAGATGTTATTGTGTGTATAGATAATAAATCGAAACGCATAACAACATACGCTTATTAAACATGGAGAACAACGAGTATGTACTATCAAAATTTTTAAGAAATGAAAACGTGCAAAGTACACAAAGATAGATAACACACTACTATATTCCTAACCCGTATGAGAAGGAATTCCTTCTGGACAGATCCAATAATATTATATGTAAATCATGCTCCTAACATAGGTTACACAATTCTTTTTAGATAGAAAAATTAATTTCATACCCAAATAGAGTTGTGTATGCTTATGTTAGAAGAGATTGACATCCAACATTATTAGACGCGAGACTAGGGGTAGCGATTTTAATTCTTATAAACATGATATAAAACACATAATAGTGTTATATATCAAACTAAATTAGAGTAAATAATATTAGGGTTATTATTAACATTATTTTGGGTAGATTAGTTTAATTAATTAGAGTAAATAGGGTTAGGGTTAGAGCTACTAAAGTTATATTAGTTAATTAGTGTTAGGATTAATGTGATGGTTGTGTTAAATTTAGTTGAATTAGTGTTCTAGATTTGGGTAATGTAATAGAGGTTAAAATTAGCATAATTTTGGTTAGACTTGTTCAATTAGGGTTATTAGAACTAGGACTATGGTTAGTAAAGTTAAATTAATTTTATTAGACATAAACTAAGGTGAGAGTTATTATTAAAATAATTTTGGGTAGATTAGTTTAATTAATTAGAGTAAATAGGATTAGGGTTAGAGATATTAAAGTTATATTAGTCAATTAGTGTTAGGATTAATGTGATAGTTGGGTTAAATTTAGTTGTATTGGGATTCTATATTTGGGTAACGTAATTAAGGTTAAAATTAGCATAATTTTGGGTTATAGAACTAGGGCTATGGTTGGTAAAGTTAAATTAGTTTTATTAGAGATGAAACTAAGGTGCAAGTTAGTTATTATTAGAATTATTTTGGGTAGATTAGTTTAATTATTTAGACTAAATAGGGTTAGGGTTAGAGCTATTAAAGTTATATTAGTTAGTGCTTGTATTAATGTGATATTTGGGTTAAATTTAGTTGAATTGGGGTTCTACATTTGGGTAATTTAATTAAGGTTAAAATTAGCATAATTTAGGTTAGACTTGTTCAATTAGGATTATTAGAACTAGGTTTATGGTTAGTAAAGTTAAATTAGTTTTATTAGAGATGAAACTAAGGTGAAAGTTAGTTGTTATTAGAATTATTTTGGGTAGAATAGTTTAATTAATTAGACTAAATAGGGTTAGGGTTATAGCTATTAAAGTTATATTAGTTAACTAATGTTTGTATTAATGTGATATTTGGGTTAAATTTAGTTGAATTGGGGTTCTACATTTGGGTAATGTAATTAAGGTTAAAATTAGCATAATTTAGGTTAGACTTGTTCAATTAGGGTTATTAGAACTAGGACTTTGGTTAGTAAAGTTAAATTAGTTTTATTAGAGATGAAATTAAGGTGAAAGTTAGATTAATTTGGGTTCTAGACTTATTGTAATGTTATTAGGGTTTAGGATGAGGGTTATTTTTGTTAGATTTACTAGATTAAATTAGGGTTTTAAAGTTAGCTTGGATTAGGTTTAAGGTTAATTAGAGCTTTGAATTTGAGTAATTTTAACAAAATAAAACAATAAACCATAAGAATTGCAAAAAAAATAAAAAATAACAAGAAAAGGACCTTACAAAAATGAAGTTGCGGCGGCAGCGTCGAACTTCATTGAGCGGCAGCGACGAACACATGGTAGTGACGAGCGGCGACAAATGACTGACCAGTGGCGGCGACGACCTCGGCCACGAGCGCCGATGAAACCTGCAGCCGCGAAGATAACCGGGAACAAGCGGCAGCAACGAGAGGCGGCGACGGGTGGCAAACGAATGATGGGACGAACAACCTACGACAAGATCGATCTCATTGGCTTTGGTTTTTTGAGTGAAAAGATCGGAAAGAAAAATCTATTCTAGAAAGTAAATACAAGAATTAAATACATTGCATGAAAGTAAATTGCAAGGAATTAAATTGCATGAAAGTAAATTGCAAGAAAGTAAATTGCATGAAAGTAAATCTATTCTACAAACAAGAAAATAAAGAAGAAAATGAAAAAGAAATAAAATAGAAACCAACAACTCCTGATCTTAATCTAATCCTCCTTTTGGTCCTTGGATTAGAAGAAGAGAAAGGAAATTGAAGGGTGAAACATTTCATTTATTGTGTAACAAAGTTACAATTTTGGAAGGTCTTCTCAATTAAGAGTGACCCTCCTCTCCAAATGGAGTTTTACAAAATATTTCACACTCAAAACACTCACCTTCACCCTATTTATAGCCCAACGGAGTTGATGTGAACCATTGGATCAAACCTAGCCAAAAGGAAGAAATCCACCATTAATTGAATCATTTGCAAACCGATCGGTTGGCGATCGGTTGTAACCGTTAATAACCGGTTGGCCAACCGATTGGTTCCCAACCGAATTTGTCTTTTCTTGATTTTTCTTCAAGAATTTCTCTTGGATCAATTTGGTATCTTGGGCCTTTGTTTGTCTTCAGATTTGGGCTTCAAATATTGGTAGAAATTCAGATCATTTGAGTCATTTGGGCTTTTATTCATTATTTCTTTATTAGCCTGCAAAATAAGATAAAAATGATTATTAGTAATATCGTTATTCATATAACATAGGTAATGAGGGTATAAAAATGTCATTACAATGTGATAATCAAATACCCCCACACCTAAACTTTTGCTAATCCTCTAGCAAAGAAAAATAAAAAGAAAACCTAACTCACTTTCGCAGGAATCGCGGTTGTATTTAGCACATACAATAAGCCTTTAAACCCCTAGGTTACCCTAGTGGACGAGTTGTAGTCTCGTGAGGGTTTGCAGTGAATATACCCACAAAATTCAGTCGACTTGCCAATTTAAAGAAGTTAATAAAATAATTAATTCATTTGATATCTTCAAACATTCCAATTGAAGTTGGTTAATACTCAAGAAAACGTTTTATCATAACTCCAATGTAATTTTCTTAAGAAAATCCTTCCATTATAGTTATACAAAACCAAGTTTAACTCAAAAATTTAATTTAAAAGTTTTGAAAAGAACATGCTAACTCTTTGTTTTAAACAAACTTCAAGTCTTTAAATCCATTTAATTTTTCAAGAACATATACAAATATAACTATATATAAAAACATGATTAGTATGATAATTTTTTTAACTCTTTATTCCTTGGTGGTTTTGTTCTTTTAATCGGACTTTCTAAGTGACCATTTAGCGAGTTTTGGGCCAATGAATCCCAACCCAATTGGGCTTAGGTCATTAAGTATAGAAATACTCCTTGGGCTTAATTACTCAGTCAACTTAGGCTTAGTAAAATAGAACCACCAATGATTTTAAGAGAAATTTTTCTTCTTTTGTTAGTATAATATATATATGTGTATATGTATATATATTCTGAACAATATTTGGATCAAGATAACTTGAAAAATTATTTTCAACTCTAAGTTAGGCATGCAAAAATTTCATTACTTTAATTAAAAATCTAAGTTAAAACTTAAGTAAAGTATACTACTTTGAAAATCATTTCTTAAGAAATTTATTTGGAGTTATCATAAAAGGTAAACTTGAGTATAGAACTAACTAGGGATTAGAAGACTTAAATTCTATCAATTTAATCAATTATTAATCAACTCTATTAAGTTGGCAAGTGACTATTATTATTTATTATTTTTTATGATGAAAAGAGAAAAAAATGGTAAGAAAAAGAGGAAAAAGATAACTAAGATAAAGATAAAAATGATTATTAGTAATATCGTTATTCATATAACATAGGTAATGAGGGTATAAAAATGTCATTACAATGTGATAATCAAATACCCCACACCTAAATTTTGCATTGTCCTCAATGCAAATTCTATTATGCACAAAGTAAAACAAATAAGAATGGAAGCACTTACATTTGTTAGGTTGACTTGAACAATGACAAAAATTCGTAATTACCTTTGGTTTTTGAGTGAAAAGATCGGAAAGAAAAATCTATTCTAGAAAGTAAATACAAGAATTAAATACATTGCATGAAAGTAAATTGCAAGGAATTAAATTGCATGAAAGTAAATTGCATGAAAGTAAATTGCATGAAAGTAAATCTATTCTACAAACAAGAAAATAAAGAAGAAAATGAAAAAGAAATAAAATAGAAACCAACAACTCCTCGATCTTAATCTAATCCTCCTTTTGGTCCTTGGATTAGAAGAAGAGAAAGGAAATTGAAGGGTGAAACATTTCATTTATTGTGTAACAAAGTTACAATTTTGGAAGGTCTTCTCAATTAAGAGTGACCCTCCTCTCCAAATGGAGTTTTACAAAATATTTCACACTCAAAACACTCACCTTCACCCCTATTTATAGCCCAACGGAGTTGATGTGAACCATTGGATCAAACCTAGCCAAAAGGAAGAGAAATCCACCATTAATTGAATCTGTTGCAAACCGTCGGTTGGCCGACGTCAGTTGTAACTTAGGTTAATAACCGGTTGGCCAACCGATTGGTTCCCAACCGAATTTGTCTTTTCTTGATTTTTCTTCACGAATTTCTCTTGGATCAATTTGGTATCTTGGGCCTTTGTTTGTCTTGATTTGGGCTTCAAATATTGGTAGAAATTGAGAATTTGAGTCATTTGGGCTTTTATTCATTATTTCTTTATTAGCACGCAAAATAAGATAAAATGACTAATTCCCACCACCACACCTAAATTTTGCATTGTCCTCAATGCAAATTCTATTATGCACAAAGTAAAACAAATAAGAATGGAAGCACTTACATTTGTTAGGTTGACTTGAACAATGACAAAAATTCGTAATTACCTTTGGTATGAGAAGGTGAAGTCAAAAATTTATTCCCTCTTTTTTTTTTTCATATGTTTTTTTTTTTGAAAAGAACATGCTAACTCTTTGTTTTAAACAAACTTCAAGTCTTTAAATCCATTTAATTTTTCAAGAACATATACAAATATAACTATATATAAAAACATGATTAGTATGATAATTTTTTTTTAACTCTTTATTCCTTGGTGGTTTTGTTCTTTTAATCGGACTTTCTAAGTGACCATTTAGCGAGTTTTGGGCCAATGAATCCCAACCCAATTGGGCTTAGGTCATTAAGTATAGAAATACTCCTTGGGCTTAATTACTCAGTCAACTTAGGCTTAGTAAAATAGAACCACCAATGATTTTAAGAGAAATTTTTCTTCTTTTGTTAGTATAATATATATATGTGTATATGTATATATATTCTGAACAATATTTGGATCAAGATAACTTGAAAAATTATTTTCAACTCTAAGTTAGGCATGCAAAAATTTCATTACTTTAATTAAAAATCTAAGTTAAAACTTAAGTAAAGTATACTACTTTGAAAATCATTTCTTAAGAAATTTATTTGGAGTTATCATAAAAGGTAAACTTGAGTATAGAACTAACTAGGGATTAGAAGACTTAAATTCTATCAATTTAATCAATTATTAATCAACTCTATTAAGTTGGCAAGTGACTATTATTATTTATTTATTTATTTATTTATTTATTTATTTATTTATTTATTTATTTATTTATTTATTTATTTATTTATTTATTTATTATTTTTTATGATGAAAAGAGAAAAAAATGGTAAGAAAAAGAGGAAAAAGATAACTAAGATAAAGATAAAATGACTAATTCCCACCACCACACCTAAATTTTGCATTGTCCTCAATGCAAATTCTATTATGCACAAAGTAAAACAAATAAGAATGGAAGCACTTACATTTGTTAGGTTGACTTGAACAATGACAAAATTCGTAATTACCTTTGGTATGAGAAGGTGAAGTCAAAATTTATTCCCTCTTTTTTTTTTTCATATGTTTTTTTTTTTGAAAAGAACAAGAAACTCTCACATGAGAGAAGAATAAATTCTTTTATTATTATTGTGGGACAAAAATAAAAATGTAGAATAAAAGATGAAACATGAGAAGCTCACATTCTACATTAAATCCTACCTTATTCTTGAAAATTCTACCGAAATTTAAAGAATTTCAAAATGATATAATCATTGATGTGCTTAAATTCCAAAAATTTCGGGGTTTTAGTGATGTGTGCAGCAATGGAAGGTAGGTACTAATGGTTGTATGCTTTATGAACTTAGATTAGTTATTAACAAAAATTTCATCAAAAATGAAATCTTGTTGTTTTCTATTTTCTAACAATCTAAGTTCATTGACAACGGGTTCTTCAAATGTTGGCTTCAAGATGCATGTATTCAACGTAATTCTCTGGTTGAAGGACTTGATTAGTAACTGGTTTCACGATTGTTGTGAATGGATTGCATTCACTTGATCTTGGAAAGTTGAACTTGACCAGCGTTCCTTGGATTGGTCACGGGTTGACTCGAAATGATCCTTTCTCTCTCACTTATAGCTAGCTAGTTGACCAAGCTGGGTTTCTAATCTAGCTATGGCTTTAGTGTTGGAGTTGAGAATTTGTCTGTTGATTGCATAAAGGAGTTCATCGTGTTAGATGTTTGAGTCAACAAGTTAAGTAGTGCGTGTAGAGGTTTTAATCAAGGCTTCCAAACCTCTTTCCAACACATTAAAGTTTCTCAACATTTGAAGGAATATGATTTGTAGATTGATGATGAGGAAACTGATTTGGAAATGGCCGATTTGATTGTGAAAAATTGGTTTGAGCTGAAAGAAACTACGTTGCCCTAGGGAATTGTTGGTTTGAAGAGGGAGTGAAATTTTAATTTCAGAAATTACCACGATTCCATGCAAAATTGGATGATTTCTCCAACCCGGATTATAGGTTGGAGAAAATAGATCATGTCGGATCTTTGGAATGCGACATTCATCATTCTAGAGATTGAGTATTTCCTAAGAGTGGACATTGCTCACGAAGCATGGGTCGTAGAAAACGATTATGACAACTTTGAGAAACTTGATTGATTTGAGCGGAGCTCGTTCTTTGGTTTCTAAAGTTTCCAACCTACGTAGAATTGTAGCCATCTTAGCTTGGAGGCTATGTTTGACTCTAAGGAAGTTTTGAAGAATAATCCAATCCTTCATAAATGATTTGGCATAATCGCCACTTTTCAAGACCATGGTGAGGACATTGGATAAGAAGATCTTTGAATTTGTCGAAATACTTCCAAAAGGTTCTCGGGACAATTTTAAAATTTTGAATCTT
Organism: Asparagus setaceus; assembly: GCA_012295165.1. Lineage (NCBI taxonomy): Eukaryota > Viridiplantae > Streptophyta > Magnoliopsida > Asparagales > Asparagaceae > Asparagus > Asparagus setaceus. Next base: position 42,851,704 of record CM022701.1, on the reverse strand, counting down.
TGTTTCTAAGCTTGACCGTTTTGTGGATAGGAAAGAATTTTTGAGAAAAACTTTTACAAATTCACCCAGGTTGAGATGGAATCGTGGGCAAGCTATCTGACCATTTTTGGCTTTGTCCTTAAGGGCAAATGGAATAAATCGGAGTTTGATCTCATCTTCAGTTAAGTCCCTCATCTTAATCATGAGGCAAACTTCTTCAAATTCGGAGATAAAGATGTATGCGTCTTCGGTTTCGACTCCTAAGAATTTGGGAAGCATGTTTATGAAATGCGGTCGAAGTTCAAAATTGGTTCCATTTACCTCGGGGAGTTTTATGCAAGAGGGGATTGCATTTCTAGTGGGGTAACAAACATCTTGAAGAACAGGTGGGTTGGTATTAGCCATTTCGTTTGGTTCAAGAGATGAATCAAAAGCGAATTAAGCGATTAGTATTATCCCTAACCCAAGTTTGCATACACCAAAATCAAAAAAAAAAATTTTATTTGAAAAGGATAAGAGAAAAGTTAAGAAGATGATGAGAAAAAAATAAGGAAAAACTAACTAAAAATAAATCAAGGCAATCACTTTTCAATCACCTAACTCTAGGGTTAAGCCTAAAGTTGACTTAGACCAGCTCCTAACCAAAATTCCCTTAGTGAAAAGATCAAAGTTTACTTGGGTAATTAGCCGTAAGGATAGTACTAGAGAGAGATCAAAGATCAATTAAATACCTCTTTCCTTTGGATATACATAACCCCTAAACCTTGCCTTAGACGCCAATTAATCCAAATAAACTTGGACCGGTTCACTTAAGAAATTATTGTTCCTTAATGAGCTCGAATCCTTAGGGGCCAACGTCTAATCAAATTTTAAGAGGCTTGGGTAAGTATAGTGAGGAATTAGTGATTTTTGGGCTAAGGAAAGGGTGATGAAATCCCTCACCTTATCTTGATTAATGGGTTTTGCCCTTAAGATATTTTCAAGTGTGTGCCAAATCAAGATGCTCAAATCACTTGGTGAATTCCTACTATTATATGAAATGCAACCCTAAGAATTAAAAGCAACTAAAAGGATGCAAAAAAAATCTTTTATTTTTTTTTATTATGGTCGACAATAAAAAAAATGAAGTTTATTAGGGTCGACAAGGGAAAAAATCCTTTTATTTTTTTTTATTATGGTCGACAATAAAAAAAATGAAGTTTATTAGGGTCGACAAGGGAAAAAATCCTTTTATTTTTTATTTTTTATCCTAATTATCTCTAATGTATATGAACTATCTAAAGGGTGGAATTGAAAATACTAGATGGAGAAGTTACCCACGCAAAAGCAATGCAAAGCCTCGTTGGAGGCAATTCTTCAATCTTGAATCTTCAACTCTTGATCTTCAAGCTCCAAGTTCCTACACAAAAGAAAACACACAAAATAAAAACCAAACTTAATGAAAATCCTACTTATGCACCGTTCCCCGGCAACGGCGCCAAAAACTTGATGGGAAATAAATGATTACCTCCTAAGTTGCAAGTATGCAACCTTGATCAAGTTATAGTATAAAGATTATCGATCCACGAGGCAGAAGTAGGAGGAGTTTTGCTCAAGTTTTGGTTCTCAAATTATGCAGTGACAATTAGGAGTTATTCAAATAAAATAAAAGTGAGAGAATGGTGAAAGTGGTGGTGAAGAGGTAAGAGAGGGTGGATTGTGGATTATGTGCAAAAGAGGAGAAAATAAAGTTGGGAATGTGGTTGTGGTTATATGCACATAATAACAAAACTAGGTTTGAGATTATATGCACATGGAGGAAATATGAGATTGAGAGAGAAGTAAAAATCAATGAAATCAAAAATAAGGAAAATAAACAAATGAAAAAAAGGATAAGAGAAAAGTTAAGAAGATGATGAGAAAAAAATAAGGAAAAACTAACTAAAAATAAATCATTAATCGGATGTTGGAATGCAAAGATTCATCCGTTTCTAGAGATTGAGTATTTCCTAAGAGTGGACATTGCTCAAGCATGGGTCAGAAAGACAGCTATGACAACCTCGAGGCGTAAACTTGATTGATTTGAGCCGAGCTCGTTCTTTGGTTTCTAAAGTTTCCAACCTACGTAGAATTGTAGCCATCTTAGCTTCAGAGGCTATGTTTGACTCTAAGAATTTGGGAAGCATGTTTATGAAATGCGGTCGAAGTTCAAAATTGGTTCCATTTACCTCGGGGAGTTTTATGCAAGAGGGATTGCATTTCTAGTGGGGTAACAAACATCTTGAAGAACAGGTGGGTTGGTATTAGCCATTTCGTTTGGTTCAAGAGATGAATCAAAAGCGAATTAAGCGATTAGTATTATCCCTAACCCAAGTTTGCATACACCAAAATCAAAAAAAAATTTTATTTGAAAAGGATAAGAGGAAAATAAAGAAGGTAAAGTATGGAGGATTAATTAAAGATATGAGGAATCTAGAGTAGATCCACTTAGCTTATCTCAATCTCATGAAAATGAGTTGGATTTGTTAGCTAGTTTCAAACAATCTCTAGGGATCCCACGAATATTGGCTCCACACTTAGAAAAGGGTAATTCCTAGAGGGTTCTAGCCTCAAGGTGAATTAAAGGAAAGAAAAATCTATTCTAGAAAGTAAATACAAGAATTAAATACATTGCATGAAAGTAAATTGCATGAAAGTAAATTGCAAGGAATTAAATTGCATGAAAGTAAATTGCAAGGAATTAAATTGCATGAAAGTAAATTGCATGAAAGTAAATTGCATGAAAGTAAATCTATTCTACAAACAAGAAAATAAAGAAGGTAAAGTATGGAGGATTAATTAAAGATATGAGGAATCTAGAGTAGATCCACTTAGCTTATCTCAATCTCATGAAAATGAGTTGGATTTGTTAGCTAGTTTCAAACAATCTCTAGGGATCCCACGAATATTGGCTCCACACTTAGAAAAGGGTAATTCCTAGAGGGTTCTAGCCTCAAGGTGAATTAAAGGAAAGAAAAATCTATTCTAGAAAGTAAATACAAAATTAAATACATTGCATGAAAGTAAATTGCAAGGAATTAAATTGCATGAAAGTAAATTGCAAGAAAGTAAATTGCAAGAAAGTAAATTGCAAGAAAGTAAATTGCAAGGAATTAAATTGCATGAAAGTAAATTGCATGAAAGTAAATTGCAAGAAAGTAAATTGCAAGGAATTAAATTGCATGAAAGTAAATTGCAAGAAAGTAAATTGCAAGAAAGTAAATTGCAAGAAAGTAAATTGCAAGGAATTAAATTGCATGAAAGTAAATTGCAAGGAATTAAATTGCATGAAAGTAAATTGCAAGGAATTAAATTGCATGAAAGTAAATTGCAAGAAAGTAAATTGCAAGGAATTAAATTGCATGAAAGTAAATTGCAAGAAAGTAAATTGCATGAAAGTAAATTGCAAGAAAGTAAATTGCAAGAAAGTAAATTGCAAGAAAGTAAATTGCAAGGAATTAAATTGCATGAAAGTAAATTGCAAGAAAGTAAATTGCAAGGAATTAAATTGCATGAAAGTAAATTGCATGAAAGTAAATTGCAAGGAATTAAATTGCATGAAAGTAAATCTATTCTACAAACAAGAAAATAAAGAAGGTAAAGTATGGAGGATTAATTAAAGATATGAGGAATCTAGAGTAGATCCACTTAGCTTATCTCAATCTCATGAAAATGAGTTGGATTTGTTAGCTAGTTTCAAACAATCTCTAGGGATCCCACGAATATTGGCTCCACACTTAGAAAAGGGTAATTCCTAGAGGGTTCTAGCCTCAAGGTGAATTAAAGGAAAGAAAAATCTATTCTAGAAAGTAAATACAAGAATTAAATACATTGCATGAAAGTAAATTGCAAGAAAGTAAATTGCAAGGAATTAAATTGCATGAAAGTAAATCTATTCTACAAACAAGAAAATAAAGAAGGTAAAGTATGGAGGATTAATTAAAGATATGAGGAATCTAGAGTAGATCCACTTAGCTTATCTTGATTAATGGGTTTTGCCCTTAAGATATTTTCAAGTGTGTGCCAAATCAAGATGCTCAAATCACTTGGTGAATTCCTACTATTATATGAAATGCAACCCTAAGAATTAAAAGCAACTAAAAGGATGCAAAAAAAATCTTTTATTTTTTTATTATGGTCGACAATAAAAAAATGAAGTTTATTAGGGTCGACAAGGGAAAAAATCCTTTTATTTTTTATTTTTTATTTTTTATCCTAATTATCTCTAATGTATATGAACTATCTAAAGGGTGGAATTGAAAATACTAGATGGAGAAGTTACCCACGCAAAAGCAATGCAAAGCCTCGTTGGAGGCAATTCTTCAATCTTGAATCTTCAACTCTTGATCTTCAAGCTCCAAGTTCCTACACAAAAGAAAACACACAAAATAAAACCAAACTTAATGAAAATCCTACTTATGCACCGTTCAAGAACGGCGCCAAAAACTTGATGGGAAATAAATGATTACCTCCTAAGTTGCAAGTATGCAACCTTGATCAAGTTATAGTATAAAGATTATCGATCCACGAGGAGCGGAAGTAGGAGGAGTTTTGCTCAAGTTTTGGTTCTCAAATTATGCACGTGACAATTAGGAGTTATTCAAATAAAATAAAAGTGAGAGAATGGTGAAAGTGGTGGTGAAGAGGTAAGAGAGGGTGGATTGTGGATTATGTGCAAAAGAGGAGAAAATAAAGTTGGGAATGTGGTTGTGGTTATATGCACATAATAACAAAACTAGGTTTGAGATTATATGCACATGGAGGAAATATGAGATTGAGAGAGAGAGAGAGAGAGAGAGAGAGAGAGAGAGAGAGAGAGAGAGAGAGAGAGAGAGAGAGAGAGAGAGGGAGGGAGAGAGAGATAAGGTTTGGGTTTTGGGTGAAAAAATTGGGGAGTTCTCCCACCATTTTTTAATAGTGGGACACAAACATCCTTGATGGGCCCCGTCAAGGATGTTAAAACCCGTCAGGATGTGAACATCCTTGGCTCACCATCAAGATGTTTTACAACCTTAGCCATCAAGGATGTTGCCGTCAAGAAAGCCTATGATTCTACTAGTGTGTCTTGATATGCTCGCTTTTCTTTGCTAGGGACGGGGTTGCATTGGTAAATTAACTCTACTAAAATAGGAGCATGCATGTTGAGCGTCGATTATAATACACTTGGGTTATAATCTTTATAAAGTGGATTATAATCTAGAATATTTGATAAATTTGATGTATTCTAATCTGTTTTCAATAATAGAGTTATTGGCATATTGGTGGATAATAATCTATCTTTATTGTCAAAATTATCAAAAGAGAACTAGATTGGTGGCAAGTTATTAAATGAGGTCCGAGATTTTGTGAAATCATGATGGCTATATATAATTGTCTTTACTTGGTCAAACATCATGGATTATAGTTCACCAAAGAATAACACGGGGTATCTAAGATTATTATTTGGTGGATTATAGTCCAAAATAATCCACTTGAAATATTTAAAAGAATCCACTTTAAGTAGATTATAATCCAGTTTAACTATTTGCCAAAATGCTCTAAGAAGGATTACACCTTTTTAGGATAAATTTCACAAAGTCCCCTAAATTTGGGTATTTTTAGATAATCCCACTCTGCTTTCAAAATGTCACAAAACTCACATAAAGTTCTGGTGTTCTCAGAAAATTCCCTTCAACTTTAAATGTTTCTCAGAAATATTGCATTAGTTTGGGGTTCTTGTGACATTTTGAAAGTCAAAGGGGGATATTTTAGAAATGCCCGGGACTAAAGAAAACCTCACTTAATTTAGAATGAAAGTTAGAACTAACACTTTTAGTTTGGGGGCTTTCATGACAAAACATAAGGGGGTTTTATGACTTTTTGAAAGACAAATGCCCAAACTTAAGGAGGGTGATTTGTGAAATTTACCCAACTTTTCATATATATCTTTTCCTTTATTATTATTTTTGTTGGTAGCGGACAGCGAACCGTCGAGAGAAACCACCACAAGCGGAAAGCCAAAACACAATAAAAGAGTAAAGACACGAGATTTACGTGGTTGACAAGTTGCCTACGTCCACGGGGGTAAGGAGGGATTTTCACTAATAGAAAGAGAGAATACAAATTAGGATTACAAGTTCTCACAAAGAAACCCTAAAACAAACCTCTCAATCTCTCAAAGATCTCCTCTCCAAAATGCACAAAACCCTCTCAAAGGTGCTCCAAAGCGTGCTTGAAACTTTTCTAATTAATCAGGTTTAGGGTTATATATAAACTCTAAGCGAACCGGGTTAAAACCAAACCCGTATTGAATCTGTCCGGATTAGTCGACTACAATGCCTAGTAGTCGACTACAATGCCTAGTAGTCGACTACAATGCCTAGTAGTCGACTACAATGCCTAGTAGTCGACTACAATGCCTAGTAGTCGACTACAATGCCTAGTAGTCGACTACAATGCCTAGTAGTCGACTACAATGCCTAGTAGTCGACTACAACTCATATTAGTCGACTAATGCATTCCTACTATTATATGAAATGCAACCCTAAGAATTAAAAGCAACTAAAAGGATGCAAAAAAAATCTTTTATTTTTTTTTTATTATGGTCGACAATAAAAAAAATGAAGTTTATTAGGGTCGACAAGGAAAAATCCTTTTATTTTTTATTTTTTATTTTTTTATCCTAATTATCTCTAATGTATATGAACTATCTAAAGGGTGGAATTGAAAATACTAGATGGAGAAGTTACCCACGCAAAAGCAATGCAAAGCCTCGTTGGAGGCAATTCTTCAATCTTGAATCTTCAACTCTTGATCTTCAAGCTCCAAGTTCCTACACAAAAGAAAACACACAAAATAAAAACCAAACTTAATGAAAATCCTACTTATGCACCGTTCCCCGGCAACGGCGCCAAAAACTTGATGGGAAATAAATGATTACCTCCTAAGTTGCAAGTATGCAACCTTGATCAAGTTATAGTATAAAAGATTATCGATCCCACGAGGAACGGGAAGTAGGAGGAGTTTTGCTCAAGTTTTGGTTCTCAAATTATGCACGTGACAATTAGGAGTTATTCAAATAAAATAAAAGTGAGAGAATGGTGAAAGTGGTGGTGAAGAGGTAAGAGAGGGTGGATTGTGGATTATGTGCAAAAGAGGAGAAAATAAAGTTGGGAATGTGGTTGTGGTTATATGCACATAATAACAAAACTAGGTTTGAGATTATATGCACATGGAGGAAATATGAGATTGAGAGAGAAGTAAAAATCAATGAAATCAAAAATAAAGGAAAATAAACAAATGAAAAACAAGGATAAGAGGAAAATAAAGAAGGTAAAGTATGGAGGATTAATTAAAGATATGAGGAATCTAGAGTAGATCCACTTAGCTTATCTCAATCTCATGAAAATGAGTTGGATTTGTTAGCTAGTTTCAAACAATCTCTAGGGATCCCACGAATATTGGCTCCACACTTAGAAAAGGGTAATTCCTAGAGGGTTCTAGCCTCAAGGCTAATTAAAGGAAAGAAAATCTATTCTAGAAAGTAAATACAAGAATTAAATACATTGCATGAAAGTAAATTGCAAGGAATTAAATTGCATGAAAGTAAATTGCAAGAAAGTAAATTGCATGAAAGTAAATCTATTCTACAAACAAGAAAATAAAGAAGAAAATGAAAAGAAATAAAATAGAAACCAACAACTCTGATCTTAATCTAATCCTCCTTTGGTCCTTGGATTAGAAGAAGAGAAAGGAAATTGAAGGGTGAAACATTTCATTTATTGTGTAACAAAAGTTACAATTTTGGAAGGTCTTCTCAATTAAGAGTGACCCTCCTCTCCAAATGGAGTTTTACAAAATATTTCACACTCAAAACACTCACCTTCACCCCTATTTATAGCCCAACGGAGTTGATGTGAACCATTGGATCAAACCTAGCCAAAAGGAAGAGAAATCCACCATTAATTGAATCATTTGCAAACCGATCGGTTGGCGATCGGTTAGCTAACCGTTAATAACCGGTTGGCCAACCGGTTGGTCAACCGATTGGTTCCCAACCTAATTTGTCTTTTCTTGATTTTTCTTCACGAATTTCTCTTGGATCAATTTGGTATCTTGGGCCTTTGTTTGTCTTGATTTGGGCTTCAAATATTGGTAGAAATTCGAGAATTTGAGTCATTTGGGCTTTTATTCATTATTTCTTTATTAGCACGCAAAATAAGATAAAATGATTATTAGTAATATCGTTATTCATATAACATAGGTAATGAGGGTATAAAAATGTCATTAAAATGTGATAATCAATCTCGAAGAGAGAGAAAAGAGTTGAGAGAGAGAGAGAGAGAGAGGGAGGGAGGGAGAGAGAGAAGATAAGGTTTGGGTTTTGGGTGAAAAAATTGGGGGAGTTCTCCCACCATTTTTTTAATAGTGGGACACAAACATCCTTGATGGGTCCCGTCAAGGATGTTAAAAACCCGTCAAGGATGTGAACATCCTTGACGGCTCAGCCATCAAGATGTTTTACAACCTTAGCCATCAAGGATGTTGCCGTCAAGAAAGCCTATGATTCTACTAGTGTGTGCTGATATGCTCGCTTTTGCTGCTAGGGACAGGGTTGCATTGGTAAATTAACTCTACTAAAATAGGAGCATGCATGTTCAGAACGTCAGATTATAATACACTTGGGTTATAATCTTTATAAAGTGGATTATAATCTAGAATATTTGATAAATTTGATGTATTCTAATCTGTTTTCAATAATAGAGTTATTGGCATATTGGTGGATAATAATCTATCTTTATTGTCAAAATTATCAAAAAGAGAACTAGATTGGTGGCAAGTTATTAAATGAGGTCTGAGATTTTGTGAAATCATGATGGCTATATATAATTGTCTTTACTTGGTCAAACATCATGGATTATAGTTCACCAAAGAATAACCTGGGTATCTAAGATTATTATTTGGTGGATTATAGTCCAAAATAATCCACTTGCGAAATATTTAAAAGAATCCACTTTCAGAGATTATAATCCAGTTTAACTATTTGCCAAAATGCTCTAAGAAGGATTACACCTTTTAGGATAAATTTCACAAAGTCCCCTAAGTTTGGGTATTTTAGATAATCCCACTGCTTTCAAAATGTCACAAAACTCACATAAAGTTCTCGTGTTCTCTAAAATTCCCTTCAACTTTAAATGTTTCTAAATATTGCATTAGTTTGGGGTTCTTGTGACATTTTGAAAGTCAAAGGGGGATATTTTAGAAATGCCCGGGACTAAAGAAAACCTCACTTAATTTAGAATGAAAGTTAGAACTAACACTTTTAGTTTGGGGGCTTTCATGACAAAACATAAGGGGGTTTTATGACTTTTTGAAAGACAAATGCCCAAACTTAAGGAGGGTGATTTGTGAAATTTACCCAACTTTTCATATATATCTTTTCCTTTATTATTATTTTTGTTGGGCGCGCGGACCGCGGAACCGTCGAGAGAAACCACCACAAACGGAAAGCCAAAAACACAATAAAAGAGTAAAGACACGAGATTTACGTGGTTCGGCAAGTTGCCTACGTCCACGGGGTAAGGAGGGGGGATTTTCACTAATAGAAAGAGAGAATACAAATTAGGATTACAAGTTCTCACAAAGAAACCCTAAAAACAAACCTCTCAATCTCTCAAAAGATCTCCTCTCCAAAAATGCACAAAACCCTCTCAAAGGCTGCTCCAAAACGTGCTTGAAACTTTTTCTAATTAATCAGGTTTAGGGTTATATATAAACTCTAAACGAACCGGGTTTAAAACCAAACCCGTATTCGGAATCTGTCCAGATTAGTCGACTACAACTCATATTAGTCGACTAATTGCTCCCTACCAAAACTCGCTTCGTCACATAGCAGTAGTCGACTACAATGCCTAGTAGTCGACTAACTGCTCTCAACCAAAACCTCGCCGTCCTTCACATAGTAGTCGACTACAATGCCTAGTAGTCGACTCTTGAACTGAAAACTGTCTTGTGCATGTTTTGTGCATGTTCTACAATTCTCCACCTCGCACATCATTTGATTTACCTCAAATTTTGGACGAACACCGAAGAACACCAAGAACATCTAGAGATCTCCATCACCAATCCAGCCAATCCAAATAGCCACTACACCGTGGCGCCACGCATTTCCACCGATCAAGCTCATCGTAGTTCACCTCAAATCATCTCCACCTTACCCATTACCGCCCCGAAGGGCCATGCCCTCTTGGGCAAATCAACACGGGTTGATTTGAAGCAAGTCTAAGCAATGCTTAAACTTACTACCGTGACCACCTTGGTTAACATGTCCATGGATTCTCATTCGTGTGCACCTTCATGAGAGAAATATTACCTTCCTCTATGACATCCCGCACAAAATGATACCTGACATTGATATGCTTGGTACGAGCATGATGAACTTGATTCTTCGCCAAGTAAATTGCACTCTGACTGTCACACCACAAGTTCACGCTCGCCAATCCCCAAATCGCCTAGAAGACCCCATAACCACGGTGCTTCCTTCACTCCCTCTGTCATGGCCATGTACTCGGCCTCGTAGTAGAAAGTGCCATCAGAGTCTGTAACATTGATCGCCAACTAACCGGAGCTCCATGTATCTTAAATTCATAACCAGTAGTAGATCGCCGCCTATTTAGATCGCCCGCATAATCGAGTCCACAAACCCGTCAATTTGACATGTTTCTCCACCAAAACACAGACTCAGATCAACGGTACCCTTTAAGTACTGAGGACCCACTTCACGCTTCCGGTCGCCTTTCCCGGATTCGCCATGAATCTATCGACCACACTAACCGCCAGGAAATATCTCATGTACACACCATTGCATACATTAAACGCCAAGCGCACTAGCATAGGGAACACGCCCATGTGCCTTCTTCCCACAGAGTGGGAGATTGATTACCGTAAAGCCTAAAGTGTGGAGCCAATGGAGTCACCACCGACTTAGCACTTTGCATCCCGAACCTCGCGATCACCGCTCTATGTAGCCCTTCCGACTCAAGAACAATCGCCGATTCACCGCTCTTCTAATCTCCATACCCGTATTTTCCTAGCAAAGACCCATGTCCTTCATCTCAACTCTTCACCAAGTTGAGATTTCAACCTATCTATCTCCACCCCGCCTCGAAGCAATAAGCATGTCATCCACATACAAAGAAGATAGATAAAATTACCTCCGCGAAGCTTCGAATGTAAACACAACAATCATGATCGCGGAAAACCCATGCTTCAAAGATGAAGGAGTCAAATCGCTTGTACCACTGCCGGAGATTGCTTTAATCCATACAAGGACTTCCTCAAACGACACACATGATTCTCCTTATTCTCAACCTTGTAGCCCTCAAGTTGATGCATGTAGATCTCTTCATCCAAGTCTCCGCAAGAAGGTCGCTTTTAACATCGAGTTGATCCAGCTCAAAATCACCATAAGCAACAATACTCAATAGCACCCGAATAGATGTGTGTTTCACCACCAGAGAAAATATCTCATTGTAATCCACACCCTCTTTCTGTGCAAAACCCTTAGCCACTAGCCTCGCCTTGTATCTTACACCACCGAAGCTCAAAGATCTTCCTTTCTTTTATACACCAACTTACAACCAATAGCTTTTCTTCCTATGGGCAATGGGACCACCTCCCATGTATGATTCTTCCGAAGAGATTCCATCTCTTCCTCCATCGCAGCCAACCAACTCTCACTATCCTTGTCCCGAATAGCTTCCTTGAAGGAGACCGGCTCGTCCTCCTCCACCGAGAGTGCGTATTCAACCATATTAGCCTGCCTATAGTGCTTCAGGGTTGATCAGCCCCGTGAGCCTGCTTGTATGCTTGCTTTGGCCTAGTGGAAGCCAAATTATCCTCGAGCTGCTGTTATTGTAGTGCCTGTGTATTTTCCTGCTGAACCTCCTCCTGCTCAAGCTCATCATCTACCTGACTTCCCACTTGAACACGATTAGACCCTAGTTGGTCTTTAGGTTCTATTTCAATAACCTGAGACTTAGAAGTCTCACCAGTCATAATACCATCATCCTTGGACGCCCTAGCAATCATGGATTTCTCATCAAAGGTAACATCCCTGCTGACCACAAACTTTGAATCTTCCGTACACCAAAGGCGATAGCCTTTTACGCCCTTTGCATATCCCAAGAATATTGCCTTCTTGGCCCTCGCGTCAAGATTTCCCTCATTGACGTGATAGTATGCGGTACATCCAAAATTCGAGCCTATCATAATCAGATGCTCTGACCACACCCTATAGGGTGTATCACCATCAATGTCGAATGTGGTGAGCGGTTCACAATGTAACAAGTCAGTAGCCACCGCCGCCCACCATTCGTTGCCCAATCACGCATAAGATCGCATACTCCTTGCTTTCTCCGCGGTGTTGGTTCGATCTCGCGACCCCATTCTGGCGTGGTGTAGACTGATGTCGGTGTCGAACAATTCCCTTCGATCACGAACTCCTTGAAAGCACCATCGTATACTGCATGCGGTTATCGGATCTCGGCGTCTTCAATTTTTTTCTGTCTGTTCCTACCATTGTTCTCCACTTCTTGAATGTCTCGAACACCTCATTCTTGTGCTTGAAAGTAAATCCAAGCATACCTAGAATAATCATCTATAAGCGAGACATAATACACGGAACCACCCTTGAAGTTGTCTGAGCTGGACCCCAAACATCCGTGTGCACATAATCTAGTATCCCTCTGCTCTTAGACTTGCTGTTCAGAAACTTGACCCTGTGTGACTTTCCATACACACAATCCTCGCAAAAATCCATGCTAGGTTCCTTGATTCTTCAGAGACCCTCTTTACCAAGCGAACTAGACCCTTCTCGACATATGCCCAAGCCGCCTATGCCATAACCGTGTGTGCTCACATGGGTCTCCACCACTTCCTTCAGTTCAACGCATCTGCACCGCTGTTACGAGAGTATATAGATTACCGTGACGAACACCCTTCATCACTACTAAGGAACCACGAACAACCTTCTTCACTCCGTTTTCCGTCACAATCCTGCAATCACCGGAGTCCAAAGCACCAACTGAGATAAGATTCTTCCGCTAGTCGGGAACATGCCTCACATCCGTCAAGGTTCGAACCACTCCATCATGCATCTTGATTTTGATATTACCTAGCCTCACTGTTTTACAAGCATGGTTATTCCCCATCAATACAGTTCCACCATCAATGCCTCTGTAGGTAGTAAACCACTTCCTATTTGGACACATATAGTAAGAGCAACCAGAATCAAGTATCCACTTCCCGGAGATATCCTCGCCACCGTGGCGACATAGCACTCCTTATCGCCCCTTCCTCAAACGTAGCTCGCTTCTTCCTTGCCCTCTCTCCTCTCGGTCTTGTTGTTGTTCTTCTTTCCACCTACTCTCTTATTTGGACGGTCGACTTTGAAATGCCCATTTCACCGACTTGAAACATCCTTTTCCGCAAGAGGTCTTGATTTAGATCTAGACTTTCCTCCCTTGCCTTTTCCTCGCTCATTGCTCCTTCCTCTTGCAAACAATCCCTGCGCTTGTTCCTTGTTACCACCGTGGCCATGTCACTAGTTGCAATCTTAGAAGATCATCAGCTAGAAGTGCCGTTCTAGTCTCATCCATCTTCAAATTTTCTCCCACAAGCATCGGTGTTTGCACCAGGTTCTCATAAGGCTTGGTAGAGGCAGTAGTAGAAGCGTCGATCCTCGTCTCCTACTTTAACATCTATGTCTTTCAAATCGATATGATCCTATCAAACTTGTTGATGTGTTCCGGATTGATGAGCCCTCCTCCATCTTGCAAGTATACAATTTGGATTTTAAGTAGATCCGGTTAGTTAGACTCTTCGTCATGAAGGTACCCTCTAACTTTTTCCACACGCCCGCAACCGTTTCCTCTCCATCTACCAAGAAAGCTACATCCCTCTCAAGGCATAGGATAATCGACTGTGCTTCCAGATTCAACTCCTCCCAATCCTCACCAGACATATCATTGTTCTTCTTCTCCTTTCCATCCAAAGCCTTGTGCAATTTTTGCGAAATTAGAAAGTTTTTCATTTGCATCCTCCAATAGGAAAAGTCGTTCTTCCCATTGAACTTTTCAATCTCGAATTTTCCCACTTTGGTGATTCTTGGTTGGCGCCATCCTCTGTTTGTCTTCGTGAATCCGCTTCTCGGGAATCACCGAACACCCCTCAAATTAGAAATTACACCACTTCCAATCAACAATAGCTCGATACCAATTGTTGGTAGCGGACCGCGGAACCGTCGAGAGAAACCACCACAAACGAAGCCAAAACACAATAAAAGAGTAAAGACACGAGATTTACGTGGTTCGCAAGTTGCCTACGCCCACGGGTAAGGAGGGGATTTTCACTAATAGAAAGAGAGAATACAAATTAGGATTACAAGTTCTCACAAAGAAACCCTAAAACAAACCTCTCAATCTCTCAAAAGATCTCCTCTCCAAAGATGCACAAAACCCTCTCAAAGGCTGCTCCAAAACGTGCTTGAAACTTTTTCTAATTAATCAGGTTTAGGGTTATATATAAACTCTAAACGAACCGGGTTTAAAACCAAACCCAGATTCGAATCTGCCTGCATTAGTCGACTACAACTCATATTAGTTGACTAATCTGTTCCCACCAAAACTCTCGTCATATGTAGTCGACTACAATGCCTAGTAGTCGACTAATCTGTTCACCAAAACTCGCTGTCTTCACATAGCAGTAGTCGACTACAATGCCTAGTAGTCGACTACTGAACCTGAAAACTGTCTTGTGCATGTTTTTGTGCATGTTCTACAATTTTTTAAACTTTTTTCTTAGACGGGAGGGTTTAGATATGATTCCGGCTGGAAGAAAGGACGGGAGAGTTTCTAGGGCTTCTGATACCTTCACCAATCTACCTTCTCCGATCTCGACTTCAATCAACTGACTCAGAATTTTGCGAGCAAGGTATTTACTCAAGAAGAAATGGTCACACTTTGGTAATCAAATATAAACTCACAAATTCAAAAGTCTAATTAATTAAGGCATTTCCTAATTATTTAAAAAAGCTTTACATGTGGCTCATTTTCCATAAGCTTCTACTGTTATTAATTGAGGTCTGGTTGGATACAAAAGAAATAAAATATTTGCTGTATGTACTTATTTGAACGACTGAACAATGGTGGTGTACAATTTATCATCAATATGCCTAAATCATAATTGACGATTTTGATGTGTGGAATAGCTGTGATAAACCAACCGAGAATATAAAGGGACAATGGGGCATATTATCTCTCATTTACTATGTCTGAATATGCTTGATTACTGTTATATCTACTCTAAGATGAGGATGCAGCTTCACTACTTGTATCACAACTGTTTATTTGTTTAATGAGACAACCATTTATTGTTTAATGAGTGATTGTGATTTGTGTTCGAGTGTAAATTAGAAATGAGTACAATTCATGTAGCCATGCAGGGTAATAAGGTAATAAGTGCAAGATTTAGAATGAATCGTAACTATCCACTAGGCAAATTAACGGCAGCGAATAAAATAGTGGTCTCTCCATTATGTTTTGATAGTTCAGATATAGACTTTTAAAATCCCATCAATCTCTTTGCTAAGTATATTTCTTTGCACAGGGGCACATACCATCGACATCTCTCACTGCTTATCACTTAGCAATAGGCTCTACAACTTCAACTCAACCGTAACTCAAGCCCCAACCCTCGACCCAACCTACGCATCAGAACTGCAGCAACAATGCCCTACGGGCACCAACAGCAGCTTAGCGGTGCCAATGGATCCCCAGACTCCAGCCATGGACTCAAGCTACTACTCGAACATTCTCGCGAACCGTGGCCTGTTAACCTCTGACCAGACTCTGTTGTCCTCATGTGTGACTGCGTACCAAGTGAGAGCCAAATGCACTCAATGGCAAGATTTGGAAGAGGAAATTTGCGTAGGGATGGTGAAAGTGGGACAAGTTGGTCTTCTTATTGGAAACAATGGAGAGATTCGATCGTCAGAACTGCAGAGTTGTTAATTGATTGCTGTGTGTTGAGTTGGTGATGATCAATAAGTGCGAAGTTGCACAGTTTCTTGTCTTGGATTAGAATTCGAGTATTGAGTTACAGTTATTTTTTTGAAGGAAAAACAAGGAAAGATCCCGTTCATATATATATATATATATATATATATATATATATATATATATATATATATATATATATATATATTTATATTAAAAGCAAAATATGTACATAAAGAATACGAGCAAGTATTCTAGGCGATTATCAATAGAACTAGTAATTCCTAAAACATAGAGATAAGGGACCTTCTCCCTCCAAAGATCCATGAGGGTGAAGAGAGGACCTTATCGTCATTCACCGCAGTCATAGATTTAAGGAGGGACCGAAGCCAGCACTCTACATATGTGTTAGAAACTGCAGGTTCGATAGGCACTCACAAAAGCAAAAACCAAAACTGTACATCATCAACTTGGAGTCTCAAGAACAGTTGGACAACAAAAACAAAAAGCTTCATCCTCAAACCAACCTCTTCAGCAATTTTATTCAGAGTGATGCCTACTGGCTGCTTTATCCACCACAATAGAGTCTCTCCTCTATATGATTCTTAGGCAATGGGTGTTCAATCAAGGCTTTCTTGATACTCATGGCTTTCACACAATTAGCTCCTGACCATTCATTTATAAAGGTAATAACAGAGTTAATGATCTGTATAGGAGAAGATGTAATGCCTTAAAAATTAACTTATTCCTAGCGGTTCATATGCTCCGGTATGACGTAGAAAAGATGGAGAGCCAAAGTAAATAGACGCCAACTGACGTTGAGGAATCTCCCATAGAGATAATAAGTTCTGAAAAAGACTTTGGCCATGATAATATCCTCAAACAGGTTTTGAAATATTCTCATACTTTTGAAGATAGAGGACAAGAGAAGAATAAATGCTCAGATGACTCCCAAGGATCTCCACAGAAAACACAAGCATAATCACCATTCCAACCCTTCTTAGAGAGGTTTTCTTTAGTTTGCAACTTATTTTTTTGAAATAATCCACATGAAAATTCTTATTTGCTTGGCAAGATAGGATTCTAGATTACTCCCTTTAGATTGGATTGAACATCTCTAATTATCAAGAATTTTATTGTAGGAGTTTACAGAAAAAGCACCTGAAGTTTGTTAGAACTTTGTTTGGGAAGAACCTTGTTCGTGCAATATCTCTTATTTGATCAATAACAAAATCTCATTTGGTACTAATAAGTTTGTGAGATGATATATTTTAGAAATAAATAGGTACAAATAAGTTGTGACTTAAAATGATGCAAAAATCAACATGAACAGTTGATTTCAGCCTTTAATCATCGATGGTCACGAGGCAACCATCGATGGTCCACAGGTCATCGATGGACTACAGTCAACAATCTGTAATTTCTAAAAATGAGAAATCAAACCATCGATGGATTACAGTTAACCATTGATGATCGCTTCAACCATCGATGGACTACAGTAAACAATCGTGAATTTGAAACCAAAATTAATTTGCACGATCGATGGACTCTGAGGAACCATCAATGATCGGCATCGACCATCGATGATTAGGTTTAACCATTGATTTTTAGACGCTGCTTTTGGCAGATTTTTAGATTTAATCTCATTGTTTGATCACGATTTGATCTCTTTTGTTTTAGATCTGATTGAGAAGTATCAGAAACTCAACATCATATACGAGCGTGGATTAGATGTACCTCATTTACAGGAGTACATGAATGTGGTAGGACTATTCGACTGTCGGACTAGATGCGATGAAGAATAAGGGAGGAGAAGACCAATGTTACATGGGTTCGAGAGTTCTATATGAACTATAATCGAGCCTCTGATCTCTGAGGTGAGGACTATAGTTAGAGGGTGAGAGATTAAGATCGATCGACTACATCCGCAGCCTTCTTCATTTTCCTCTTCCACAGCCAGAGTGTCCCGACATTTTTCAATTTTCTGAGAACGTCATCATAGGTTCTCCAGAGTATACCTACATAGCTGAGTATCTTTCAAAGCATTTCAATTCAGGGGTTTTCAACTCAGGTTACCTAAAACCAGAGTATATTCTTCCTAACCTCTTTCTTGAGTTTGATTTATACCCTAGTGCTGCTCACACCACTTTGACAGTTAGAGATGTCATCTTGCTTTATTGGTTAGCCACGGGACAATCTTTTGATCCTGCTCAGATTATCTTTATTTGTATGTCATCTATAGCTACTACAGCTAGGGAGATGATGGAGAAGAAGTAATGCCTTAAAATTAACTTATTCCTAGCGGTTCATATGCTCCGGTATGACGTAGAAAAGATGGAGAGCCAAAGTAAATAGACGCCAACTGACGTTGAGGAATCTCCCATAGAGATAATAAGTTCTGAAAAGACTTTGGCCATGATAATATCCTCAAACAGGTTTTGAGCTTAATTTTTATACTTGAATATAGCACCAATATTTCTCTTCATCTACAAAAGTACATATATGTTATAAAACATCAAGCAAAAAGATACTCATGAAAAAGATGGTTAAAGATCCACACTCTAAAAATCTATGATAAAATTGAGTGTAATTGTTAAAAGATGGTCAAAGACTCACACTCGTGGATATAAATATATAATATCTCAAAGGTATCCATCCTATGCTAAATATTTTCTATATTTAGAGATGTTGTACATCGCTATCCAAACACTATCGTTCTTCCTCTTAAAATTTCTATATGGTTGAGGTGATAGATGGAGATTTTGGACCTTTTCTAAAGGTTGAGATAATTCAAGTTGTGTAAGAAAAGCTCAAACTAAAAGATATATTTGAATTTGTTTTATGATCTAATATAATTACTTTTATTGTTATTTCTATAAACTTTTCATTGATATCTTCATAGTTTGTATGTGATTTTCATATGACTTATTATCATATTTCATGTGTTTTGAAGTTCTATATGTATTTCTCGTGCTATTTTCTATAAAAATTTTATGAACCGTTATGTATTTCTCTTCCTTACACCTTTGGATAATTTTTATTTAGATTTTAAGGTATATTGTGTATCCTAAGTGTGCGTTTATTTTGATAACAACAAAAGGGGTAGAAAATGGGAAATTTAAAACTTTACGAGTTTGATTATGAGTTTTGACAAGTGGTTTCAATGTGACAAGTGGTTTCAAAGTGATAAGTGGGCTTTCTATTTGCTTGTTTTTAGGGGGAGTTTTCATGTTTATTTTCGAGCAAAGAGTTTCGTGTTTCTTTATTTTAGGGGGAGTTTCGATTTGTTCTTTTTCATGTATGCATATTTATAGGGGAGCTTACATTGCATATCATACATGTCATATATTTATATATCTTGAACTGAATATATATCTCACCATGTTTTTTACTTTTCGGATTTTAAAATTTTGAGTTTTATTATTATCAAAGGGGAGATTGTTAGAACTTTGTTTGGGAAGAACGTTGTTCATGCAATATCTCTTGTTTGATCAATAACAAAATCTCATTTGGTACTAATAAGTTTGTGAGATGATATATTTTAGAAATAAATAGGTACAAATAAGTTGTGACTCAAAATGATGCAAAAATCAACATGAACAGTTGATTTCAGCCTTTAATCATCGATGGTCACGAGGCAACCATCGATGGTCCACAGGTCATCGATGGACTACAGTCAACAATCTGTAATTTCTAAAAATGAGAAATCAAACCATCGATGGATTACAGTTAACCATTGATGATCGCTTCAACCATCGATGGACTACAGTAAACAATCTGTGAATTTCAGAAACCAAAATTAATTTGCACAATCGATGGACTACAGGGAACCATCAATGATCGGCATCAGCCATCGATGATTAGGTTTAACCATTGATTTTTTAGACGCGTTTTGGCAGATTTTTAGATTTAATCTCAGCTGTTTGATCACAGATTTGATCTCTTTTGTTTTAGATCTGATTGAGAAGTATCAGAAACTCAACATCATATACGAGCGTGGATTAGATGTACCTCATTTACAGGAGTACATGAATGTGGTAGGACTATTCGACGCTGTCGGACTAGGTACGATGAAGAATAAGGGAGGGGAGAAGACCAATGTTACATGGGTTCGAGAGTTCTATATGAACTATAATCAGGCCTACAGATCTACAGAGGTGAGGACTATAGTTAGAGGGTGAGAGATTAAGATCAGTACTGACTACATCCGCAGCCTTCTTCATTTTCCTCTTCCACAGCCAGAGTGTCCCGACATTTTTCAATTTTCTGAGAACGTCATCATAGGTTCTCCAGAGTATACCTACATAGCTGAGTATCTTTCAAAGCATTTCAATTCAGGGGTTTTCAACTCAGGTTACCTAAAACCAGAGTATATTCTTCCTAACCTCTTTCTTGAGTTTGATTTATACCCTAGTGTCGCCACACCACTTTGACATTAGAGATGTCATCTTGCTTTATTGGTTAGCCACGGGACAATCTTTTGATCCTGCTCAGATTATCTTTATTTGTATGTCATCTATAGCTACTACAGCTAGGGAGATGATGGAGAAGAGGAAGAAGCAGAATACCCAGTTAGTTTACCCCTTCCTGATCACCAGTATCTGCAGAGACCAGAGGGTCCCATCTTTACCTTCAGATCAGATGGAGAAAGGGAGAACTACCTTATGTGATAACATGGTCATGAAGATTCTTGGGGCGAGAGGCAGGATAGAGCCTTCAGCTGGTCAACCATCAGGGTCCCAGCCTACAGGTGACAGGAAGATTCTTAGAGTGAGAGGCAGGACAGAGCCTTCAGCTGGTCAACCATCAGGGTCCCAGCCTACAAGTGATGATGTACCCGATTCTTCTGGAGATGGTGATGCTCAATGAACGCTGGATTCACTAGGAGCGAGGGTCGAGGAGATTCAGATGGAGATGCAATCTTAGCACTAGTACTATGATGCATCTCTACAGTATGTTATGAGAGGTCTTCGCCGTTCAGATCCTAGTCTTGCGCCACCACCAGTCTACGGAGACTTCGTGCCAGAGGCAGCTCGTGCACATGGGTATGAGGAGATGCAGAGAGACGATGACCAGCAGTGACGATGATGATTTTTTTTCTTTACTAGGTCCAGGTTTATTTTTATCTTTCTTTATTTTTCAGTTATTTCTTTTAGCTTTATTCTGGACCTGTACATTATGATGCATGATGAGATACATTGACATGTACTAACTATTTGCACTCATTTCATATTTGTGTAGTTAGTAATCACATGCATGATCATCTATCTTGTTGTATGTATATGTATTAGATTTGATAGTTTTCTTATTTTTGGTTCTTTACATATATCAAAAATAAAATAAAATTCTCTTTCTTTATTTTTTTGTTTTCTTAGGAAAAATAAAAACAAGATAAAATGTTTTTGGAAAAATTAAAAACAAAATAAAAGTTTCTTTTTCTTTATTTTTCATTTTAAAAAAAGAAAAAACTTGAAACTTGCCTATGTATATGCTTTTACATGAAATATTCAGATAGGGTTATCTGTTGGTATATAGGCATGAGTTTTATCATGTTGGTTCACATATGTTTTCACAATCTATCTATATTATATGTGCACATAAAGTTTTACATATTTGATTGAAAAACATGATGTTTTATGATATTCTTCATATTATTTTTCACATCTTAGTATAATCTTATCATGTTTAGTTTTATAAAAGTAGGAATAAAGCTTTTTATATGTTGTTCATAAAGTATTTTTGGATATATCAAACGGTTTTGAGCTTAATTTTTATACTTGAATATAGCACCAATATTTCTCTTCATCTACAAAAGTACATATATGTTATAAAACATCAAGCAAAAAGATACTCATGAAAAAGATGGTTAAAGATCCACACTCTAAAAATCTATGATAAAATTGAGTGTAATTGTTAAAAGATGGTCAACGACTCACACTCGTGGATATAAATATATAATATCTCAAAGGTATCCATCCTATGCTAAATATTTTCTATATTTAGAGATGTTGTACATCGCTATCCAAACACTATCGTTCTTCCTCTTAAAAATTTCTATATGGTTGAGGTGATAGATGGAGATTTTGAACCTTTTCTAAAGGTTGAGATAATTCAAGTTGTGTAAGAAAAGAAAGCTCAAACTAAAAGATATATTTGAATTTGTTTTATGATCTAATATAATTACTTTTATTGTTATTTCTATAAACTTTTCATTGATATCTTCATAGTTTGTATGTGATTTTTCATATGACTTATTATCATATTTCATGTGTTTTGAAGTTCTATATGTATTTCGTGCTATTTTCTATAAAAAATTTTATGAACCGTTATGTATTTCTCTTCCTTACACCTTTGGATAATTTTTATTTAGATTTTAAGGTATATTGTGTATCCTAAGTGTCGTTTATTTTGATAACAACAAAAGGGGTAGAAAATGGGAAATTTAAAACTTTCGAGTTTGATTATGAGTTTTGACAAGTGGTTTCAAAGTGATAAGTGGGCTTTCTATTTGCTTGTTTTAGGGGAGTTTTCATGTTTATTTTCGAGCAAAGAGTTTCGTGTTTCTTTATTTTAGGGGAGTTTCGGATTACTGTTCTTTTCATGTATGCATATTTATAGGGGAGCTTACATTGCATATCATACATGTCATATATTTATATATCTTGAACTGAATATATATCTCACCATGTTTTTACTTTTCGGATTTTAAAATTTTGAGTTTTATTATTATCAAAGGGGAGATTGTTAGAACTTTGTTTGGGAAGAACGTTGTTCATGCAATATCTCTTGTTTGATCAATAACAAACTCTCATTTGGTACTAATAAGTTTGTGAGATGATATATTTCAGAATAAACAGTACGAACAAGTTGTGACTCAAAATGATGCAAAATCAACATGAGCAGTTGATTTGACCTTTAATCATCGATGGTCACGAGGCAACCATCGATGGTCCTGAGTCATCGATGGACTCTGATCAACAATCGTAATTTCTAAAATGAGAAATCAAACCATCGATGGATTACGCTTAACCATCGATGATCGCTTCAACCATCGATGGACTACAGTAAACAATCTGTGAATTTCAGAAACCAAAATTAATTTGCACGATCGATGGACTACAGGGAACCATCAATGATCGGCATCAGCCATCGATGATTAGGTTTAACCATTGATTTTTTAGACGCGTTTTGGCAGATTTTTAGATTTAATCTCAGCTGTTTGATCACAGATTTGATCTCTTTTGTTTTAGATCTGATTGAGAAGTATCAGAAACTCAACATCATATACGAGCGTGGATTAGATGTACCTCATTTACAGGAGTACATGAATGTGGTAGGACTATTCGACGCTGTCGGACTAGGTACGATGAAGAATAAGGGAGGGGAGAAGACCAATGTTACATGGGTTCGAGAGTTCTATATGAACTATAATCGAGCCTCTGAGATCTGAGAGGTGAGGACTATAGTTAGAGGGTGAGAGATTAAGATCGATCTGACTACATCCGCAGCCTTCTTCATTTTCCTCTTCCACGGCCGAGTGTCCCGCATTTTTCAATTTTAGAAACGTCATCATAGGTTCTCGAGTATACCTACATAGTGAGTATCTTTCAAAGCATTTCAATTGAGGGTTTTCAACTCAGGTTACCTAAAACCAGAGTATATTCTTCCTAACCTCTTTCTTGAGTTTGATTTATACCCTAGTGCTGCTCACACCACTTTGACAGTTAGAGATGTCATCTTGCTTTATTGGTTAGCCACGGGACAATCTTTTGATCCTGCTCAGATTATCTTTATCTGTATGTCATCTATAGCTACTACAGCTAGGAGATGATGGAGAAGAGGAAGAAGCGAGAATACCCAGTTAGTTTACCCCTTCACGATCACCGATGTCTGCGAGAGACGAGAGGGTCCCATCTTTACCTTCAGTCGGATGGAGAAAGGAGAACTACCTTATGTGATAACATGGTCATGAAGATTCTTGGGGCGAGAGGCAGGATAGAGCCTTCAGCTGGTCAACCATCAGGGTCCCAGCCTACAGGTGACAGGAAGATTCTTAGAGTGAGGCGGAGCAGAGCCTTGGCTGGTCAACCATCGGGGTCCCGGCCTACAAGTGATGATGTACCCGATTCTTACGGAGATGGTGATGCTCAATGAGCAGCTGGATTCACTAGGGCGAGGTCGAGGAGATTGAGATGGAGATGCAATCTTAGCACTAGTACTATGATGCATCTCTGATATATTATGAGAGGTCTTCGCCGTTCGGATCCTAGTCTTGCGCCACCACCGGTCACGGAGACTTCGTTGCGGCTTCGTGCACATGGGTATGAGGAGATCTGAGAGAGCGATGACCAGCGGTGGCGATGATGATTTTTTCTTTACTAGGTCGAGTTTATTTTTATCTTTCTTTATTTTTCGGTTATTTCTTTTAGCTTTATTACGGACTGTACATTATGATGCATGATGAGATACATTGACATGTACTAACTATTTGCACTCATTTCATATTTGTGTAGTTAGTAATCACATGCATGATCATCTATCTTGTTGTATGTATATGTATTAGATTTGATAGTTTTCTTATTTTTGGTTCTTTACATATATCAAAAATAAAATAAAATTCTCTTTCTTTATTTTTTTGTTTTCTTAGGAAAAATAAAAACAAGATAAAATGTTTTTGGAAAAATTAAAAACAAAATAAAAGTTTCTTTTTCTTATTTTCATTTTAAAAAAAGAAAAAACTTGAAACTTGCTATGTATATGCTTTTACATGAAATATTCAGATAGGGTTATCTGTTGGTATATAGGCATGAGTTTTATCATGTTGGTTCACATATGTTTTCACAATCTATCTATATTATATGTGCACATAAATTTTTACATATTTGATTGAAAAACATGATGTTTTATGATATTCTTCATATTATTTTTCACATCTTAGTATAATCTTATCATGTTTAGTTTTATAAAAGTAGGAATAAAGCTTTTTATATGTTGTTCATAAAGTATTTTTGGATATATCAAACAGGTTTTGAGCTTAATTTTTATACTTGAATATAGCACCAATATTTCTCTTCATCTACAAAAGTACATATATGTTATAAAACATCAAGCAAAAAGATACTCATGAAAAAGATGGTTAAAGATCCACACTCTAAAATCTATGATAAAATTGAGTGTAATTGTTAAAAGATGGTCAACGACTCACACTCGTGGATATAAATATATAATATCTCAAAGGTATCCATCCTATGCTAAATATTTTCTATATTTAGAGATGTTGTACATCGCTATCCAAACACTATCGTTCTTCCTCTTAAAATTTCTATATGGTTGAGGTGATAGATGGAGATTTTGGACCTTTTCTAAAGGTTGAGATAATTCAAGTTGTGTAAGAAAAGAAAGCTCAAACTAAAAGATATATTTGAATTTGTTTTATGATCTAATATAATTACTTTTATTGTTATTTCTATAAACTTTTCATTGATATCTTCATAGTTTGTATGTGATTTTCATATGACTTATTATCATATTTCATGTGTTTTGAAGTTCTATATGTATTTCGTGCTATTTTCTATAAAAATTTTATGAACCGTTATGTATTTCTCTTCCTTACACCTTTGGATAATTTTTATTTAGATTTTAAGGTATATTGTGTATCCTAAGTGTCGTTTATTTTGATAACAACAAAAGGGGTAGAAAATGGGAAATTTAAAACTTTCGAGTTTGATTATGAGTTTTGACAAGTGGTTTCAATGTGACAAGTGGTTTCAATGTGACAAGTGGGCTTTCTATTTGCTTGTTTTTAGGGGAGTTTTCATGTTTATTTTCGAGCAAAGAATTTAGTGTTTCTTTATTTTAGGGGGAGTTTCGGATTACTGTTCTTTTCATGTATGCATATTTATAGGGGGAGCTTACATTGCATATCATACATGTCATATATTTATATATCTTGAACTGAATATATATCTCACCATGTTTTTTACTTTTCGGATTTTAAAATTTTGAGTTTTGTTATTATCAAAAGGGGGAGATTGTTAGAACTTTGTTTGGGAAGAACGTTGTTCATGCAATATCTCTTGTTTGATCAATAACAAACTCTCATTTGGTACTAATAAGTTTGTGAGATGATATATTTCAGGAATAAACAGGTACGAACAAGTTGTGACTCAAAATGATGCAAAAATCAACCAGAGCAGTTGATTTCATCCTTTAACCATCGATGGTCATGGGACAACCATTGATGGTCCACAGGTCATCGATGGACTACAGTCAACAATCTATATTTTCCAGAAACGAGAAATCGAATCATTGATGGACTACAGTCAACCATCGATAATCGCTTTAACCATCAATGGACTACAGTAAAAAATTTATAAATTTTAGAAATCAAAATTTGCACAATCGATGGATTACAAGGAACAATGGATGATCGGCATCAACCATCGATGATTGGGCTTAACCATCGATTGTTTCGACGCGTTTTGACAAATTTTTAGATTTAATCTCAGCCGTTTGATCACAGATTTGATCTCCTATTTTAACAGTAATTAGAGAACTTTTTTCCAATGCAATCAATGTCTATTTAAAGAGGGATTGGCGAAGAGATTAACAACAAGAAAGAGAGAGGAGATTTGCATCATAAGTTTGAGAGATCAAATTCTAGGGTTTGTGAGAGTTTGAGTAAGAATTTGATTCCCTGAGCCTTGTTCAACTTCTTCTCATCGCGCTCAATATCGAAAGATTGTTGCAGCGAGGAGGAGTGCCTTTTGTGTTCGACTTCAACACCGCTTCTTCACGGATCTTCAACGTCATCGATTTGAAGGGTGGTTTGTTAAAAGGGCTGTAAGATCTTTTTAATTGCGCTTTAATTATTTTTAGGATTGGTCTTGTATTTCAAACTTGCGAGTTTGACAGCATACTCAAGTCAGGATAATTGAGGGTTGGCATGCTCAAGTCAGAGTAATTGAGTGTGGCTAGCTAGGGCTAGATTTTTTCGGGTCATTGTGAGGAGTTGGGTATCTCGACTGGTTTCAGGTAGATTCCAGGGTCTTGTTTGTAAAGCCTACTGAATCGGGTTGTGATTTAGAGATAACTCTGGTCATAGTGAAGAAGGCCCTTCGCGAGAAGGAAGAGTGGGCGTAGGATTTTAATCCGAACCACTATAGAAATCTCGTGTGTTCCTGTGTTGGTTGCTCTTACTTTTTTATTTTTTATTTTTCGCTGCATATTCTGTGTCTATCTGAAAAATTTATAGCAATCCTATTTACCCCTTCTAGGCTTGCATCCCATTTCCAACAAAGTAGAGAGACCCCATAAAGGCTCATCAATTTAATTAGAAGGACTCACTTGAAAGAGCATAAGGAGAAGTTTATCTTCTGTGTTCTGATAGTTTCAGATGTGGCCCTCTTGAGATGTAAGTGCCATGACCAAACATCATTAAGGAGAAAACTCTAGCTTCTAACTGAAACATGCTTAGACCATGCAAGATGATAAAGAGATGGAAATAGATTGGCTAGGAAATTATTTCCTATCTATTTGACTTCCCAAAAACGTATTGAGTTCCCATCACCTAGCTTCCATTGAATAGAAGAAAAGAAAGGGTAGATTGTGTTATAGTTGCTATGTTTTCAATTTATATTTTAATAATTGGATAATTCGATATATGTTTCAACTTAATGAGTAGATTGATTAGTAGACTGATTCAATAAAGAGCCAAGTTTCTGATCAATTACAACTGCCTATCATTTATTAGAGAATTGTGATTTATTTTGAATGTATTTTAGCTGTTCAGTAATTAATAATAAACCATATCAATTTGAAAAGCAGAATCAAATTTCTTGGCAACACAAAAACAATCTATGATTAAGAATCTCATTATAGGACACATTATTGAAAGAGAAAATAGGAGAAGCACAATGTTGGATTCAGCGGGTTTATATTCATGAATAGCTCAACATTTGGTTTCTTCATGATTTGTTCAAGGACATGACAAAATATGACTACTGTAACAATAATACGGCCATGACCGTAGGTAAACACATTCGACCATGTAATTACACTTACTCTCATTTTGATCATAATTGTTAAGTTGAACCTCAAGATTAGTTGTAAGTCAGGAGCTATAAGATACAACCACACCAATAAAAACAAGGAAATAATGAAGCAACGATTTATTTTGCTAAATGAGTTATCAAGAAATATACTATTTATGAGGTCTACCTGTTAATTGTATCGTTATTTGTGTGCTTCACAATTTCTCTCTCTAATTTTATATCGCAATGGGAACAAATTTGGGTACAATTCAATAATGGTGCATGTAGGTCCATAGCTCTGGCCCAAACTTTTCAAGCCTGGTCTTTTGGTTGCCTTGGGCTTCCAACAAATTAAGATGAATATCTTGATTCGGATGGGAAATGTTTATGACATTTACTTATAGCATACCTTTTACTATGATCACATAGGTTCAAATTTCATAATGAAATTATATCTTTCAAATTAACCACTGCCCTAAGGTCCTTACTGAGAGTGAGAGTGAGAGTGAGAGAAGGCCTAAATCCCAGTTAGCACGGATCTCGCTATGGGCCAAAAGGAGCATGTTGGGCCCACTGCTTTGCGCCTCTCATAAGACAGAAATCATCCTCGTATTTTTGAATTTTTATTGGATAATATTTTTTCTAACATTAAAACCTATATTTCGAATATCTAACATTTCTCATCTGTAAAGCAGAAGGGATTAGAGAGAAGGGCTAAACTAGTTAATCTATTTATTAACCTGCATGATTAAATTTGTTAGCTTGGTAGGTAAGATTTGTTTTAAATCTTGTACCTTTTTTATAGTGCTTTAAGTAGTTATCTGTTAACCCGCCTAAGGAGATGAATTAGTAAACCCCTCATTTCAAGGGTTAGCTTTTAACCCTTCTGAGTAGGTTATCTTAATCATTGTAATTTTCGCGTTTAGGAAAATTAAGATTAATCAACTCAGTTATGTAGAATTTTTGTCTTTGGTAGGTCAAGGAGAGGTTAACTCTCTCTAACCCCACACTTAATCCGTTACCAAACAATAATATATTTTTGGGTAAAAGGCCAATTTGGTCCCTGTACTGGGGCTTTATTCCCAATTTGGTCATTTCATTTTTTCCCCCCTCAACTTGGTCCTTATACCCTTTGGTAGAAATAAATTTAATATTTTTTTAACTTTGGGTTAAAAAGTCCCTTTAAATAAAATTTAAAAGGACAAGTCTACCCTACTTGCAATTGCCAAAGCTTGGACATTGTGAGCAACGAAATTAAGGTGATGTCTCTGGACAGGTTAAACAAAAGCTCATTATAACCTAACTACACTAACACAATAACTGATTTAGGCTTTCCGATTCCTACTGGCATGTGTGCCTCTGTTTTTCCTCAAAGGAGATCAATAACCTGCTATAGCTGGTTTCCCGGTATAACCGTGTCTCCTTTGAAAATTAGCTATCAAATAATGAAGCATCATATAAATAAAATTGGGCATGATAGCACTTAAATAACATATAGTTTCCATCTGCTTTACACGTATATGACATATACCCCTAGTGGTATTTGACTGCACTTAAATACCCTAAAGTTTCTAAAAGTTGCACTTTCATACTCTCAGTTATGCATACCCTCAGTTATGAAAACGTAAGAATTTTTCATGAACATTTTGCTCACATGCTAATTTTAGATCATTTTAACTCTTAGTTTTTGGTTAAATAAACTGTTAGGCGTACCAATACCCTATTTTAAAGCATATTCTAATTCTATTTCAAAACAATATTTTGATAGGTTTAATAGTAAATTAACAAATTTAAGAATTAAAATATTCTAATATTAATTAGTATATATCTAAGTGTCACATGAGAATTTTTGGGTTGAAAGATCTCACATTTGCATTACCAATTAAGATATGAAAGTGCAACTTTTAGAAACTTTAGTCCTTAAGTGAGCCCATAAAATTATATAAATGTTACATTGGCAACAAACACCAAACTACATGTACATAAGTGTACATAAGGTATATTTTCTGTTTTATTTTCCTAAAGATATATTTTCTTTTTAATTCCAAAAGTCACTCCGAGACGTGTATCTTGCAAGACCAATATATCTAGTGATTGTGAACAAAATATAGTAAACACTTCGAAGTCTGAAATTCCAGGAGATTCATGAGTATCACTTAGTGAGACCTTCAACCTAGTCGCTTTTATTAGCATGATATTTCACATATATTGTCTCTTGCTACTGGTGTAAATTTTTACTATGCAGTGAACTTGTATATTTGACAAGAAATGAATTCATTCATTGATTAAAAAAACATATTTACCTCAATAAAGTCAGTTCTCTTAATTTTTAAGTAAAGATGAGTTTAGGATAGAATTGTCCTTTTAAATTTTATTTAATGGACTTTCTAACGGAAAGTTAAAATAGGACTAAGTTTACATCTAACAAAGGGTACGAGGACTAAGCTGAGGAAAAAAAAGCGCGAGGACCTATTTGAGAATAGAGCCCTAGTACAGGGACCAAATTGGTCTTTTAGCCTACATTCTTCACTTGTAGGAGGTAGGAACCGCCTAATGATTTCGCATTACACCACTCTTATGAATCTTTACATGAACATCCTGATTCTGGTAGGACAAACACCGGGTGCTTCGGGAAGTGTATCGTCCCTAGATTACTTCTTCATCAAACTTCTAATATGAAGCGCACAAGTCTCAACATACACAATGGACATGAACTGCAATTGATCAGAGTGCTTCTGCACCATCGTGACATTTTCTGTATAGCGGCAGCAACAATTAAACTAGTGTTATTTCCCTCAAAAAATAAAAATATTCTTGCAATTTCTCTTTGTTATCTTTTCCTTTCTCCTTTACAAAAGGATTAATTATAGTTAATGTAATTACACGAGTGACCCTGAGTTTTGCATATCTACATGAATAACTCTGAGGTTGCTAACTTGTATTACTATAGCCCAAAATCTAACGGTTTCTTAGAACCATTTTTTTTTCTAACATGTCAACTAACACAATAGGGGAGCTCCTAAAGTACACTTTTTACACTATGGTACCTTATTGTATAATGTAGTTGCACCCATGAGCCTGAGGTCTAATAAAGTATCTACAAAGGTGGCCTTGATTAGTCCCTCAAATCATTTTATTAAGAAATTAGTCCCTCAAATCATTTTATAGAAGGGTTATTTAGATACTAGTCCTGCAAATCTTCAGTAATTTCATACTAGTCCCTCAAATCTAAGCAATTTCAAAGATTTGACGGACTAATATGGAATCACTAAAGATTTGAGGGGCTGATTTCTAAAAACTCTTTCATAAAAGGTTTTCGTTTCTTAATAGTTCATTCAGCTTGTTTCATCGCTGAACTTTATATGGTACCCTACATTCCACATAAGCAACTTAAATTAAATCCCGCCAACGCTGAGAAAATTATGTTTGTATGAAAGGATATTTTATCTTTTCATATGAAAAGTTAAGCTATGTTAGCACTTTCACACTAGCCATAAAACTCAGGGTTACCCTTATAGATAGTATCCAAATCTCAGGGTCACCCACGTAGTTATATCATACTATAGGGTACGTGAATGTAATTAATCCTTTACAAAATCATGATAATGGCCCCATTTGCTTGCAATAGAACAATCAATGTATACATATATAATTGAGATTTAGATCTTGATTTGCCTCTAGATTTTAAAATTTTGGAATCCTTCTCATCTCCACCAAGTCGAGTTCCTCAATTAGAACTTTATGTAATTAGACCTTCATTATTGAGCCTGCTGTAATATTCCAAGTTTTAAACTATTATGTATTGGTCCTAACTTTCTATTTAACTACTCCATTCCTCCTTTCCAGTTATTCTCAACATTCAAACGATACCCACACGTTATCGAACAGTCTGTTTCTTTATCCATGAATAGACCTGACTTGCTCTAAACCGTCGAGAATTGGAAAACATCATGTCTATCAATATCCTGTTAGCGGGTTAATTAAACAAAGTTTAGTCACTCTTTCAAACTCATCAGGCTAATCTGACATCTCAAATGGTTCAATCGGCTTAAATATAGGTCAAAAATCAAATTAATAAAAATTTCAGACTGAAATTTATCAATTAGAATTTTCTATTAAATTCATTCTTTCTAATCCTTCCTAATATTTGACTATACACCCACATGTACGAACACAACTTATTTAAAATATCACATCCATAATGATATAGTATGGTAGCATGTACCTTTGACTTCTATATCATTACACTATCATGAGATTATATCCAAACCGGAGGACACTTTCAACAGTCTTGTACAAGGGAGCAAGCATGATGATGCTCCATAAATCCAAACTCTTTCTTTCACATATTTCTTTATGGATATTGTTATTCACAGATGAGATATTCTAACTAAACAATCATGTTTAAAGAAATTTTTTTACTACCAGTTTGTCCAAGCTGGTAAGCAATAAATCAAAGTGCAGAACATATGGCGGTAGCACAAAGTAAAAGAAGAATACAAGCACAACAAGTGATTGAGAAACTGATCATATGAGGTTGTTGATGCCTAAACTATGTAAGTTACATCACTATATTTTCAGATTGTTGATGTCGTTTAACCTAGTTTAGGCATCGAAATGCTCAAATTTTAATTTCTCAATCACTTGATCGTTGAGTTTGCGGATAAGAAAGTACGAGAAACTATCAAATTGGTAAAGTTAGTGCAAACTCTGTTTGCTATTTTTCTTCAAAAAAAAAAAGCAAACTAACATATATATATATATATATATATATATATATATATATATATATATATATATATATATATATATATATATATATATATATATATATATAGAGGTTAATAAACTTTTGTTTAAACGTGTGATGATAAGTTTTTATCGACATATATAATGAATGCATCAGATGACATGTTAATTCATGGAGCTTATAAGTTTTCGAGCTGCTTATGAAAACAAATGACCTTACTAAACTTGATGCATTAATATACCCTAGTTGACAATTCAAAATTCATAAACCCAGCTTGATAATATTGATACATAATGATGATGCCAAATTTTGTGAATATTGGAAATATTCAACAATGCCCGGATAAGCCGACATAACACCACATTAACTTACCACATAAACATAATGAAGCTATTCATAACGAGTTAGTTTTTTTTTTTCTGTGCAAAACAAAGTTTAACAGTTGATGGCCTGAAAAAAAAAATCTAGTATTAGTTTATTTGAAAAGTGGGCATTTTGTAATTTCACTGATCGGCGACTCAGAATGTTCTAATGTGTGCATGTTCGAGAACCTATCTTGCAGCACAGCCATATCAGTCAAATGAAACTAGAGAATTCAATAAACTCTTTCTTGACAAAAAAAAGAAGCAAATTAAGAGAACTCAGATAACTCAGATAGAAGGTCTTCATTTTCTCATCACTTTTTTAAATACTGTAATACGGATTTCAGCACCCAAATAACAACAACAACAATAATAATAATAATAATAAAGAGTTACATGTAAAAAAAACATGCCAGTCTATGTGTTTAAATTGCAATACCTCAAATTTTATGTTATGTTCCAGTCATGAGACCTTAGCTTTATCATAAGACACGGTTTTCCTAAACTTCGATGGAATGATTCAGTTAGGTACTTAATTAATTTCTTCAATGAAGCACAAATTAATGAAACACTAGAATCTATGGCTTAGTATCATAAACAGCCACATATATAGGATTAATCAATTTTCCTATATATTTCAGAATGATCCATGGAGGTGGAGTCATAATATGAGTCAAGTTAAAATAGCTACTTGTTGAAAAGCTCAGCAATGTAATAATGTATATCAATCAAACTTAACATGGCATCTAAAACCGGTACTAATTAATATAGAGTCTACAACATTATCACCATAGTTATAACCTATATAGTCATATAGAATTCATATTTAGGAAATGGCCAGTTCCATATTTAACAATAGAGAGACTTTGAACTTCATTAATCTTTGTACTCATAACATAAAGCATAAACATCCTAACATAGACGTGTGCCTATAAAACATTGTTCAGAATACAATGTATTCACAACCTCTTCAACTAACGCATAGACGACATACTGAATTTCTTTCTAGATGTTGACCTTAAAGTAAAATTAAATGAAAATCCATTCTAGTTATATCTACCATGCTTGTTATATATGCCATCCAAATGTGCTCTTCATTGCATACATAAACTAAATTAAACTGGATGGTACTCAAAGATTAAGCTAATTTGCTTACAATATAATGATTAATTAATTGCATGTAATACCTGACATTAGGAAAAATCTGAACATATGTAGAATGAAGATTAACCATATAACACTGTAAAGAGGTTAATATAGATCCAGAAAGAAGGTTTAGAAAATGAATAATACAAGAAAGAAAATCAGTTTGAAGGATTTGTAAAGTTCTTCCAAGATGTAGATCAAGTGCATACATATAAAATTAAGTTTTTTTAAAATCCTTCTTGTTATTGTGTGTCTTCTACATACTTGCTAACCATTTATTATTATAAAGTAACAAACTATTTATCTCTCTTTCTCGAAACAAATTAAACCAATGTATTTTCCTTTTGGTTTCTTCTTTGATTATATCGTATATAGTACTTAGTTCTCATGTAGTCATGGTCATTTAATAACTTAATGTATCTTTTTATAACCAAGATTAATGGGTTTGGATCCTCCATAAGATCAGCCAGAGAAAGGAAAAAGAAAAAGGGGATAAAAGAAATAGTACCATGAAACATTATTCACTTTAGGGTTAACACTACAACAAAGTGGCTCAGCTCTTTTTTCTCCTAAATTTTAGACAATATGTCTCTTATAATTCTCTTTATTTTGCTATCTCACCTCTCTTTTTCTTTTCCATGTGAAAGATGTTTTTCCTGCTAGTTTTTGTCTACAACTTTATCTTTAATTAATTAATCCTTTCATACTTTTTTTAAATTTATGGAAAACAGTGAAGAAAACATGCATGCTATCTGACCCTTACAATAAGAATTCAACGCTAGAGCTAGCTAGCTCCTCATTAGCCTATTATTGGTAGCATTATTCATACAGTTTCTGGTACTACTGCACCTAACAGCATATAGCCTGAAAGAAGCTAATTACACAGAAGAGTTAATTTAGGGAATACCTCTAATTATAGTGTTATCCTTCTCGAATCTCTGCAGGGCATTTAAAGAACTTTAATTTTTATGGCTTTTCCTGCAACATGCCAAAAAATATTGTTAATTATTGCAGTGAACCAATAGTATGAATTTCCAGTCCTAATTTATTGAGGAAAATGGGTTTCCTTGTCTTTAAGTGGTGATAAACAGACAGACTGGTCAAGTATTAAAATGGGTTAGGAACCTGTTGCTTTAAAATTTAAGAGTTTTTGCACATAAATCTTTCAGAAAACAATTGTACTTACAAGTTCGAAGTTAAAACATGTGAACATAAAATAATTAAGCGATAATTCAGATGAAGAAATCTGACCTCAGTGATCTTTGTGACTACGCATGTTTAGTGGTTTCTGCAACTCTGATGAAATGAAGTTCAAGGTTGAGAAACGTAGCAAACTTATGATAATTGGAAGGGAAATGCCAGGTAATTGAAGGGATTAAATAAAATGAACTCAAATTTAAAATGTTTCTTTTACTTACCGCTAGAGATCAAACAGCTAAGCAAAAGCTTATCATCATATGTGAGGAAGTCTAAATGATCTATTTATATATTTATTTACAATTGGAACGAAAGGAGATATATTTAGAGTCTTGTTACATTCTTCTATCCTTTACTTCCCTGGTCAATCAACAAACTCATAGCCAATGATTTTAAAAAAAAAAAAAAAAAAACAAATTTAACAAGTCCTAATGCTCTAAAGAAACAAAAATAAATAACATTAAAAAAAAAATTTCTGAAAAACCTTTCGTCCTCTCTTTGAATTTATCTTCTTGATTCTAACATTGATCTCCTTCACATACCAAGATCCAGTGATGGCTCCTCCTTCTCCTTCCCCTTGGGCGAGGGCGAAGCTGAAGACGAAAACGCCGCAGATGGAACACTAATATCTCCATCAGTAGCGTCAGGGAAATCTAAGTTCACCCCAAAAAGCCTAACTCTTTTGGCCGTAGCCGCAGTCTGGCTCTGGACCACGGGGACCGAGTCGAGCACCGTTGGAGCGGTCCCCACTCCTCCGCCCAACTGCACCCCAGCAGCCTGCGGCTGCGGTACCACCGGGGATCTAAACACGACATACTGCCGTCCACCGCCACTGGCCCCTGCATTGTACAGATAATTCTGCGCCTGAGGCACAACATACCGCCCGGCCCAGCCGGGTCCCACGGACCGAGCGAACGAAACCATCGGTGGCATGGGCATCGGGATCCTCGGCAGCCGCGGATGGTCGAGGACCATCTCTGGCCGCCGCTTCCAGTCGATGAAGAGGCGCTCCTTGTCCTCCACGGCTCGGCCGAAGGAAACCGTGTCGCCCGCGTCGAGCTGCTTCTCCTTGACGAAGCGGCTCCAGCCCTTGGTCATCACGTAGCTCTGGCTGCTGTTCCAGTAGGAGTACCGAAACCTCCAGGGTTTCCCCGCGCGATCCTCAAAGCACAGCAGCAGGCCCTTGTCGTTCGTCGCGGTGTCCAAAGGGAAGTACCGCTCGGCGTGCTGCTTGGGGATCACGAGCCGGTTCAGCTTTCCCACGTCGCTCGGCGTCACCACCTTGTCGAACATGTGCTCCTTCTCGACCGCCGCCGGAGAATTCGAGGACGAAGATGGGCCCTCGGCGGCGGGGGCTGGGGGCGGCGGTGGGCCCCAGTGAATCGTGGTGGAAGACGAGGGCGATGGCGAGGGGTTGTACCGGTGGCCGCCCGTGTCATCGTCGATTTCGTCGAAACTGTAGGAGTCCCTTCTTCTCGATCTCCCCTGTGAGGTCTCCATAGTTTGCAGAGCGAAGAAGAGGAAATTTTTTAAGCGGCGGTGTAGTTGACCAAGAAGAAGATAGAAAGAGGATGAATTGCAGCTAATTCTTGTTTCTTTCTTTTCCTTTCTTTCTGCTACCAACCGACTACTACTGCCCTAAGAAGCTTCCCCGAACAAGCATTAAGAGAGGAGAGAGAGAGAGAGAGAGAAAGGGAGGGTGAGAGAGAGAGAGAGAGAGAGAGAGAGAGGGTAAATAAAGATTGGAGTTGCATTATAAAAGATGGGGGTGAGAGTGGGGCCAATGAATTATCTGGTTGGGGTCATGTGAGCTTGTCCTTTCCCATTATTTACAGGGATTTATTATATATTGGTTCTTGATAAGCCCCAAAATGCCAGTTGTTCTAGACGAACATCATACGGGAGCTCATTTTCCTTCAATTGACAGGCCAATGTGTGAAAATTTTAAAATAAGGGAATTGATTAGAATAAAAAATTAGCCCTCATGGCGTACTGACTAATATATTTTTTTAATACCTTCTGATAGGATATGTGATATTTTTATCCGCTCTTTGGGCTGCTGCTTTGTGTGCTGTTTTTTTAATAAATAAATAAATGGGTGAGGGATAACAGTCTCTTTTTTTTTTTTTTTTAATGCTAGCCAAATGTTTATGGCCACAACTTACAACTCGTGTTGAGGGGAGGAGCTATGAGAATAGAGATGGCCATGTTTGGTTTGGTGACGATTTGACTTTTTAGAGCTCTTCTCGTGGGGCCCACACTAGCCCCTCCAACTGTAGAGAGAGAAGATTAAAAGAAAAAGAGAGATGGAAATAAAGACACAAGGATAGAAGAATCCTACCCACCTGATCCCTTCCAACTCTCTCCTACCCTCTCTCTCTCTCTATCTTTTGTTTCTCTCTCCAGAACCCATGGGAGAAGAAAGATTCTTGTGAGGAGGGGGAGAGAGTGAGAGGCATGCGCTACTCTGTAAAGTTGTGATGTAATATAAAACATGCTAGTTGAGAAGCCCACCTCAAATAATCAAGTATAAAATAATGGGAAAGGGTGTGGGATCTGGTCACCTCAGGTGTAAATATATTGTACAAATTGAGTACTTGAGGCCAACTAGGATTAATAAACATTAGTGTTCACTAAACTCGTAAATTTTTTACTAGCGGCTTGCTGAAGCTTTCCAGACAAGAGGTTGACGGGGTCAAGTTAAAATAAAAGGGCACATGTGAGGAATTGCATCTTACTCTACGGACTCAGTTAATGAATATAGCTTTAAGAAATTAATTCATTTACCAATCCCTGTCACTTGAGGAAAAAAAGAACTATGGATAATCCCTCTATAGAATATCATATAGGGGATGGGATTAAAGACTTCCGCATCTGGTCTAATATGAATGTTGATACGCATACAGTCAAATTTTCTATTACGACAGATCACATGCATTAAGGGTGCATTGGGTCCGGATGCGACTCGGATATGAAACTTATTATTTTCATATCCGTTTACTCATTACGGATGAGGATACGTATACGGATATACCTCGGTAAGAAAAATTCATATTCATATTCGCTAAAATCATATACGGATACGGAGATGCATGCAGATAAATATATGGATATGTATGCGGATACGAAAATAGATATAGACAAACTAGATAGTATTGAAAAAAATATAGTTCATGTAATACAAAAGATTTCATTAATATGTTCGTTATATCTGAAAAGCTAAGATTAGACATCTTGATCATCAAAATTAACCTCAAATCCATAATCTAAGGATTAAAACTATTGTAAAAGTATGACAAATATGTATTCGGATATTTCGCATATGGATCTGGACACTTCATTGCAAAACCATATCTGTAATCATATCCTATCAATTATAGATTTGAATACCCATATTCGTATCTTAATAGATACAGTTACGGATATTTTCTCAGAAATGGATACGATTTAGCACCGCTGATTCACACTACTAGCTGCACTCATAGACAGTTTAACTGATAGTAGTGAATATCAAAATTCACTACTAGGTTAGGTACTTTCATCCCGTATCTCTCATAAGATCATCATCTGGAAAGGAAATTCTATTGGAATTTTTGGGGTTGATTTCCAAAAATCCCCTAGGACTTGGTGGATATTGCAAATAACCCCATCAACTATTTTAATGCAAGAAAACATTGTTAACATCCCCCTTCCCAAAAAAAAAACTTTACGGTGTCTCGTAAAACTCCCTTGGGTTTTAGGTTCTCCTCACTAGGCACTCTACTTGTAGTTAACAAATAAAGTGACCTTAAGAGAATAGGACAAAGAAAGGGGGTGCATGAAATATGACTAAATTGAGGGTTCTTCTTGC
Source organism: Asparagus setaceus (assembly GCA_012295165.1). NCBI lineage: Eukaryota > Viridiplantae > Streptophyta > Magnoliopsida > Asparagales > Asparagaceae > Asparagus > Asparagus setaceus. The sequence continues at coordinate 42,812,336 of CM022701.1, read as the reverse complement.
AACAACATTTTATATATTTGTCAATTACTTGTAATTAGGGGCCCAATTAGAAAAGTTTAAAGTTCATGGGGGTTTTGTGAGACAACCCAAAGTTTCGAGGGAGTTTAGTAGAATAAAAAATGATAAATTACACTAAACCCAAATAAATTTCAAGGTTTTGCAGTAAATTCCCACTAATTTTTGAACTCACACTAAGCTCCCCTTTTACAGAAAACTCCCACCCCACTATCTTTTGGGTAAATTACACTATAACCCCAACAACTTTCAAAATATCTTTTTATGTTTTTTTTTCTAATTTATGGGGTTTTTTTTTTTTTTGCATAATGCGAAAACTTATTGGGCGGTCTTTTGCAACTCCAAAAGTTAGGTTTAGTCGGATTTTAAAAGTTATTGAGCGTTATATTGCAAAATGGTAAAAGTCCTTAGGGGTTTAGTGTAATGTATCCTAAAAAATTCAAGGGGGTTATTTACAACACCCCCAAAGTTCAGGTTATTTAAATTAAAATAGTTGATCTGGTTATCTTCAACACGAAGTTCAGGTTGTTTTCTGAAATTAACCCTTTTTCATCACTATTCGGTAGGCAATAGATACGTAAATGTTTTTGCCTATCTCATAAATTTGTCATGTACGAAGAACTATGTGACAAATGAGCCCAGTTTATACGCTGGAATTTTTGAATAGAACATACGATCCCTTACGCACTTAGGCCTCTTTGTTTCTCTTTCTGTAGGTTTAACCAAATATAAATCAATGACTGTCTATTTCTAACATGTACTAAATTTTAATTCGACACTGTTCTATAAAAACCCTTCAAACCGAATAAATGTTTGAGATTCCGACAAATCCCCACTTCAAACCGAATAATATGTCATAACGTCCATGGTTGATGAAATCATGAGCTCTGATATGACTTGTTTTTGAACAATATTTGAATCATGAACAATAAAAAATACATATTTAATTATACATCCATCTTCCTCCTTCTCACTAGTACAAAACAGGATAGTCCAAACGGTTCTCGTAACCGTTTGGACAAGTGAAAATAGCCCAAACGGTGAAAACCGTTTGGGATGTTAAAACCCCAACGGTTGGCACCGTTTGGGCTATAATAAGATCCCAAACGCATCTCCCAAGCGGTTTAGACCGTTTGGGTTTTAAACAAACGGTTTCCACCGTATGGGAGTTTAATTATTTTTTATAAATAAAACTTTTTGTTTTCCGTTCTCCTCCATACTAAACCCGCTTCCCCAAAATTTCCCCAAATATACCTGCGCCCTCTCAAATCCCTAAACCTAATTTCCCAAAACTTTCTTGTTTTCTCCGTTCTCCGCCTCCTCGCCGCCCTCCTCCTCACCTTCGCTCTCCGGCCTCAGTCCGTGTGGTCATCCCCTCTTCAACCAAGCACGCCGCCGCCTCCGTCGTGCGTCAGGGGCTGCAGCATCGCCCCCACCCACCTCCTCCTCGAGCATCGCCTCCGCCGCCTCCGTCGTGCGTCAGGGGCTGCAGCATCGCCCCCACCCACCTCCTCCTCGAGCATCGCCTCCGCCGCCTCCGTCGTGCGTCAGGGGCTGCAGCATCGCCCCCACCCACCTCCTCCTCGAGCATCGCCTCCGCCGCCTCCGTCATCGCTTTCTCCTCAGGTAAAATAACAAAACCTAAACTGTTGTACGCTTATAGTTAGAGAGAGAGGATAGTGGTTGTTGTTGATGGAAAATCTAGAATTTAATTGATGATAAAAAATTGAGAGTATTGGGTTACCGATGAGGAATAAGGCGGAGGTCCAGCCGCTGGTGGAGGATCTTGAGATCGGACGGCCGAGGTGGTCCACGGCGGCGGTTGGTCGGTGGAGTAGTGGATTTGAGTCCATTTGGGTCCGGTTTTTGCCTTCCCTCTTCTCTTCTCTTTAGAGGGCAGTCATGAGTCAAAGCTAAAACTACAGATATTTAAAGGCTAAATTGCACTTACATGCCTATAGTTTCAACAATTTGGGACTTTAAGGCCTCCTAACTTAAAATCCGAGCACTTAAATTCTCCAAATTCTGCAAAGTATTTAAGTTTGCAGATAAATAACTGAAGTTAAAAAATTCGGACGGCATTAACTTTTCTTTATTGCATAAAAACTTCACTAAGTTCTTCTACAATTAAACCTCTGGAGTAGCTTGGAGAAGCAATTCACTTTCTAGCCTTTTAAAATTACAAATTTTGATTACTTATTACCACCAGCGCGGTGTTTGATAAAATGCCGATATCGTGCAAACATGAAATTTACTTATTTAATTACTTGCATGTTAAGAACCATTTAGCTTCTGAGTTGGTCTCTATGCGGTTGGTATTGCCGTTGTCACTAGGTCGATGGAAGATTAGCCGTTAGAAGATTAGGAGTTCTTTGCGGCGGTAAATCTTCACTTGCTTATTATCGATCCAACTCTCATGTTATTATTGCGACAACGAATCCATGACTCTGATCTGCATCCAATTCTAAGAGGTAATCTCTGCTTTTGAATACCGTCAAAATCCCTAATAATTCTTGGTTAACTCTCAAAGGAATAAATGTTCATGAGATTCACTTACTCTACCACATAGCACACATAAAGGGTCAATCTAAACATTCTTCTTCAACAATCTATCCTTTATGTTCAATTTGCCAAGTATTGCTAGCCAAAACAGAAACTTGAACTTTCAAAGGGGCAATCACTCTCCGGATATCGATAGAATTGTACCTAAGCCCTCCATCTATCAAAAACTGATATACATATCTTGTTAAAAAAACCTCTTTTAGCTTCCAGCATCCAACTTATTTTATCAGGACTTCCAACTATTTCTACCTGCTTCAACATCTTCAGTAATTCCATGTTTTGGGGTTTAGTATCTAATCTTTCCAATATTGTTATGGATTAGAAGAGTTAGTTTACTAAATCCTTGGTTAACTCTTTATATATATGGTTTTTTTAAATTTATTTTGAATAGGGCAACTTGTCCTACTTTTCCCCTCAAAAAAAGAAAAAAAAAGAAAAAAAAGGAAAAAGAAAAAGAAAAAGATAGCATCAGACGCTATGTAAGATTATAGATCTACTTCCATTATGCCAATTAACATGAGAGTAACAATTATGTATGGTTATTGCCTCGTTGGGATTCCGTAGGTATTAGGAAAGCAATTCAAGATATAGAAGGGTTATATCCTATGCATTAAGCTTAGTATGAAGTCTGTCAAGGATACTGAGATGTGTAAGGTGGTCGACGTGGATTCACACTTCCTAGTTAAAGGTGAATCTTGAATTATGAATCAAGGTTAGTAAAAAGTGACAACTAAGCCCAAATCACAATGATACTAATGAAGTTCAGTTTCTTTCAACCAGAAGTAATTACTTTGTAAATAATCTTGAGATTATAATTCATACAAAAGTCAAATTTGGTTATCAAGGTATATTTCGCAAAAAAATCTTTAAAATCGTTTGCTTTTTTTGTGATTAGGCTGATTAGTTCTGGAATTTTTGTCTGCTTGTCTATAAACATTGACATGCTAAGGAAAATATTTGTTTTCATCTTTTGTTTCTACTATTCTCGGATTGGTGCCTCAACATGCTCATGTCTTGCCTTTTAGAGTGGTTGGATAGATGTGAGTAGTTGGATTAATAGCAAACGTAAATAATAATATTTATTAAACGAAGTTGCAGTTCTATTTTGAAATAAAATTTTTATTTCAAATCTTAAAATGGGTAAATAATTAATCATTTTTAATAATGTCAATACTTTTAAAATTTATCTTTATAATAATATTTTTTAACTTAGTACTTTTTAATATTATGCAAACTTAGAGTGGTTGGATAGATGTGAGTAGTTGGATTAATAGCAAATGTAAATAATAATATTTATTAAACAAAGTTGCAGTTCTATTTTAAATTAATTTTTTATTTCAAATTTTACAAATTGGATAAATATTATGTAATTAATCCTTTTAATAGTATCAATACTTTTAAAATTTCTCTTTTAATAATATTTTTTAACTTAGTACTTTTTAATATTATGCAAACTTAGAGTGGTTGGATAGATATGAGTAGTTGGATTAATAGCAAACGTAAAATTTCTCTTTTCATAATATTAAATTGTTCTATTAATTTAATCAAACATATTAATTAAATTAGAATAACAATGTAATATATAAAAGGATCAAGGGTAATAATGACCATGAAAAGATTTTCTGAACTTCATTACTTTTAAAGGGAGTATGATATATATATATATATATATATATATATATATATATATATATATATATAATTAAAAGAAAAATTAATTGTACTCTTATCATAAAATCAATAGAAACCAACACTCTGTCTTCCGTTTGTTTTCCCAGTGTTCGGAATTGGGGAATTGAATCTTACCTCTTAGAGAGTTAGTCGGAGGCTATGGAGGTCAAGCAAGTCTACCATGAGAAGCAGAGATTACCGTTGTATAGTTCAAACTATCATATAATTTGAGAAAATGGCTTTTGAATAATGTATGTATAGTACAAATTAGGTTTGAACCTTGAAATGCATGAATTCATGCATGCATTTTCATATGTTTAAACTTTTTGGCTTTTAATTGTAACCCTATATTCGAAGTAAAGTCATGATCATGCTTAGCTTATTCCGTAAATCCATGTTTTTAGAAGTCGTCGTTGATAAATCATTTTATGTAGGTTAGCATGGCCCGCGTCTACATAAGAGATAAGAATTGGATGTATGTGGGTCGTGCAGAACGCATGCAATCTATTTTCGTCAATGGTGTTGGTGCTTTCATGGACTTTGCACGCAGACACGATATGGTTCGACGGGGGAGGTTGATTTGTCCATGTAAATTATGTGTGAATAAGTTGCATCAGTTGGAGGAAGAAGTAGAACTTCATATTGTGAAGAATGGTTTCGTTAGCGATTATAAAACTTGGGTATATCATGGAGAAATTGAAGGTCTTAGTGATGCAGATGAAGAAGAACAAGAAGAAGACAACTTATTTCTCGATGAGGAAATGGAGGAAATGGTTGAGGTAGCTCTTGGTAACACTAACTCTGCTGAAGATCTTCCTTCCGGAGGACATCGTGAAGACAATTATGATAAATACATGAATGATGCTAGAAGGCCAATTTATGAGAATGCAAAACATTCCACGCTGTCATGGTTTGTCCATCTATTCCAGATTAAATGTCTAAATAAATGGAGCAACAAGTCATTTACGATGCTCCTCAAGTTTCTTAAAGATTCTATGCCTCCGGGGAACCATGTGCCTGAGAGCTGGTACGAAGCTCAAAAGACAATGTCTAATTTGGGTCTGAACTGTGAGGTGATTCATGCATGTCACAATGATTGTATACTTTATTGGAAAGAAAACTCAGATAAGATAGAGTGTCCTACTTGCGGAGAGGCTAGATATAAGAAGAAAGTACATGATCAAAAGAAAGATATACCTATGAAGATAGTACGATACTTTTCCATAACACAGAGGCTGCAGAGGCTATTCAAGTGTAAGAAAACAGCAGTGGCAATGACCTGGCATCATCGTGCTCGTCCAAGTGAAAATGGACGAATGAGTCATCCTAGAGATACGCCTGCATGGAAGGATTTTGACAGTAGGCACCCAACATTTAGTCAGGATCCTCGTAATATCAGGCTCGGACTAGCTAGTGATGGCTTTTGCCCCTTCGGTTTAAGGGCAACCCCACCGCGTGGCTGTTGTGATGATGGTTTATAATCTCTCACCGTGGTTAGCTATGGACCAATCCTATTTTATGATGCCTCTTCTTATTGATGGTCCTAAGTCACGGAAATAATATTGACGTCTATCTTCGACCTCTTATCGAAGAATTAAGGTCTTTATTTATCGATGGTGTGGAGACATACGATGCAGACACGGGGACAACCTTCACCATGCGTGCAGCATTAATGTGGACAATCAACGACTTTCCTGCATATGGAATGCTATCTGGTTGGTCCGTACATGGTTACACAAACATGTCCTTCTTGTCACCTCCAAACAACATCAAGAAGGCTGCCCTTTAGCAATAAGACTTGTTATTGCGGTCATCGCCGTATGTTGCGTGAAAATCATCCGTACAGAAATGACATCATCCACTTTGATGGTACTAAAGAGAATCGTCCGCGTCCAAACCCATTATCTGGAGAGGATATACTTGCTCAGTGGAATGGCAAAAACAACGTGACTTTCGGAAAAGTTAAGGGAAGACAAGAAACACCACAAGGATGGAACAAGAAAAGTATTTTCTTCGAACTGCCGTACTGGAAGACAAATAAAGTGCGGCACAATCTAGATGTCATGCACATTGAGAAGGGAGTATCTGAGCACATACTTAACTTACTTCTTTGTAAAGATGGAAAATCGAAAGATAACCTCAAAGCTAGAAGGGATCTCCAGGCGTGGAACATTAGAAAAGAGTTGCATCCTATAAGCGGGCAATCAGGACAAGTTTGTACTCCCCAATCTTTGTGTATCACATGTCAGCAGATGAAAAGAAAAAGTTTCTTCAGGTGTTACATGAGTTGAAAGTTCCTATGGGTTTTTCAGGATCATTTAGTAAGAAGATAAAAATTGTTAAAGGCAAGATCGAAGGGTTGAAGAGTCATGATCACCATATTATTATGGAGCATCTTCTTCCACTATCTCTTAGGACTTCCCTTCCTAAATCAGTTGGTTTAGTGATCAACGATCTTTGCAGATTCTTTCGTGAATTGTGTGCTAAAAATATTGAGGACGATAAGTTGAAGAAGCTAGAGGCTGAAATTCCCTTAATATTGTGCAAGCTTGTGCGAATTTTCCCACCATCATTCTTTGATATCATCATACACCTGACTGTTCATCTTGCAACGGAGGCTAGGCTTCTTTGGACGGTGCAATATCGATGGATGTATCCTATCGAAAGGTACCTTCAATTTTTCAGTTAGCCTAATCAATATATTTTTTATTTTACAACTTGGGTATGGTGATTTAGTGTAAGTTTTTGTAGGTACCTTCTCACTGAAAAATTATATTAGCAATAGAAATCGACCGAGGGTTCTATTATGGAAGGTTATCTACTAGAGGAAGTAACTACCTTTTGTTCCCGTTATCTGGATGAAGACATTGAGACAAAACTCAACAGACCTCTTATGATTCATGACGGACCATCTAAAAAGCCGAATTACGATAGAATGAATAACGCATTTATCAACAAGATTCATCGCTTTATCCTTCTCAATATCGAATGCCTTGGAGAAGTTAGAGAGTATGTCTATTTCACATAATTATATACGTTTATATGACATAATATACTTCTCACATTAACTACTTATTTTGACATCAGAATACACAAGGATGAAATACATGTAACGCATAGTAATTGGAATGAGGCACGTGTTGAAACACATCATCAGGATAATTTTTGCAATTGGTTTAAACATTACGTAAGATTTCTATTAACTCATTATTTGACTCATTGTATTAATTTAATCTAACATCTTTATGTAATTACCGTATTAACCTTTATGCCAGAGCCGATTACCGGGCATAGAATCAACATTGGATAAGGAACTTGGATATTTAGCTACACTTCCGGAAGCTGAAGTTAAATACTATAAAGGATTCGGTGTTGGCGGTTACAAGTTTGAAATCAAGTCTATAGAAGAATCTCGAACCACCCAAAATAGTGGAATTGCAACCCTAGGAACCAATGGGGAGACATACTACGGGTACCTTGATAACATACTTGGTATCAACTATCGGGGCAGTAGGATGCATTTATGTCTTCGGTGTGTTTGGTATGATATGAAGACTGGGCGGTAAGTGGAGAGACAACTACGGGACTTGGATTGATGAATATGGATTGACGAGTGTAAACACCACACGTTTTTCCTTTGAGGACGATCCATTTATATTTCCAGAACAAGCATTTCAAGTATATTACTCGAAGTGCTTGAAGCATTCGGGATGGAGTGTTGTATGTCGATGGAGGCCCAGGGATACTTACGATGTCCCACAATTTGAAGATTCGGAGGTCGTAGAGATCAATGATGATGAAGAATTTGGCGGGGAGGAGTTGTATGTCAAGATAAATCTCCGAATCGATAAAGTTTCGTGGGTTAGGGATGATTTGAATAGTGAAATTCTTGTAGATATTCCTATAACTTCTAGAGAATATGTAGATCCTAACATACGTAAAGCGAAAAAGGTAACCATTATAAAAATTCATGTTGTTTAACATTTATATCTTCAAATTTATATACATGTATCGCATATATCTCATATGAATTGTAAACTTCTTTCTAGGACTTGACAAAGATGTGCGGAGTTCCATCACGGAGTAGATCACGTAGAATTATCCAGTGGAGACACGCATCGTCGGTGAGAAGCGTCGAGAGATCTCGAATCGCTCATGTTGCTACATCGGTCCCTAGCATTGGGGAGTTTACTCGGCTAGAGGTAATTATTTAATTTTCTTTTCATTTCGTTTTAACATGACACCTAATATTTGTCCCTTATTTCTATCTCTTTACTTTGTATTTTTATTATCACAATTGTGCTACTCCTACTATTTAATAGAACTATTTTACCTTGATTAGCAAATCGGCCATCGCCTCTGATAGAAAATGATTCTGAGCGACCCCCTTCACACTCCATACCTTCGGACAATCGTCGGGTTAGTATATTAAGTTTGTAATATCTTGTAATATCTTGTGATATATGCAAAAGCACTCGACATCTCTTTTTCCTATTTTAATTATACATGCATACACTAAACAGAGGCACATGGTTTTAGAAATTTGCAAGAGAAGAAACATGCAGATTCATTTATTGGCTAAAATCTCACAATTACCTATGCAAACCTCAAGTGTAATTTTACTACTATATTGTTTATTGATTTTCAACTCTATCAACTCTTAAAATACATGAAGGTTTCTAGGTTATGATTTGATATGTAGTAGTTGTGCAAACATTTGAATCGAGACCATCGGACTTAATTGGTTTTGCATCTAAATCCTCGCATACAATCATATGACTGGTTCTTAAATATTTTCTTAACAACATAAGAACTATATCTTGTAGTTGTGCAAACATTATTTATTGTTGTTTATGCTTAGCGAGCCTATTAGAATTGTGAACACCATGAACTAAATTATCATTTAGGATAAGAGGAATTTCTTTGTCTAGTTGAGTTAGTAACATCTAAAGACAAGTTTGATAGATTTGTGGAAGATCTTTAAAGCATATTAATATTCATCTAGCTATGATCAGTTGTTGTTTTTAGAATTGTCCAAGAGTAACAAGTTAATAAGATAAATATATTCATGTCATCATCCATAATACACTTATTATGTCCAAAACAGAATTTTGAAATATTTGTACTTAAATAAAACTTTTTATTGCTTAGGTGCATCTACATCTGCTCCGGCATGTGTTCTTAAACACCCTTTTAATCTTCGTCCTAATCGTGCTCTTAGGCGTGTAGGCGACGAGGTTAATGGAGGTAGTGGTATGTATATATATCATTTTAATTTATATTATTTATTATTATTTATATTATCTAATATCGTATTTGTCTTATGATATACGGTGCAATCACGATCATCTGTTACTTTCGAGGCCCCAATCGCCCATAAGTGAAGCGATCTTTGAAAAGGGAGAGAAGGCATGGCCTTTGTACCTCAATAAGAGGGCCGCCCGTTGGTGTCTATCTTTGAGAAATGGGGAAAGTATGTGGGGAGAAGAGCCGTGTATGCAGTGATTATCCACTCCATTTAGAATGGGGCGATGAACATAATAGGTGGATTCGGCGATTTCTTTGTAAGATGTCGGTATACATATATTTTTACTTTGATTTATCCGATTAATTTGTTATCATTTGGTACATAATATTTTAATCATGTGATACATTTATTGAATATCTGAAGCACTATGAGTTTCTCCCCAGGATCTGATCACCCTCCCGCCAATCATATTGTTTACCGAGGAATGAAGTCACAAATGCGGAGAGGGTCCGATATAATAGAAGTCGGGTAAAACAAGAGTGTTATATACCATGGAACAATACTCCGTGGCGGAGAGGGAGGCTCTTTGGGTTACTCCGTTTTCTATGATTGATAGAGGCATGGGATGATTTGTGCAAGTACTATGCTTGAGAGGACAAGAAGGTGTGTAATTTAAACTAAATCAAGTGTTTAGTTAGTAATTAGTTTTGCCTTTCTTTGATTACAAATCTAAATATAACAATGATGTGTAGGAGGCAAGGTAGCGGAGAATCGGCGTCAAATTTGCATGGTAGAGCAACCTATCTGGTGGCTCGAGGAACATGTGTCGGTCTATGGATGCATTGGTAAATTTGCTTCTTAAAGCTATTTAAAATTCATATTATATATTTATTAATGATATGATCGACTATACAACATATATTTTTGTGAATTGCGAAAGTTCAAATCATTGAGGAAGGTGGTACACCTACAATATTGAAACTATATTTGGGTACTCACTTTCGTCTTGATAGATAAGATCAGGAAAATATACATACCGGACAAGCGGCGAGGAGTATTGCGTAAGTGTGTTTTAAGATTCTTTTACGTGTAAAATGCATAGAGCTGCAAACTACAGTTTATTTTCAGCAATAATTGTGACTAATATTATGCAATCAATAGTTTCTGTTATATTTAATAATGACATGCCATCAATAGCTTTACATTATATTTAACAAAGAGAACTCAAACCACGATACTCGTTAGCGGCTAAAGCGTAATATGTATCATCGTCATCTATAACATAAGATGTATTTGCTTGATAGTACTGACTGAGCATGAACAATTCACGGGGATGATGACTTCTTTGTTCTTTGGGAAAAGTGTAGGAATCGAGGCGTTGTTGATTTGAGCAAGCTCAAAATGATCGGTGTATTTATAACATTGATATACTTGGTGACTTCATACCAAATATAGCTTCATCATTATATACTTGGTGTTAGTTTTATAAGCCTCATGTTACATTTAATTGGTCCCTAGATGCCCCTTAAAAAATTGGTGACCCTTCTTAGAAATTGGGTTGCTGAAGCGAATGCATCAGTGCTCACGTTCAGAGCATGGGTTTGAACAGTTTAAGCCTTTTTGTTTATTTTTTAAAGCATCATATAGGAGCTCCAACACTTAGAAAAGCATAAGCAACAATGTATTGTTCATTTGTTTAATTATGCTTTACAAGTTTGTGTGAGTTACACTTCTTTTATTGTATCCTATATTCTATTTCAAATTTTCAAAAGCATCCATAAGAGAGCTCCAAAAGCTAGTTATTTGTTCAATGGTAGTATTAATCATATAAGTTGAATATATTGTGTCTTTATATACTACTTATAGGCTTAAGTTATTGTTCAATGGTAGTATAAATCATAGAAGTTGAATATATTGTGTCTTTATATACTACTTTTTCCGCTACACTTCTACTACATTTTCCAATATCTAGGTGTGGATTTTTCTTAAGTATATCTATTTTTGCATTGTTGACTTATATTTGAATACTTTGTATGGTGTAGAATCGAGTCATCGAGAAGGCAACCTTATCGGTCGATTCAATCGAAGACGATCCACTTCCTTTCACACGATGTTAGATTCGTTGCGGAGGGCATCACGGTGGTTATGAGAGAGGTATGGGCATTGGTGCCACTCGGTCTTATTTGAGGCGGCCTCTATACCGGAAATCGGCACTTCTAATCAGGAGCTACGTCGCGAGTTGGCAGATCTTAGATCTCGGGTAGGCTGAGATGGGCGGTTTAGGGAAGAGCTTAGGTCTCGGATGCATTGGATTAATAACCATACGGTACATATGCTAATATACACACACTCGCATGCACATATCTGATGGCATACACAAATATACATAAACTTTAATACTCTCACACACACACATACACATACACACAGACTTAACACCCAGACATATACACTACGTACATTCTCATACATTGCTATTACTTTATAGGTTAATTCTCAGAGTGCTCGTCCTGCTCCCACTCCTACTGATCCACCGTCTTTTACTCGTTCTGCTCCAATTCCTCGGCCCATCTTGATATACCACCTTACGCTTTCGTCCGACTTCGACTACTCACGCTTCTACTTCTAATGCTCAAGGTTCAACTCATGGTATATCACAAGAGAATATTGCTAGGATATTTGCGGTTTGAGGCGTTCGGGCTTGTCGAGGAGGACATTCTTGAGGAATTTCTTGAGTTCCTTGATTAGATGGATCAGGCCACTTTTGTTTTATTTTGGATGTTAAAGACATTTTGGATATTTTGGACTAACATATAGTATGTATTTTGTATTTCTGTATATTTTTGGAGGGGCAAAAACTTGGTCATTGTGCTCTCATTTAGTTTTTAGTTGATTATATGGGTTGAATGCTTTTATTATGTATACATATTACATGTTTTCGGTTGTATGTGTATATATATGTTTTGATTTCATTGTGAGATATTTTTGATTTCATTGTGAGATATTGAGTTATGTCATTGTATGAGATGTATATTGTAGCGGTAGTCAAACAAAGCGGTGAAATAATAAAAATATCAAAATCAATTGTCCAAACGGTTATAACCGTTTGGACTAACATTTGTCCAAGCGGTTATAACCGTTTGGACTAACATTTGTCCAAGCGGTTATAACCGTTTGGACTAACATTTGTCCAAGCGGTTATGTCCGTTGGACTAATATTATTCAAGCGGTTACAACCGTTTGGACATTAATTAATGCCCAAGCGGTTATAACCGTTTGGACATTAATTAATGCCCAAGCGGTTATAACCGTTTGGGAATCAACAAACGGTTTTAACCGTTTGGACTAACATTTGTCCAAGCGGTTATAACCGTTTGGACTAACATTTGTCCAAGCGGTTATAACCGTTTGGACTAACATTTGTCCAAGCGGTTATAACCGTTTGGACTAACATTTGTCCAAGCGGTTATAACCGTTTGGACTAACATTTGTCCAAGCGGTTATAACCGTTTGGACTAACATTTGTCCAAGCGGTTATAACCGTTTGGACTAACATATAGTATGTATTTTGTATTTACGTATATTTTGGAGGGGCAAAAACTTGGTCATTGTGCTCTCATTTAGTTTTTAGTTGATTATATGGGTTGAATGCTTTTATTATGTATACATATTACATGTTTTCGGTTGTATGTGTATATATATGTTTTGATTTCATTGTGAGATATTGAGTTATGTCATTGTATGAGATGTATATTGTAGCGGTAGTCAAACAAAGCGGTGAAATAATAAAAATATCAAAATCAATTGTCCAAGCGGTTATAACCGTTTGGACTAACATTTGTCCAAGCGGTTATAACCGTTTGGACTAACATTTGTCCAAGCGGTTATAACCGTTTGGACTAACATTTGTCCAAGCGGTTATGTCCGTTGGACTAATATTATTCAAGCGGTTACAACCGTTTGGACATTAATTAATGCCCAAGCGGTTATAACCGTTTGGACATTAATTAATGCCCAAGCGGTTATAACCGTTTGGGAATCAACAACGGTTTTAACCGTTTGGACTAACATTTGTCCAAGCGGTTATATCCGTTTGGGATTGCGTATGGGCGAACTATCCCCAACGGCTTCATTCAAACGGTTCTTTATCGTCCAAACGGTTATAACCGTTTGGACTAACATTTGTCCAAGCGGTTATAACCGTTTGGACTATCCTATTTTGTACTAGTGTCTATTTCTGATGCTATAACAATCCGGATAAAAAACAGAATAGATGAGAGATCTAAACGCATAGTTTTGAGCTCTTTGCAAGAAGAGAAGTTGGTAATATATATGGAGGCGAGGGTTTCGTTTCTTAATAAACGTGGTATATCCAGGTTAATACTCAGCCGATTACTAATGAGAAACATTGTTGCTTTATCGAGACCGCTTTATTAAACTGTATTTGGATCTAGAATTGAACGCCTAAAGAAACTTTATGTAAAAATTAATATGTATTTTCATTAGCTGCCTAATGAAGTTGTATCTAAAAGTGACAAAAATGAGACTATCGTAAAGTGAGATTAGGGCTGTTGTATCCTGTGAATCACCAAGTTCAATAAGCTATTGAGAGTTGGCCACATGTCATATGAATGGGCCGAGTCCCATAATCTAAAAATCCAACTCAGGTGTGAGCACCGCCAATCTCTCTAACAGTCCGTTGCGCAGCGGAAATTTCGCAGCACCCCTGCCGAACAATAGCCACAACAAGAGAGTAAGATCCACAACTTAATCCCCGTCTCACCATGGAAACAAGAATCTGAAATAAATATCTCAACAAAGTGGGATATTTATTCTTCCTCTCATCAGTTCTAGGACTGACCTGTCGAGAGAACCTAAACAAGCTATTACAAATCTCAACAGTAAAAACACCAATTTTACGTGGTTCGACAAATTGCCTACGTCCACGGAGCAAGGAGGGGAGAGATTTTACTACTAGAGAGAAAGAGAATACAAATAGGGTTTACAATCACTCAAAATCTCACAAAATAACCCTCAAACCAAACTCTCAAATCTCTCACAAATTCTCTCTCAAAAGGGATCCAAAAAAACTCCTTCAGAACCCTAGCCGCCAGCCTTTTCACCCTCAGCCTCACAAAACTAAACCCTGTTTTCGCGTATTTATAGGGTTCGAAAACCCTAGGAGAAAACGCATAAAAACCGCGTTCAAAAACGCGTTTGAGAAAACGCGTACGAAGGTGGCCCCCACTCGAGTCGCCTCCACGTGTTCAAAACGCGTCGCTTCGTGGGTGTGGCCCCCCCACCCCAGCACAGCACGAGAAAAAAATCTCGTGCTCGTAGGGTGTGGGCCCCACGAACCCACGTGAACCAACAATTCTCCACCTCGGTGAAGTTTTCCCAAAACTGAGCCGATACCAAACAACCAAATGTCCCAGTTGTTGCGTCCAGGATGAAGTAGAATAAATCCACGACAACGGACTCAATTCACAACAAGTCGGGAACCCAAAACAAGAGTTCAAATAATCTCCTCCCCATCAAAACCAACACAAACTGAGCTGACACCAATACCAAACAACCTTCTCACTTGTTGCATCCAGTACGAAGTGAAACCATTCACGACAACGGACTTAATCCACAACAAGTCGAGACCCAAATGAGAACGCGATCATTCTCCATACATGGTATCAACTCACCAAATCGACTGCATCATAACTGACTGCCTACGTATCCTCTTGCCCAAGGAATCAAGCATTCACGTAGTTCACCAAATGGCCTCCAAAGGCCTTCAATCAACTAGAAGAGTTTGCAACCCTACTCCAATATCATGATCAAATCTGCGGCTGATAGCTTTCCCAATGGCTCCAAAGTGAAACAAACCAAACGCCTCCACCTGAGGTGAACCAACGGCCATAACCGAATCCAAACTATGTCCATCAGCTGCATTCGAATCAACCAACTCGTCATTTACATCCATAACAACATGATCCCCAATCTGTGTCACCTCAGCTGGAATCCCAAACGATGCAGTATGATCTGGAGAACGTGGAGGAATCTCCACCCAACGTGAAGTAGCATCACCCTTCACCCGCTGCGATGTCTCAACGATCTGGTCATCACTCTCCACCTGCTGAGAGTTAAAAATGACATACCTGCTCAGAACAAAATCAGAGTCTCCCGAACATCTGAATTCCGAATGTGCAATCGGATCAAATTTCACATCCTCGATGTGACCAAATGCTGGGCAACCAAACATCTGACGCAACCCAAAATCAGGCGGCTCCACGGATCCAAAATCCCCAAGCGGCGATCGGCGACCTATGACTAAGATGACCCAAATATGTCGAAGCCCGAATACCAAAGCCAATGCTCGACATCAAACGCCGATCCTCCTCCAGAAAGGAACGACCCACCAAATTTATCATCTCATCTCGTCGCCCCAATGTTTCCTTTCTAATGAAGTGTCTCCAGCTGCCATGAGCTCAACACAAATGCAGAAAAGAATTCCTACCACAAACTGAACGACGTATTCCCTTTCTGCCAATACACTTCTTCAACTTGTTATTGACTACTAGGACTTCAACCCAACGGGACTTAGTTGCAACCCACAAATGCCTAGAACAGTCACTAACAAAGGAAACCAAATACCGATTACCCAATGATGTCTCTTGGGAAGTCTCCCAAATGCCTGAATGAACACCACCTAAAAGACCCCTCACTGTAAGAGTGCTGAACTTCACCTCGGTCTTCTTGCTCATACCAACGTGCTCACAGGACTTCTAATTGCAGGTCAAAGCACTCCTCACCAAACAATGCACGGCACTAATAAATAAATATCCCAGCCTCAACAAATGCCACAGTCTAGCCAAATCCAAAGGAGTCGTCAGCTCCTCACCAATCACCGTGCTTGCAATCAAATAATACAAATTCTTCTGTCTGACGCCCTTCATCATGAACATGGACCCTTTCGTGACCTTAAGAGTTGCATTCTCCAAGATCACTCGATAACTAGCTGCCTCCAAAGTTCCAAGAGAAATAATGTTCTTCATCATCTGCGGAACGAACCTTACTTCCTTCAACTCCCGAATCACCCCGTCACACATACGGATTCGAACTGTACCAATACCACCAATAGGGCATACGTGATCATTACCCATGAACACGACATCCCCTCTTTCCAACTCCTCAAAGCTGGAGAACCAATCCCTCCTAGGGCAAATATGGTATGTAGCTCCCGAATCCATCAACCACTCCGTAGAGTCGGTATAACAAACTGACGGTAGTGCGGATAACGAATAGCCTGAAGAATCTGAATCTGAATTGTTGCCAACAGCTTTAGCAACATTCACCTTTGAAGCTTGTACAGCTTTCCCTTTATTCTTCCCGGCTTGATCTATCAACTTTGGGCACTCGTTCTTCCAATGTCCCTCTTCTTTACAGAAGCGACACTAGTTCCTTCCAACACTCTTATGGCCACCTCTATTCTTCACTTTTGAGTGGTTGGACTGCCAATGGTTTGGAGTACGGCCTTGAACTACTAATGCATCTCCCAATGCCTTCTCGGAGGATTCACTATCACTCTTTCTCAACTCATAATTTACTAATGCTGAGATCACCTCCTTATAACCAACAGTAGTTCTCTCATTTATCATAGTGAGGACAAACATGCCGTAATCATCCTCCGGCAACAAACACAAAAGTAGTACCGCCTTGTCTTCATCCTCAACCTTAATTTTCATATTGGCCATATCTGAAAGCAACTTCGTGAAGTTATTAACATGCTCCCTAATGGAAACTCCCCTCTTCATCTTGAACTGGTAACACTTCCTCTTCAAGTGAAGCCGATTCTCAATGCTCTTAGTAAGATACTTTTCATTGAGTGTTTCCCATAGTCTCTTCGCGGACCTCTCATTCATCACATCATAAATAAGATCCTGCGTCAAGCACGACCGAATAACTCCACAAGTCCTGCTGTTCATCTTCTTCCAAACCTTCTCATCCATATCTTCAGGTTTCTCTTATAACTCAAGAGTCTCCTCCAAATTTTGCGCATCCAACGCATCCATCACCTGGCATCTCCACAAACCAAAATTGATTTTGCCGTCGAACTTCGGAACATCAATCTTTGTACTATTGATGCTCAGACTTTGCATTGCCTTCGTAAGAGACGATCCCGATGTGCTTGTTTCACCCATGTTGTAGATCTAACTCTTCCAATAAGAATTCTTCAGCGAATCCTTCAAACAAGCCCCAAGTCAAAACCTGGGCGCTCTGATACCACTTGTTGTGCGTAGCGAAAATTTCGGCAGCACCTCTGTCGAACAATAGCCACAACAAGAGAGTAAGATCCACAGCTTAATCTCCGTCTCACCAAGAAAATAAGAATCTTAAATAAATATCTCAACAAAGTGGGATATTATTTTTCCTCTCATCAGTTCTAGGACTGACCTATTGAGGGAACCTAAACAAGCTATTACAAATCTCAACAGCAAAAATACCAATTTTACGTGGTTCGGCAAATTGACTACGTCCACGGGGCAAGGAGGGGAGAGATTTTACTACTAGAGAGAAAGAGAATACAAATAGGGTTTACAATCACTCAAGATCTCATAAATAACCCTCAAACCAAACTCTCAAATCTCTCACAAATTCTCCCTCAAAAGGGATCCAAAAAAACTCCTTCAGAACCTTAGCCGCCAGCCTTTTCACCCTCAGCCTCAAAAAACTAAACATTGTTTTCCCGTATTTATAGGGTTCGAAAATCCTAGGAGAAAACGCGTAAAAACCGCGTTCAAAAACACGTTTGAGAAAATGCGTACGAAGGTGGCCCCCACTCGAGTCGCCTCCACGCGTTCAAAACACGTTTGAGAAAATGCGTGCGAAGGTGGCCCCACTCGAGTCGCCTCCACGCGTTCAAAACACGTTTGAGAAAATGCGTGCGAAGGTGGCCCCACTCGAGTCGCCTCCACGCGTTCAAAACACGTTTGAGAAAATGCGTGCGAAGGTGGCCCCACTCGAGTCGCCTCCACGCGTTCAAAACACGTTTGAGAAAATGCGTGCGAAGGTGGCCCCACTCGAGTCGCCTCCACGCGTTCAAAACACGTTTGAGAAAATGCGTGCGAAGGTGGCCCCACTCGAGTCGCCTCCACGCGTTCAAAACACGTTTGAGAAAATGCGTGCGAAGGTGGCCCCACTCGAGTCGCCTCCACGCGTTCAAAACACGTTTGAGAAAATGCGTGCGAAGGTGGCCCCACTCGAGTCGCCTC
Organism: Asparagus setaceus; assembly: GCA_012295165.1. Lineage (NCBI taxonomy): Eukaryota > Viridiplantae > Streptophyta > Magnoliopsida > Asparagales > Asparagaceae > Asparagus > Asparagus setaceus. Next base: position 42,793,577 of record CM022701.1, on the reverse strand, counting down.
CACGCGTTCAAAACACGTTTGAGAAAATGCGTGCGAAGGTGGCCCCACTCGAGTCGCCTCCAGCGTTCAAAACACGTTTGAGAAAATGCGTGCGAAGGTGGCCCCACTCGAGTCGCCTCCAGCGTTCAAAACACGTTTGAGAAAATGCGTGCGAAGGTGGCCCCACTCGAGTCGCCTCCAGCGTTCAAAACACGTTTGAGAAAATGCGTGCGAAGGTGGCCCCACTCGAGTCGCCTCCAGCGTTCAAAACACGTTTGAGAAAATGCGTGCGAAGGTGGCCCCACTCGAGTCGCCTCCAGCGTTCAAAACACGTTTGAGAAAATGCGTGCGAAGGTGGCCCCACTCGAGTCGCCTCCAGCGTTCAAAACACGTTTGAGAAAATGCGTGCGAAGGTGGCCCCACTCGAGTCGCCTCCAGCGTTCAAAACACGTTTGAGAAAATGCGTGCGAAGGTGGCCCCACTCGAGTCGCCTCCAGCGTTCAAAACACGTTTGAGAAAATGCGTGCGAAGGTGGCCCCACTCGAGTCGCCTCCAGCGTTCAAAACACGTTTGAGAAAATGCGTGCGAAGGTGGCCCCACTCGAGTCGCCTCCAGCGTTCAAAACACGTTTGAGAAAATGCGTGCGAAGGTGGCCCCACTCGAGTCGCCTCCAGCGTTCAAAACACGTTTGAGAAAATGCGTGCGAAGGTGGCCCCACTCGAGTCGCCTCCAGCGTTCAAAACACGTTTGAGAAAATGCGTGCGAAGGTGGCCCCACTCGAGTCGCCTCCAGCGTTCAAAACACGTTTGAGAAAATGCGTGCGAAGGTGGCCCCACTCGAGTCGCCTCCAGCGTTCAAAACACGTTTGAGAAAATGCGTGCGAAGGTGGCCCCACTCGAGTCGCCTCCAGCGTTCAAAACACGTTTGAGAAAATGCGTGCGAAGGTGGCCCCACTCGAGTCGCCTCCAGCGTTCAAAACACGTTTGAGAAAATGCGTGCGAAGGTGGCCCCACTCGAGTCGCCTCCAGCGTTCAAAACACGTTTGAGAAAATGCGTGCGAAGGTGGCCCCACTCGAGTCGCCTCCAGCGTTCAAAACACGTTTGAGAAAATGCGTGCGAAGGTGGCCCCACTCGAGTCGCCTCCAGCGTTCAAAACACGTTTGAGAAAATGCGTGCGAAGGTGGCCCCACTCGAGTCGCCTCCAGCGTTCAAAACACGTTTGAGAAAATGCGTGCGAAGGTGGCCCCACTCGAGTCGCCTCCAGCGTTCAAAACACGTTTGAGAAAATGCGTGCGAAGGTGGCCCCACTCGAGTCGCCTCCAGCGTTCAAAACACGTTTGAGAAAATGCGTGCGAAGGTGGCCCCACTCGAGTCGCCTCCAGCGTTCAAAACACGTTTGAGAAAATGCGTGCGAAGGTGGCCCCACTCGAGTCGCCTCCAGCGTTCAAAACACGTTTGAGAAAATGCGTGCGAAGGTGGCCCCACTCGAGTCGCCTCCAGCGTTCAAAACACGTTTGAGAAAATGCGTGCGAAGGTGGCCCCACTCGAGTCGCCTCCAGCGTTCAAAACACGTTTGAGAAAATGCGTGCGAAGGTGGCCCCACTCGAGTCGCCTCCAGCGTTCAAAACACGTTTGAGAAAATGCGTGCGAAGGTGGCCCCACTCGAGTCGCCTCCAGCGTTCAAAACACGTTTGAGAAAATGCGTGCGAAGGTGGCCCCACTCGAGTCGCCTCCAGCGTTCAAAACACGTTTGAGAAAATGCGTGCGAAGGTGGCCCCACTCGAGTCGCCTCCAGCGTTCAAAACACGTTTGAGAAAATGCGTGCGAAGGTGGCCCCACTCGAGTCGCCTCCAGCGTTCAAAACACGTTTGAGAAAATGCGTGCGAAGGTGGCCCCACTCGAGTCGCCTCCAGCGTTCAAAACACGTTTGAGAAAATGCGTGCGAAGGTGGCCCCACTCGAGTCGCCTCCAGCGTTCAAAACACGTTTGAGAAAATGCGTGCGAAGGTGGCCCCACTCGAGTCGCCTCCAGCGTTCAAAACACGTTTGAGAAAATGCGTGCGAAGGGCACACTGGGCAAAATCTCCTTGAGCCCTCTTACAAGTGTTACTTGTGTAGGGATCTACTTCCCTCAGATTAATCAGTCATCAGAGAAGATTAAGGGATCCTAAACCCCTCTAAATATCCTCCCACTCATATTATTAACTCTCTAACTTAAATAGTTTGGCACCCACGTCGTGGGGCAACTTCTTTTTCCCTGGAGAAAATGACGATCCTAGTTGCCCTCCGATCTCTAACTCACACACTCCCGAAGAGTCTTCTAGTTATGGCTATGTCACTCAGGCTCAGCTGGATGAATTCTCTAAAAGGATAGCACAATCACTCCAACTGTAGTTCTCTTCATTTGCAAATAAACTCCTTAGCCGTGTTATTCCTTACCAACCTCTCACATCACCTGCCACCCCTATGCTTGAGGGGCACTAGTGGCAGGAAGTTGAAGAGTGGGTCAGGGAGACCACTCCTCAACCACTGCTGCATCAAACTCACTTCACTGTTGATCCTCGACAGACTAATCAACACCTAGAGGGGACAAGTGAAAGCTCAAGCCATGGTCCTAGTCACACCGCACGGGCAACGTTGCGAGGTGTAAGGTACACCTACATGATGCAGACCCCGGCGGTCTAGGCAGATCCCTCTACGGCTAACCTCACTTTTGGTTATGACCAGATATTCAACACGATGGCCAGCATCATCAGAGAAAATACTTCCCTCTTAGATGAAATCATGAATGCTCCCTGCCCTAAATTCAAGACGCCGCACATTGAGAAATGTAAGAGCGAAAGCGACCTGACCAAAAATACACAGAATTTATTTGACTTGATGTGCAGGAAGTATGTGACTGATCTGATCACCTGCAGAGCTTTTTTCATCACCCTTAGTGGCAGTACTAAGATGTGGTGGAATTCTCTGGAAAGAAAGTCCATCCATAGATACGAACAACTCAGTTTGAAGTTCGTAGACAACTTCTTAGCAGACACAAGGAAGAAGGCACCCTCCGCTCCCCAATTGCAGTTCAAACTGAGACTACAGCTAGTCCACGGTTCCAAGCCAAGCTATTGGAGGTAGAAGACACCGTCAACATGGTGGTGATGCAGCAATAATCTTAGTTCTAAAAGATGAGAAACTATCTGACTCGCTCATCATGAATCCCGTGGTTGACTTTAACCAACTCATGGCCAGAGCTCGGTCACATATTGATGTGGAAGACAGTTGCCTCCATAAGAGCATGACCCAAAGGGATGCAACAAGGAGACCAGAGTTTTCCCCCGGTCAATGCTTCCCTCTCACAGGTATTGCACTTGATCCAGAAGGAAGGACATCTCACTAAAACTCTGCCTCATATGACTTCAAACCCTCACAAGAGTGATCCTCGACAATACTGCTGCTACCACCAGGACCACGGCCATGACATTGATGACTGCAAAGTTCTGCAAAGATACATCGAGAACCTCATCAAAAGAGGGCTGCTGAAGAAATACCTTGACAATCGCAGTAAGGAGGGGCTAGTCCCGAATAAATCAGAGAGAAAGAGATCAAGATCAAGATCACCTCACATAAGTCGGCACAAGAATCAGCCGAGAGAAGTCAATGACATAGGCACCATCAACACTATTAACGATGGCCTAGCAGCAGGAGGAATGTTGAACAATGCTAGAAGAAGTATGTCCGATGAGCCCTTGGGTAAATCTATGTCAGAAAATGCTCAAGGTGGATCAATCCATCACCTTTAGCAGTGGTGATCTAAAGGGCATAATGACACTTCGTGACGATTCTATCACCATCTCGGCACAAATCAATGGATTTTGAGTCAAAAAGATCATGGTGGATACAGGAAGCTAAACCAACACCTTGTTTATGGACACATTAAACCAAATGAGGATTGATAGATCAGAGTGATAGATCAGAGCTGCAATCCTGTCCGAGTCCTCTGATAGGCTTCTCGGGGCATTCTGTTCGACCAGAAGGATTATTCACTCTACCTATGGTAATTGGTGATTATCCCACTAGTCAACGATTTGGGTCTAGTTTATTGTAATGGACATCAAATCAGGTTATAACATCACCCTTAGGAGAACTTTCCTTAACGACCTCCAAATTGTTCCCTCTACCTATCACCAAATGGTGAAGTTCCCAACTCTTGAAGGAGTCGGCCTGTGCAGAGTTATCAACGAGAGGCCAGGTCATGCTATCTACTCTCTATGAAGGGTAAAGGGACCTTAACGACTCTGTGAATCGAGAAGTCCCAAGCCTACCTGTAAGGAGATGAAGGGGAATGAACAACTTTAGTAGAAGAACAGGATGAAATTCATCTCAGCGTCGATAAAACCAAAAAGGTTAAAATCGGGTCGAAGCTAATAGAGCCGTGATGAGGAGCAATTATAAAATTCCTTCACGCCAGCGCAGATGGTTTTCCCTGGGGACCTAAAGATATGCTAGAGAAAGCTCCATAAGTGATAGCCCATGAGTGATCTATCGACCGACATAACAAGTCAGTCTGACGAAAGAAAAGGCATCTTGGACCAAAAAGACAGCAGGCAGCTATAGAAGAAGTTGACCGACTGCTAAAAGCCAGTTTCATCAAAGAAGTTTAATACCCAGAATGGCTAGCGAATGTGGTTCTAGTCAAGAAAGACAACAAAAAATGGAGAATGTGCATCAATTTCACTGACCTCAACAAAGCCTATCTAAGCCTTGCACGGTGAAAGACATCCAAAAATTAAATGAGAGGATAGCAGCTTTGAGCCATTTCCTCTCCAAGTCGGTTGAAGGAAGCCTTTTCTTTTTCAAAGTCTTGGGGGCGCAAAGGACCCAGAGATGATATCTCGTGGATAGCTGAGTGCAATAACACTTTCACAGAGCTCAAGAGCTATCTGACCTATAAGTCCTTGTTGAGTAGACCTACTACCTCTACCTAGCCATCTCGGTAGAAGCCGTGAGCTCGGTCCTTGTCCAAGAAGAAGATAATATCTAGAAATCAGTGTACTATGTCAGCGACATCTTGAAGGTAGTCAAACTCAACTGTATTTTCATTGAGAAAGCTTCTTTCACTCTCATCACAATAACTCAACTATATTTTCATTGCGAAAGCTTCTTTTGCTCTCATCACAATGGTTAAAAGGCTCTGTCCGTACTTCCAAGCCCACATAATAATAGTGCTAACCCATTTGCCTTCGAAAAAAGTACTCGACAGCCCTACCACTTCTTGGCGAATGATCAATTGAGCCAACGAGCTCATTGAATATGATGTCCAGTTCATACCCAGGATAACCATTAAGGCTCACGTCCTTGCCAACGTTCTGATCAAGTCACCCGATCTAGAAGACGGCACACTAGCTCAAGAACAAACTCCACTCCCAGTCCAAAAGCCTGTCAAAAAACCCTATCCTAGAAAAGTAGTATCCCCAAATACAACTTTCAGAATTCTCATCATGGTGGTTGCTGAAAGTAGATGGATCCTTGGGAGAAAGTGGTAGCAGAGTAGGAGTTGTGTTGCGCAGCTCGGAGGGACACATCTATGAGTATGCAATCACCTTCGGCTTTCTAGCCTAGAACATTGAAGCTGAATATGAAACTATTATGGGCGGCCTTAAAGCCACCCTAGCAGCTAAGATAGAGTATGTTTTCATAATCGCTAAGTCTCAAATTATTATCTACCAGGTGCAGGGAGAATATGAAGCGAAAGACCCTAGGATGGCAAAGTATTTAGGAAAATTTAAAGAACTATTGGGCAAATTGAAGAAGTGCGGAATAGAGCAGGTCCCAAAGGCCCACAATGCCCATGCAAATGCTTTATCCAAGATGGGCTCCTCAAGATTGGGAGAAGGACAAGGGCCAACATACACTGACACCCTCAAGCAGCCCAGCATTATCGAAATAATGGTAGACTCGATCATGTAAATAGACCCACAATTAGAGCCATGCTAGATGGATCTGCTCGTCCGATATCTCACAAAGGGAACCTTGCCTGAAGACTGAGCAGAAGCCAAAAACCTGCAGAGGAATGCTTTAAAATATCTCTTGATTGAATATTAACTCTATCGCCGCTCCTACACAAACAGTAGCATGAGACCCTATCTCCGATGCCTCCGACCTGAAGTTTCGGACTATGTCCTAAGGGAAATCCACGAGGGCAAATGTGAGGACCACATAAGGGCCAGAACCTAAGCACAAAAGGTCATCAGGCAGGGCTACTACTAGCCAACCATTCTGGTCGAGTTAAAAGAACTCACAACCCAGTGCAAAGCCTGCCAAATCTTCTCAAACATCCTACGAGCTTCGACAACTAAGCCCACTCCTCTCATTAACCTGATCTCTTTTACTCAATGAGGACTAGATTTGCTGGGACCATTCCCAATAACAACCAAACTGCAAAAATTCTTAATTGTGGCTATAGACACTTTACCAAATGGATAGAAGCAGAGCTGCTGGGGGCGAAATTAATATCCGTAACTTCATCTAGAAATTGGTCATCAGCAAATTCAGGGTGTTGGTAACCATCATAACTAATAAAAGCATTCAATTCTACATCAAGAGATTCCATGACTTTTGTGAATAATGGAAAATCCAACTCAAGTTTGCATCAATAGCACACCCCAAGTGCAACGGTTTGGCATAAGCGGTGTACAAGTGCCGATTGCAAGCACTAAAGAAGAGGGTGGACTAAGTAGTGAGAGCTTAAGTTGACGAACTCCTAGGCATTTTGTGATCGTACAAAATAACTCACAAAAACTCACACAGGTGAAACACCATTTCGACTGACATACAGAGCAGAAGCGGTCATCCCGATAGAAGTTGGCATGCCCACTATGCGACCGCAATACTTTTTTGAAGAAGCAAATCAAATCGGCCTAAAAAGTGGACGTGACCTCATCAGCGAAATTAGAGAGCAAGCACTCTGATCTCTGATTATTTATCAGCAGTGCATCGCCCGACACTACAATAGCCAAGTTCGACCCTAGTGGTTTAAAAGAGGAGATCTGGGCCTCCAAAAGGCTATCTTCAATAACGAAACTAACTAGGGAAAGCTCACTGCCAATTGGGAGGGACTTTACAAGATCATAAGAGAAGTTCACTCGAGGACTTACTAGTTGCAAAATAAAGATGGGAAAGTCTTGAAGCATCCTTGGAATATAGAATATCTCAAGAAGTATTTCTAATGAATGTATATCAAAATACCCTATATTAATAAAAAGCTATTCTATCTTTCTCCACAAGCTTTTGTAAAGAGTTCAAAGACCATAGTATTAGTTTTCAAGAGTAAACCAAAGGGACAAGGAAAATTCTTTGCGACTTGGTCTTCACCGACTCGTCCAAGGCACTTAGAGACCTTAGTATTAATTTTCAAGAGTAAACTCAAGGCACAATGAAAATTTCTTCAAACTTGGTCTTCACCGACTCATCCAAGACACTCAAAGACCTTGGTATCAGTTTTTAAGAGTAAACCCAATGCACAATGAAAATTCCTTGTGACTTGATCTTCACCGACTCGTCCAAGCACTCAAAGACCTTAGTATTAGTTTTCAAGAGTAAACCCAAGGCACAATAAAAATTTCATGCGACTTGGTCTTCACCGACACATCCAAGACACTCAAAGATATTAGTATCAGTTTTAAGAGTAAACCTGATTATCACATTTTAATTATATTTTTATACCCTTATTACCTATGTTATATGAATAACGATATTACTAATAATCATTTTTATCTTATTTTGCAGGCTAATAAAGAAATAATGAATAAAAGCCCAAATGACTCAAATTCTCTGAATTTCTACCAATATTTGAAGCCCAAATCTGAAGACAAACAAAGGCCCAAGATACCAAATTGATCCAAGAGAAATTCGTGAAGAAAAATCAAGAAAAGACAAATTCGGTTGGGAACCAATCGGTTGACCAACCGGTTGGCCAACAGTTGGCTAACGGTTGGCTAATGATCGACCAACCGATCGGTTTGCAAATGATTCTAATTAATGGTGGATTTCTCTTCCTTTTGGCTAGGTTTGATCCAATGGTTCACATCAACTCCGTTGGGCTATAAATAGGGGTGAAGGTGAGGGTTTTGAGTGTGAAATATTTTGTAAAACTCCATTTGGAGAGGAGGGTCACTCTTAATTGAAGACCTTCCAAAATTATAACTTTTGTTACACAATAAATAAAATGTTTCACCTTCAATTTCCTTTCTCTTCTTCTAATCCAAGGACCAAAGGAGGATTAGATTAAGATCGAGGAGTTGTTGGTTTCTATTTTATTTCTTTTTCATTTTCTTTCTTGTTCATTTAATTGCTTTGTAGCTTAGATTTACTTTCATGCAATTTAATTTCATGCAATTTACTTTCATGCAATTTACTTTCATGCAATGTATTTAATTCTTGTATTTACTTTCTAGAATAGATTTTTCTTTTCTTTAATTCACCTTGAGGCTAGAACCCTCTAGGGAATTACCCTTTTCTAAGTGTGGAGCTAATATTTGTGGGATCCCTAGAGATTGTTTGAAACTAGCTAACAAATCCAACTCATTTTCATGAGATTGAGATAAACTAAGTGGATCTACTCTAGATTCTTCATATCTTTAATTAATCCTCCATACTTTACCTTCTTTATTTTCCCCTTATCCTTGCTTTTCATTTGTTTGTTATTTTCCTTTATTCTTGATTCTTGATTTCATTGATTTTTACTTCTCTCTCAATCTCATATTCCCACCATGTGCATATAATCTCAAACATAGTTTTGTTATTATGTGCATATAACCTCAACCACATTCTCAACTTCATTTTTCTCCTCTTTTGCACATAATCCACATCCACTCTCTCTTATCTCTCCACATCCACTTTCACCATTTTCTTACTTTCATTTTTATTTGAATAAACTCCTAATTGTCACACGCATAATTTGAGAACCAAAACTTAAGCAAAACTCTTCCTACTTCTCGTTCCTCGTGGGATCGATAATCTTTTATACTATAACTTGATCAAGGTTGTATACTTGCAACTAAGGAGGTAATCATTTATTTCCCATCAAGTTTTTGGCGCCGTTGCCGGGGAGCGGTGCATAAGTAGGATTTTGATTAAGTTTGGTTCCTTATTTTGTGTGTTTTCTTTTGTGTAAGGAACTTGGAGCTTGAAGATCAAGAGTTGAAGATTCAAGATTGAAGAATTGCCTCCAACGAGGCTTTGCATTGCTTTTGCGTGGGTAACTTCTCTATCTAGTATTTTCAATTCTACCCTTTAGATAGTTCATATACATTAGAGACAATTAGGATAAAAAAAAATATAAAAAATAAAAAAAAAGATTTTTTACCCATGTCGACCCTAATAAACTTCATTTTTTGATTGTCGACCATAATAAAAAAAAATAAAAAGATTTTTATTTTTTTTTGCATCCTTTTTAGTTGATTTTAATTCCTTGGGTTGCATTTCATATAATAGTAGGAATTCACCAAGTGATTTGAGCATCTTGATTTGGCACACACTTAAAAATATCTTAAGGCCAAAACCCATTAATCAAGATAAGGTGAGGGATTTCATCACCCTTTCCTTAGCCCAAAAATCACTAATTCCTCACTACACATACCCAAGCCTCTTAAAATTGATTAGACGTTGGCCCCTAAGGATTTGAGCTCATTAAGGAACAAGAAATCCTTAAGTGAACCGGTCCAAGTTTATTTGGATTAATTGGTGTCTAAGGCAAGGTTTAGGGGTTGCGTAAGGCGCTCCGAAAGGAAAGAGGTACTTAATTGATCTTTGATCTCCCTCTAGTACTATCCTTACCTGGCTAATTACCCAAGTAAACTTTGATCTTTTACTAGGTAATTTTTGGTTAGGAGCTGGTCTAAGTCAAGTTTAGGCTTAACCCTAGAGTTAGGGTGATTGAAAAGTGATTGCCTTGATTTATTTTTAGTTAGTTTTTCCTTATTTTTTTTTCTTTCTTTCTCTCATCATCTTCTTAACTTTTTCTCTTATCCTTTTTCATAAAAATTATAAAAATAATAATAATAATAATAATAATTTTGGTGTATGCAAACTTAGGTTAGGGATAATACTAATCGTTTAATTCGTTTTGATCCATCTCTTGAACCAAACGAAATGGCCAATACCAACCCACCTGTTCTTCAAGATGTTTGTTACCCCACTAGAAATGCAATCCCCTCTTGCATAAAACTCCTCGAGGTCAATGGAGCAAATTTTGAACTTAGACCGCACTTTATTAACATGCTTCCCAAATTCCTAGGAGTAGAAACCGAAGACGCTTACATTTTCATCTCCAAATTTAAAGAAGTTTGCCTCATGATCAAGATGAGGGACTTAACTGAAGATGCGATCAAACTCCGATTTATTCCATTTGCCCTTAAGGACAAAGCTAAAAATATTTGTATAGCTTGCCTGATTCCATCTCAACTTGGGGTGAATTTGTAAAAGTTTTTCGAAAAATTCTTTCCTATCCACAAAGCGGTCAAGCTTAGAAACAGACATTTAAAATTTTAAAATTGTCGGGAGAACCTTTTGGAAGTATTTTGACAAATTCAAAGATCTTCTTATCCAATGTCCTCACCATGGTCTTGAAAAGTGGCGATTATGCCAAATCATTTATGAAGGATTGGATTATTCTTCAAAAACTTTCTTAGAGTCAATGTGTCAAGGGGATTTCATGAAGAAAAATGCCGATGAAGCTTGGGACTTTTTAGAGAGTTTATCAGAAAACCATGCGGTGGGAACATTGTGATGACCGTGTTTCATCAGTTTCCCAACCCAAAACCAGTGGTCTGTCTTTAGAAACGAACATAGCCTCTGAAGCAAAGATGGCTACAATCATGCGTAGGTTAGAAGCTTTAGAAGTCAAAGAACGAGCTCGGCTCAAATCAACCAAGTTTACGCCTCGGGTTGTCATAGCTGTCTGTCTCCATCTCATGTTTGGAGGAATGTCCTCTTTTAGGATCCGGTCACCACTAGGTCGGATAAACGCCGCATTTCGTCCGGTGAATGATCCATTTTCTCCAACCTACAATCGGGTTGGAGAAATCATCAAATTTTGCATGGAACCGGGGAAACTACTCAGAAATCAAATTTCACTCCCTCTTCAACCCAACAATTCTCTAGGGCAATCAGTTCCTCTCAATTTTCAACAACCAAATCTGTCATTTCAAAATCAATCTCCTCATCACTAATCTGCAAATCACACTCCTCAAATTGCGATCATGATAAGCGTCTTAATATTCGAAAAGGGTCTAGAAACTTTGATTAAAACCTCTACGGACCACGAACTTATTGACTCAAACATCAAACACGTTGAATTCCTTCATGCAATCAACAGGGCAAATCCTCACTTCCAACACTCAAGCCATAGCTAGGTTAGAAACCCAACTTGGTCAACTAGCTAATGCCATGAGTGAGAGAAAGGAACTTTTAGAGTCAACCCGTGCCCAACCCGAAGGACACGGGATCAAGTTCAACCTACCAAGCTGAAGTGAATGCAATCCATTCACTACGGTCGAGTAGGCAGTCGATAATCGGGTTAGAATGCCTCTAAGTGAAACCCTTGAACCGAACAAATTCTCTCTCCTTCGATATCTCTACTCGAAATTACACCCTTCGATGACTCGAACACGAACCGAACCGAGTCTAATCAATTTAAACCGGTTGCTCCTTGCAGGATAGACTCGGGCCTAGGAAGCACTCCTCTCGGGAGGAGAAAATTCTAGAGACTTTCAAGCGAGTTAAGGTCAACATTCCTCTTTTAGATGTCATTGAACAAATTCCTTCTTATGCCAAATTTTTAAAGGAATTATGTACCAAAAGAGGCAAATAAATGTTCCAAAGAAAGTCTTTCTCGCCAATATCGGTGAAGTCCTCTCAAAGTCGTACCATTGAAACATAAGGATCCGGGTTGTCCTACCATCCCATGTATCATTGGTAATACTCGTATCGATAAAGCTTTTAGACTTAGGGGCGGTGTCAACTTGCTTCCATATTCAATCTACCAACAACTAGGTGTCGGGGAACTCAAGCCAACTAGATGCACACTTGATTAGGCGATAGATGCATTAGAAGTCAAAGAACGAGCTCGGCTCAAATCAACCAAGTTTACGCCTCGGGTTGTCATAGCTGTCTGTCTCCATCTCATGTTTGGAGGAATGTCCTCTTTTAGGATCCGGTCACCACTAGGTCGGATAAACGCCGCATTTCGTCCGGTGAATGATCCATTTTCTCCAACCTACAATCGGGTTGGAGAAATCATCAAATTTTGCATGGAACCGGGGAAACTACTCAGAAATCAAATTTCACTCCCTCTTCAACCCAACAATTCTCTAGGGCAATCAGTTCCTCTCAATTTTCAACAACCAAATCTGTCATTTCAAAATCAATCTCCTCATCACTAATCTGCAAATCACACTCCTCAAATTGCGATCATGATAAGCGTCTTAATATTCGAAAAGGGTCTAGAAACTTTGATTAAAACCTCTACACAGACCACGAACTTATTGACTCAAACATCAAACACGTTGAATTCCTTCATGCAATCAACCGGGCAAATCCTCACTTCCAACACTCAAGCCATAGCTAGGTTAGAAACCCAACTTGGTCAACTAGCTAATGCCATGAGTGAGAGAAAGGAACTTTTAGAGTCAACCCGTGCCCAACCCGAAGGACACGGGATCAAGTTCAACCTACCAAGCTGAAGTGAATGCAATCCATTCACTACGGTCGAGTAGGCAGTCGATAATCGGGTTAGAATGCCTCTAAGTGAAACCCTTGAACCGAACAAATTCTCTCTCCTTCGATATCTCTACTCGAAATCACACCCTTCGATGACTCGAACACGAACCGAACCGAGTCTAATCAATTTAAACCGGTTGCTCCTTGCAGGATAGACTCGGGCCTAGGAAGCACTCCTCTCGGAGGAGAAAATTCTAGAGACTTTCAAGCGAGTTAAGGTCAACATTCCTCTTTTAGATGTCATTGAACAAATTCCTTCTTATGCCAAATTTTTAAAGGAATTATGTACCAAAAGAGGCAAATAAATGTTCCAAAGAAAGTCTTTCTCGCCAATATCGGTGAAGTCCTCTCAAAGTCGTACCATTGAAACATAAGGATCCGGGTTGTCCTACCATCCCATGTATCATTGGTAATACTCGTATCGATAAAGCTTTTAGACTTAGGGGCGGTGTCAACTTGCTTCCATATTCAATCTACCAACAACTAGGTGTGGGAACTCAAGCCAACTAGATGCACACTTGATTAGGCGATAGATGCATTAAGGTCCCTATGGGTGAAATAACGGATGTATTGATAAAGGTTGGAGACTTTATTTTTCTGTTGATTTAGTAGTCACGGAAGCGCAACCCGTTTCCAATCCTAAAGACGGATACAGTGATCTTAGGAAGACCGTTCTTAGCCACTTCTAATGCTCTCATCAACTGTAGAACTGGTCACATGAAGGCTGTCTTTTGGGAATCGGCGGTGAACTTAATATTTTCAATCGAGGAAATAATATTGATAATCGACCTTTGAAATCAATTACATCCAAGAAAGTTTAGCAGTAGAGAATAAATCGGACATTAGTTTTGAGGAAATCTTTCATGAGGCTGGAAATTTTAAAAATTCAGGTTTTATTTTTCAAAATGAGGAAGCGTGTTGAATACATGCCTCTTGAATGCAACATTCGAAGAACTCTTTTCGATGAGCTTAGATTTTTGAAAGAGCAACCAAAATGTCAAATTTTCATTAATCAAAATCTAAGTTCAAAATGCATAACACCAATAAGACCTACCTTAATTTCTTTGCAAAACACATTGCAAACCTTGGAATTTTCGAATTTGAAAACATCATTGATTATATCATCTTGAAATTCTTTAAATTTCGGGTAGAATTTTCAACAATAAGGTAGGATTTAATGTAGAATGTGAGCTTCTCATGTTTCATCTTTTATTCTACATTTTATTTTTGTCCCACAATAATAATAAAAGAATTTATTCTTCTCTCATGTGAGAGTTTCTTGTTCTTTTCAATATGAAAAAAAAAAGAAAAAAAGAATAAATTTTGACTTCACCTTCTCATACCAAAGGTAATTACAGAATTTTTATCATTATTGAAGTTGACCGAACAAATGTAAGTGCTTCCATTCTTATCTGTTTTACTTTGTGCATAATAGAATTTGCATTGAGAACAATGCAAAATTTAGGTGTGGGGTGGGGATTAGTCATTTTATCTTTATCTTAGTTTTTTTTCTCTTTTTCTTACCATTTTTTATGTGATTTTTCTCTCTTTTCATCATAAAAAAAATATTTATATATATAGTCACTTGCCAACTTAATAGAGTTGATTAATAATTGATCAATTTGATAGAATTTTAGTCTTCTAATCCTTAGTTAGTTCTATACTCAAGTTTACCTTTTATGACAACTCCAAATAAATTTCTTAAGAAATAATTTTTCAAGTAGTATACTTTACTTAAGTTTTAACTTAGATTTTTAATTAAAGTAATGGAATTTTTGCATGCCTAACTTAGAGTTGAAAATAATTTTTCAAGTTGTCTTGATCCAAATATTGTTCAGAATATATATACATATACATATATATATATTATACTAACTTAACAAAAGAAGAAAAATTTCTCTTAAAATCATTGGTGGTTCTATTTTACTAAGCCTAAGTTGGTGAGTAATTAAGCAGGAGTATTTCTATACTTAATGACCTAAGCCCAATTGGGTTGGGATTCATTGGCCCAAAACTCGCTAAATGGTCACTTAGAAAGCCGATTAAAAGAACAAAACCACCAAGGAATAAAGAGTTAAAAAAAAACAAATTGTCATACTAATCATGTTTTTATATATAGTTATATTTGTATATGTTCTTGAAAAATTAAATGGATTTAAAGACTTGAAATTTGTTTAAAACAAAGAGTTAGCATGTTCTTTTCAAAACTTTTAAATTAAATTTTTGAGTTAAACTTGGTTTTGTATAACTATAATGAAAGGATTTTCTTAAGAAAATTACATTGGAGTTATGATAAAAGCGTTTTCTTGAGTATTAACCAACTTCAATTGGAATGTTTGAAGATATCAAATTTTAATTACATTTTATACCCTTATTACCTATGTTATATGAATAACGATATTACTAATAATCATTTTTATCTTATTTTGCAGGCTAATAAAGAAATAATGAATAAAAGCCCAAATGACTCAAATTCTCTGAATTTCTATCAATATTTGAAGCCCAAATCTGAAGACAAACAAAGGCCCAAGATACCAAATTGATCCAAGAGAAATTCGTGAAGAAAAATCAAGAAAAGACAAATTCGGTTGGGAACCAATCGGTTGACCAACCGGTTGGCTAACGGTTGGCTAACGGTTGGCTAACGGTTGGCTAACGGTTGGCTAACGGTTGGCTAACGGTTGGCTAACGGTTGGCTAACGGTTGGCTAACGGTTGGCTAACGGTTGGCTAACGGTTGGCTAACGGTTGGCTAACGGTTGGCTAACGGTTGGCTAACGGTTGGCTAACGGTTGGCTAACGGTTGGCTAACGGTTGGCTAACGGTTGGCTAACGGTTGGCTAACGGTTGGCTAACGGTTGGCTAACGGTTGGCTAACGGTTGGCTAACGGTTGGCTAACGGTTGGCTAACGGTTGGCTAACGGTTGGCTAACGGTTGGCTAACGGTTGGCTAACGGTTGGCTAACGGTTGGCTAACGGTTGGCTAACGGTTGGCTAACGGTTGGCTAACGGTTGGCTAACGGTTGGCTAACGGTTGGCTAACGGTTGGCTAACGGTTGGCTAACGGTTGGCTAACGGTTGGCTAACGGTTGGCTAACGGTTGGCTAACGGTTGGCTAACGGTTGGCTAACGGTTGGCTAACGGTTGGCTAACGGTTGGCTAACGGTTGGCTAACGGTTGGCTAACGGTTGGCTAACGGTTGGCTAACGGTTGGCTAACGGTTGGCTAACGGTTGGCTAACGGTTGGCTAACGGTTGGCTAACGGTTGGCTAACGGTTGGCTAACGGTTGGCTAACGGTTGGCTAACGGTTGGCTAACGGTTGGCTAACGGTTGGCTAACGGTTGGCTAACGGTTGGCTAACGGTTGGCTAACGGTTGGCTAACGGTTGGCTAACGGTTGGCTAACGGTTGGCTAACGGTTGGCTAACGGTTGGCTAACGGTTGGCTAACGGTTGGCTAACGGTTGGCTAACGGTTGGCTAACGGTTGGCTAACGGTTGGCTAACGGTTGGCTAACGGTTGGCTAACGGTTGGCTAACGGTTGGCTAACGGTTGGCTAACGGTTGGCTAACGGTTGGCTAACGGTTGGCTAACGGTTGGCTAACGGTTGGCTAACGGTTGGCTAACGGTTGGCTAACGGTTGGCTAACGGTTGGCTAACGGTTGGCTAACGGTTGGCTAACGGTTGGCTAACGGTTGGCTAACGGTTGGCTAACGGTTGGCTAACGGTTGGCTAACGGTTGGCTAACGGTTGGCTAACGGTTGGCTAACGGTTGGCTAACCGATCGGCCAACCGATCGCTTTGCAATGATTCAATTAATGGTGGATTTCTCTTCCTTTTGGCTAGGTTTGATCCAATGGTTCACATCAACTCCGTTGGGCTATAAATAGGGGTGAAGGTGAGGGTTTTGAGTGTGAAATATTTTGTAAAACTCCATTTGGAGAGGAGGGTCACTCTTAATTGAGAAGACCTTCCAAAATTATAACTTTGTTACACAATAAATAAAATGTTTCACCCCTTCAATTTCCTTTCTCTTCTTCTAATCCAAGGACCAAAGGAGGATTAGATTAAGATCGAGAGTTGTTGGTTTCTATTTTATTTCTTTTCATTTTCTTTCTTGTTCATTTAATTGCTTTGTAGCTTAGATTTACTTTCATGCAATTTAATTTCATGCAATTTACTTTCATGCAATTTACTTTCATGCAATGTATTTAATTCTTGTATTTACTTTCTAGAATAGATTTTTCTTTTCTTTAATTCACCTTGAGGCTAGAACCCTCTAGGGAATTACCCTTTTCTAAGTGTGGAGCTAATATTTGTGGGATCCCTAGAGATTGTTTGAAACTAGCTAACAAATCCAACTCATTTTCATGAGATTGAGATAAGCTAAGTGGATCTACTCTAGATTCCTCATATCTTTAATTAATCCTCCATACTTTACCTTCTTTATTTTCCCCTTATCCTTTCTTTTCATTTGTTTGTTATTTTCCTTTATTCTTGATTCTTGATTTCATTGATTTTTTACTTCTCTCTCAATCTCATATTCCCACCATGTGCATATAATCTCAAACCTAGTTTTGTTATTATGTGCATATAACCTCAACCACATTCTCAACTTCATTTTTCTCCTCTTTTGCACATAATCCACATCCACTCTCTCTTATCTCTCCACATCCACTTTCACCATTTTCTTACTTTCATTTTTATTTGAATAAACTCCTAATTGTCACGCGCATAATTTGAGAACCAAAACTTAAGCAAAACTCTTCCTACTTCCCGTTCCTCGTGGGATCGATAATCTTTTATACTATAACTTGATCAAGGTTGTATACTTGCAACTAAGGAGGTAATCATTTATTTCCCATCAAAACCCAAGGCACAATAAAAATCCCTGTGACTTGGTCTCCACCAACTCATCCAAGGCACTCGAAGATCTTAGTATCAGTTTTTAAGAGTAAAACCAAGGCACAATAAAAATTCCTTATGACTCGGTCTTCACTGAACCGTCCAAAGGTATCTCAAATCCCTTAGAATCAATCTAGAAAAATAAACATGAGGAATAGGAGTAGGAGCAGGAGCAGGAGCAGGAGACGAGGTCCTCAATTGGTTGAATGGAGAATGCAAGCCAGCTTCTTCATTGGAACCCTCCTCAGCCGAGCCCTCATTTGATTCGCAACCCGCCTCCTCACCTTCTTTTGCTATTCCCAATTCGCCATCCACCTCAAGCATCTTAAGGACATCTTGGAAAACCCTCACTCTAGAGGGGTACTCGAATTGGTTTGGATTGACTTTAAGCTCATGAGGAAGCTGCTTCATCAAATGATTGAAGCCCAACTTACAAGCGAGAGCGGCCTTCACTTTACCAAGAGCACCAATGCGGTACTTTTTTATTATTTGATATTTGAAGGCACTCGACTCTAGGAATGCCAGCTATCCTTGGATGTCTCAAACTTGGTTGAGGAGGGACTTATGTTGTTGCTTTGCCCTTTGGGAAGCTTGGGCAACATCCTTTTGCAGAGACGCCTGAAGAGCCGCCTCCTCCCGTAACCTCGCCTTCAAGTCCTCTGGCTTGAGCAGAGCCACCCAGGCTCACTCATAAATATCCTCTCTATCCCTCTTCTCCATCTCAACTTTCAACTCGAGATACTTAACCCACTCTTCAGAAATGCCTAAGTCATCATGCGCCTAATCGAGCTCCTCCTGCATGTTTTGCATCTCTGTCCGGGCTTGAGCAAGGAGGGAAGCTCGAGGTCGAGAAAGATCAATAGCAACATTGATCATCTTAGCCTGCACGGCTAGCTCATGCTCCATCTCTGTCTGACCTTTCTTGAGTTGATCTAGCTCACTCCCCCTTTGGGCGGCTAACATCTGGGCCACCTCACGGGCGTCCCTATGAGCCGACATCTCTTTCCAAAGCTTGAAGAAAAGCTCATGGGCCCCCTGCTAAACATCTCGGTCTCTACAGTAGCCCTCTAGTGAGATAGGTTCAGAATTTGATGAAGACCAAGATCAAGTACTCTGTGCAGCAAGATTTGGTCTTTTGGGAGAAAAATCTACTCAATGGCACAAGCTTGGTCGGACCTAAATTCTAAGACTGACCTCTTGAATCCAGCTAATGACCCAGTACAAAAATAGAGTCGTTTGTTAGCTTCCTCATGTTGGGGGCTAGCCTTATCCAACCCTTCAAGGGTTGTCCTTAACCTCTCCCATTTAGGAGGAGAGAGTTCATTAATGCGATGAGGGAAGAGCCACTTGTACCGACCTCCTTGAGGAGCACCCAGAGGAGCCAGCCTCTGCTATAACAGGTTCCTCTTTTAATGACTGAGTCCTCAGTAACTGGCTCCTTCCTGGCTGTACTCAAAGACTCAGGAGCCTAACCCACTTCGGCCTACCTGGTAGGATCAGCTCCACCTTTGGTCAGGATCCCAACACCCTTTGACACTAAAGCAAGGAGATCAGCTTGCACAGTAGTGCCAACCTCATCTATAGTTAGGATCCCAAATCTTGATAACTCCAAAATAGGGTGGACCCCATTAGCAACCTCCTCCTGCTTAGCAGCCAACCATGGGACCTCACCACCCACATTGATGACCTCAGATGGGGTAACCACTAAGTTCGGAACCCCACTAGTCGACCCTGGCACATGCTTAACTACATCATCCTCGACACCAAAGAAGTCCTGCATACTACATTGTCTTGGTGACAACCCCTGGTGATAGTCTTCTGCCCCTTCCTCTTCTCTAACCCCTCAACCCAGATAGTGGATGTAGCCGAACCCAAGCCGAGTCGGACCGCAAGCTCAGTCGGGTCCTGACGAAGAGCATGGACTTGCTCCACTACCAGCTTAGCACACGGGCGCTTTCAAGGTCCTAAAGATGGGCTGGCAAGAGGGACCTCTTCTAACTACAGTTCGAGATCCAAAAATTTAGATCAGTCAAGATCCTTCTCTGTAGCCGGCGTATGGGATATGTTGGCATCCCGAAGCATAGCATTATCAAAAAGGTTCTCGCATCACTCCTATGTAGGCTCAGATCTTCTCCAAACTTAGCCTCTCCACTTTGGAGAGCTTCACCAACTTCAAACCCTACTTCTTGATCTCCCACTGTAGGGCAGCCAAAATAGTGTTGGCATGAAAGATGAAGAAAAACTTTTCCTTCCATCCCTATTAGTGTTGAGGATATTCAAGACCAGCCGACAACCACCGACGGACTGAAGATAAAGTTACCTTCACCCTGCGGTCTTGGCACACAATAAGTACCAGGATCCCTAGTGTTTGCTCAACATTCACCGGTGATAGATGATGAGGAAGGTGACCAAGAAAGCCATCAAATTTGGTTTCAACTACACCGATAATATTTCGAGTGCTTGAAATACCTTCTAAAGGAAAGAGTCGATGGCAGGTCAGGGCCAAACTTGAGATGGTGCTAATACATCAGAACCAAGTCACCCCTGCGGTAGTAGACGGCACGGTCGGGCATCGAAACGGATAGCGTGAAAGCAGGAATGTCGTGCGCTTTCACCCATTACATGAGGCGAACCTAGAGCACCGATGATTTGCACTAGCGAACAACGAGGCTCGAGGTCGAGAAAGATCAATAGCAACATTGATCATCTTAGCACCGCGGCTAGCTCATGCTCCATCTCTGTCTGACCTTTCTTGAGTTGATCTAGCTCACTCCCCCTTTGGGCGGCTAACATCTGGGCCACCTCACGGGCGTCCCTATGAGCCGACATCTCTTTCCAAAGCTTGAAGAAAAGCTCGCGGGCCCCCTGCTAAACATCTCAGTCTCTACGAGTAGCCCTCTAGTGAGATAGGTTCCGAGAATTTGATGAAGACCAAGATCAAGTACTCTGTGCAGCAAGATTTGGTCTTTTGGGAGAAAAATCTACTCAATGGCACAAGCTTGGTCGGACCTAAATTCTAAGACTGACCTCTTGAATCCAGCTAATGACCCAGTACAAAAATAGAGTCGTTTGTTAGCTTCCTCATGTTGGGGGCTAGCCTTATCCAACCCTTCAAGGGTTGTCCTTAACCTCTCCCATTTAGGAGGAGAGAGTTCATTAATGCGATGAGGGAAGAGCCACTTGTACCGACCTCCTTGAGGAGCACCGGAGGAGCCTACTGCTATAGCAGTTCCTCTTTTAATGGTGAGTCCTCGATGGCGGCTCCTTCCTGGCTGTACTCAAAGACTCAGGAGCCTAACCCACTTCGGCCTACCTGGTAGGATCAGCTCCACCTTTGGTCGGGATCCCAACACCCTTTGACACTAAAGCAAGGAGATCGGCTTGCAGTGAGTGCCAACCTCATCTATAGTTAGGATCCCAAATCTTGATAACTCCAAAATAGGGTGGACCCCATTAGCAACCTCCTCCGCTTAGCGACCAACCATGGGACCTCACCACCCACATTGATGACCTCGGATGGGGTAACCACTAAGTTCGAACCCCACTAGTCGACCACGGCACATGCTTAACTACATCATCCTCGACACCAAAGAAGTCCTGCATACTACATTGTCTTGGTGACAACCCACGGTGATAGTCTTCGCCCTTCCTCTTCTCTAACCCCTCAACCCGGATAGTGGATGTAGCCAGAACCCAAGCCGAGTCGGACCGCAAGCTCAGTCGGGTCCTGACGAAGAGCATGGACTTGCTCCACTACCAGCTTAGCACACGGGCGCTTTCAAGGTCCTAAAGATGGGCTGGCAAGAGGGACCTCTTCTAACTACAGTTCGAGATCCAAAAATTTAGATCAGTCAAGATCCTTCTCTGTAGCCGGCGTATGGGATATGTTGGCATCCCGAAGCATAGCATTATCAAAAAGGTTCTCGCATCACTCCTATGTAGGCTCAGATCTTCTCCAAACTTAGCCTCTCCACTTTGGAGAGCTTCACCAACTTCAAACCCTACTTCTTGATCTCCGACCAGGTAGGGCAGGCCAAAATAGTGTTGGCATGAAAGATGAAGAAAAACTTTTCCTTCCATCCCCTATTAGTGTTGAGGATATTCAAGACCAGCCGACAACCACCGACGGACTGAAGATAAAAGTTACCTTCACCCCTGCCAGTCTTGGCACACAATAAGTACCCAGGATCCCTAGTGTTTGCTCAACATTCACCAGGTGATAGATGATGAGGAAGGTGACCAAGAAAGCCATCAAATTTGGTTTCAACTACACCGATAATATTTCGAGTGCTTGAAATACCTTCTAAAGGAAAGAGTGCAGTGGCAGGTCAGGGCCAAACTTGAGATGGTGCTAATACATCAGAACCAAGTCACCCCTGCGGTAGTAGACGGCACGGTCAGGCATCAGAACAGATAGCGTGAAAGCACTGGGAATGTCGTACGCTTTCACCCATTACATGAGGCGAACCTAGAGCACCGATGATTTGCACTAGCGGAGCAACGAGATCCGATCCTCGTGACGGACCGTAGAAGGTTGCACACTAGAAGCCATCAGAACAGAATGATCGAAGTTGACGACTGGAGCAAATAATCGGAGTTCAAAAAAATGAAAGCACAAAAATTTCTAGCGCTAGGGATTCAAGAGGCACGCTGAAGAAGAAGAGGGTGGGATATTGCACTGGATAGGCGACATGTGGACAAATCCTGGAGGTGAACTTGAATCCTTAAAAATCGCTGGCGGCTCTCAAAATCGAAGCGTTGTTCTCATCAACCAAAGCATCTTGTCAAGCACGTTCTGCACTGATGTTAGAGCATCAAATCACAGCTGTCTTTCAAAATCAGTTCAAATCCCCGAGGCGGTGAAAAGATAAAATGGTTCGGTTTCTCTGTAACTCGGCTTCCCGAGTCTGAGTGAAAGAGGCCAATATTGTGTCCTATGAATCACAAAGTTTAATAAGGCATTAAGAGTTGGCCACATATCATATTAATGGGTCAAGTCCTATAATCTCAAAAGCCGATCCAAGTGTGAGTACCGACGATCTCTCTAACAGTCCGAAATGAAAGACGTCTTCAAGTCGGGATCTGTTAAAGAAATCCAAGTCCAAGACAAAAGACATCTTTTGATCGGACTCCACTAGAGAATGTCTTAAATGACGGAATGACCTATCAGTCTCATCAATGCCATTCGCATTGAATGCATGGCCAGTCGACACATACACTTCGCCGCCCAATTGCCATCGCATTTAATGCTTGGCCAGAGTCATAATGACTCATTGAGCTGAAGTCAAAATGACTTCTAAAATGATGCTTCGCACTTTCGCCATTCTTTCACTATTGCATTAAATGTAAAGCTGACTCCCTCAACCGGCCTCCGACACGTGTGTAGTGGAGTCTGATCGACCGACTCCACCGGCCAGGTTGAATTACCAATGTGCCCCCACAAGTTTTCTATAAATAGTGGATAACCCCACTACACAAAGGTATGTTGGAAGAAAAACAAAAACTAGATTCTGCATTCTAATAGTCTGCTTTATGTACCACTGTCTTGAACGTTGGATGGCACATCGGGGAAAATCTCTTTCGGCCCTCTAACGAGTGTTATCTATGCATGAATCTACTTCCCTCAGATTCGTCAGTCATCAGAGAAGATTTAGAGATCCTAAACTCCTCTAAATATCCCCTCACACATACAATTAACTCTCTGACCAAAACAAGGACAGAGACAAGTTACACATGATTCAATATAGGAGTTTGAAATAAATTAAGACTTTGTAATGATGTCTCATTGTTTTGCCTGTTGACTTAGTCGGTAAAGTAAAAGTGTGGATGGTGTGAAGAACGTCATAATTGTTTCTTTTAAGTGAGATTGCATCCGTAAGCATGAAGCATTCACATACGCATGAAAGTGAAACAGATAAATCCTTTTTCAAACATCTTGTTTTGAAACTAGAAAGAGAAGCCAATGTGATTATATTGTTTTATAAAAAATATAATATTCTTTTCACAAATGGCTAGTTTAGAACATAGCATATTTGAAACATAAGCAACTTTTATTTGTTACTGGCAAGGTGTCCGTGTATTGCACGTGGACACACTTGTTATATATTTTGAATTTTTAAACTAAAAAGAGTAAAGTGACTTTTATAACAGTATAAGCTCTTAAATTGAAAAATAAAAACTTTTAATAAATAAAATTATACAATAAAATTATGTATAAATAATTGTATGAATAATTATTATAATTATTACAATTCAGTAATAATTATTTATAAATAATTATATAAATTATATAATTATTTATGATAAAATTTATATAATTATTTAATATTATAATATATTTTATTAATTATAATAAATAGATAACTGTAGTTCAGGATTATTATAATAAAGTATATCCAAATATAGAACTATTATTATTTACATTAATTGTACTGAACATAGTTACAATATTAAATAACTCTAAAGTAATATAATCATCTGTTAGAATTTTGATTAATTAACTTAATATACTATGACTAAATATTTATTTAGCCATATAATTATTAAATAATATTGTAATTATTAATTTATGTAATATTATTAAGATAGTATACTATCTATATTGTTAATTTTTACTATTTCTTTTATTATTCTAATTATTAAATAATAGTATAATTTCAGACATTGTATAATTCTAATTATTTTATTATAATTTAGAAATAGTTTTAAGAGTA
The DNA here is from genome assembly GCA_012295165.1 of Asparagus setaceus. Taxonomy (NCBI): domain Eukaryota; kingdom Viridiplantae; phylum Streptophyta; class Magnoliopsida; order Asparagales; family Asparagaceae; genus Asparagus; species Asparagus setaceus. The sequence goes on along the minus strand of CM022701.1, from coordinate 42,769,215 downwards.
CAATTATTTAATATGTATAATTAGTTTATCAATTCATTATTGTACTATTATTAATTTATTAAATAAAGTTATACTATTTAATTATAACGATAATTATTTATAATAAATTATAACCAATTTTATAGTTATTATTATTATTATAAATTAATAACTATATATAATCTTGTGAATGACCAAAAGTTTTGGGAAAATAAGAAGATGTATAGTTAATAAAATATTATAGATAATTAGTGAAGAATATTAATTAAAGATATTAGACGTATTTGGGAATTACTAAAATTGAGAGAACAATAGAAGCAATCCAAAGTTTTGACAAAGAAATCTTCTTATATATATATGTCAAGTGACAAGATAATTAAAAGAGAGAATCTTGTTTCAACAACAATATAATAACATGAAGAAAATATTTTTGTAAGAAATCATGAAATTTTAAAAATAATATGTAAAACTGTAAATTAAAAAGCTTTTATAATTTCTTTTATTAATTAAAGTCAATTTTAAAAATTACATTAATTATAAACATCTAGAAAATATAGATCTGAAACAGAAAAACCTTTCAAAAGTCATTTTTAAAAATTACATTAATTATAAACATCTAGAAAATATAGTAAAACTCTCAAATTTTTAAAAGATATGTAATTTTTAAAAAATTTATTTATGTAAAAATTCAAATTAAAATGAAAGTATCAGATAATAAAGTTTCAATTTATTAAAAAATAAAACAGGTTGGAAGCATTAAGTTGCATTTAAAACAAAATAGCTACAACTGCAAGTACAATTGCAATTTTAAAAATTGAACCAAGCTGTTGCATGCACCCGCAATTGCATCCAATTGTATTTACAATGTTTCACTTGCATGCAAAGTGGCAATGGATCTAAGATTTTCATTCGGATTAGCTACTAAATATTCAGTTTTCAAAATTGAAATATTTCATTCCATGGAAAGCTTGCATTTATATTTAAAATATTAGAAAAAATATATGAAACAAAAAGTTCTAGAATCAAAATTTCCATTTCATGTTTTAAAAAAACCAAGTATTAACTAGTTTTCTACACTTGAAATACCTGACTGATTGCGTTTGACATTAATATATAGCATTGAACACAACTTTATCCATGTATATTCAAAGATTGATACATCCTTGATTCGTGTTCCATTATGTTGCACAACCTATTTTATTGATATGACTATTAATATTAACTTAACTGAGATGTACATTACTACTTAAGGTGTACTAAAACATAAGAACAAGAGATTTTGGGTAAGGCACAAAAATAATGAAAAGTTAGGATTAGACACACATTTAAACATAAGTTTTTATATAACACTAAAGTTTCAAAGGTGAGGTTGGGTACTTGCCCTACCTCTACTCCATATGGATCCGCCAATGATTGCATTATAACTATAGTTGAAGTATGTCATCTCCTAAATTAATGAAAAGTATTAACATACAACAAATACACTACAACAAATAAGACTACGGGTTCTTTTCCGTAAATTGTTATTAAAATTTATGAATTAATAAAACAATTAATTCTCTACAACCTTGATTGTGGAGAATCCTACAATTAGTTATGTGAATCAATAACATTGATCATTCAGTGGGTTCCAAAAGTAAAAATGTTCCTTATATAATTTATCTAAACACTATCACTCATGGGATCCATAAAATAAAGAGATATATAACTCAGATACAAAATTAAGTTGTACAGTTTATATATGATCCAGGATGCAAAGGATCTTTACTCATGTTAAGGAACCTATATTTTATTTTCGTTAGCACAAAACACTAGCAAAAATAGACCATTGGTGATGAGGCATCGGTGACAGAAAGCAATTCGTTGAGAGTTTTTTACAAAAGCATCAGAAAATGTCTGTCACTGATGCCCCATTCCTGATTTGCATACTAGTGATGGAAATATTCCCCTCGCAGATGTTTAGTAGCATCAGTGGCGGGCGCCTGTCGCTGATGATCATCAGCGAAGGGTTCCTATTAGGGATGTAGGGGCTCGCATTAAAAAAAGAAATAACCGCAGCAACCCCGAACCCTAACCCTCATTCTAATCTCAACTTGTGCCTCTCTCTCTCTCTCTCTCTCTCTCTCTCTCTCTCTCTCTCTCCCTCCCTCTCCTCCTCCCCTTACCTCCCTCCCTCCCTCCCCCAACCCCCATACCTGAATGACACGTGACTATGTCGGAAGCATACCACTTGGACGACAATCGAATCAAAATGATATACTTAAGCCTCTAATTTGCATGCATATTTTTTCCTTTCAAAAATTACATTTGTGGAAGACTATTTTTGGTCAAAAGATTTATAAAGATTTGAGATGATGAAATAGTTATTCTCTTTTATTAATTTCTAGGAAAATAATAAATAATGTTACAGTGTCTTTAGTTACACTTGAGATTGTAGGAAGCTATGCAAGTAGAGATTAGAAGTTGGCTCTGTGAACCATACAAATAAAATAGTACCGTTCTTTGCACAATTTTGTGAGATTGAGCTAGGCCGCTTCGAGGGTTCTTGAAGATGAAGAATGAACATGTAGTGGAGGGTTCATCTTGTTGAACAAATAGAAGGAGTGCCAATAATAATCAAAGATCAATTATTGTGTGGCTAAGGATGAACAAAGTTCATAAGGTGAGCTTCTTCCTCATGCAATTCGAGATTTGGGTGATTGAAGGTCATGTAAAGGAGAGTAATGGCACAATTAATGCTTAAAATTCCTCTCTTTGAATCAAATGAAGAGGGGTATTTATAGGTCTCGTGTTGATCTGCACGTGGAGTTCATCTGCGGCCTGTTTGGTTCATGCCTGTACGTTAGTCGTGCTGCGAATCTTTCACATCCATCACTTCGCGAGATTTTTATTAAATGCATTATGCACGTGAGATCCCTCGAGTCCTATTCGTCATTATCATTGCCTTCTCTTCAGTCATCTCGCATTAAATGAGGCGTGGCTCCCCATTCTTATGCAATCAGTGAGAAGTCGTCATCATCATTACTTCCATCCAATGAATATACCATATGCAACCACCTCGCTCAGCGTGAACGATTCAAGAAATGCGCTGGGTTGGAAGCTGCATTTCCTTAGGACAGTGTGCCTCGGTTAATGTGTGTTGCCAGCTTGTTGAAGCCAATGCATTAAATGGATGTCTGTTGCCATTAGACAATTGGTTGAGAGGTCAAATCATATCAATGGTGTCTCGCCTTCTATACCGCGTATAGAGTTGGCCCACATCTCTATACTACTTGCTAGTGTTCATGTAGGTCTGTACTGAATTATGTTTTGCAGGGTTGTTTAAAGTCGGCCATGTGTCAGTGAGATAGTTTGGATCACGTGACCAAGAGTACCTGGTAACATAGTTGTCCCCAATCTTAATTAGAATATCCTCAATCTCTCCATTGGGTATCTTTACAGATCTATTAGCTAACTAGAGGGCACATTTGGTAGGTTTTAGTTCACCTACCTGTAGCTGTTGATAGACTGAATAGGGAATAAAATTCACACTAGCTCCTAAGTGTAGAAGTGCATTATCAATTAAGGTTATTCCTATGACACATGAGATAGTAGGATAACCAGGATTTTTATGTATTAAAGGCGTGGGCTTTGAGAGCATATCACTGATATTGGCAGGTAGAAAGACTTTTTTTATAAATATTAGTGGTTCTTTTCTTAGTGCACAAATTTTATAAAAATTTTGTATGTGATGGGATTTGTTAGATGGCATCTAAGAGAGGAATGTTGACTTTGACCTGCTTAAAAGTATTTAGGATTTTCTCTACCTAGGGAGAATTTTTCCTCGGCTTAAGTCTATCTGGAAAGGAAGCAACATGCTTAAACCTACCGAGATTGAGCTCATGTTTGATTTCGGTTTCTTTATCATCGGAAAGGGGTGATTCTTGAATAGAGTTATCAGAAGGAGAGAGAGAGAGAGAGAGAGAGAGAGAGAGAGAGAGAGAGTTTGTTCAGGTTTAGTATTTTGAATAGGAGAAGAAGAAGATGGAGTTTGATCCGGAGGCATTCTAACTTAATTATTGACCTATTTCCCTCACCGTAGTATATGTATTGCATTCAGTTGAGCTACGTAGGTTGGACTCTACCCAGTATCCTTAGGGTTTGCAACACATTGACTCAGAAAAATTTCTTTCTCTCTTTCACTAACGGCACTAGCTAGTTGACTAAGTTGAATTTCTAACCTAACTATGACTAGAGAGTTAGAATTGTGCATTTGACCAGTTGTCTACATGCAGAAATTTAAAATGTTGGATGACTGAGTCAACATGTTGGTAGTCTGTGTAGATGTTTAGTCATGGTCTCTAAACCCTTTTCTATGACATTGAAATATTTCTCATAATCAGAACTTGGAGGAATAGGATTTATTGCTTGATGATAAGGAGGCTGGTTTGGATAAGGCAAATTGGATTGTTAAAAATTGTTCGGTGTGTTGAATAGAGCTGTATTTCCTCTAAGAAATTATAGGTTTGAAGTGGGAGTGAAAATTTAATTTTTGAAGAAATTTTCCTGATTTATGCAAAATTTGGATGATTTCTCCAACCTCGATTATAAATGGGAGAAAATAAATTATTTCTAAGATGCTGGAATGCCGCGTTCATCCGCTCTAGTGGTTTATTGTTTCCTAAGAGAGCATATTCCTCTGAAATATGGGCTAGAGAAAGACAGTTATGACATCCTGGGATAGAAACTTGGTTGATTTGAGCTGGAGCTTGTTCATTGGTTTCTTGGGCTTCTAACCGACGCGGGATTATAGCCATCTTTGCTTCAGATGTTATGTTCAACTCTAGGGGAAAACCACTAGTTCTGGTTGGGGGAATTGATAAAACTCTTTCATCACAGTGTTCCCACTGCATGATTTTCTCAGACTAATTTTCTAAAAATTTCTAAGCTTCAACAACGTTTTTCTTTATAAAATCACCTGGACACATAGATTCTAAAGATGTTTTTAAAAAATAATTCAATCCTTCATAGATAATTTGACATAATCACCACTTTTTTAGATCATGATGAGAATATTGGATAAGAAGATCCTTAAACCTATCAAAAATACTTTCAGAACGGCTCCATTGGGACTATCTTGAAATTCTGAATGCTATTTCTAAGCTTTACCATTTTATAAATTGGGAAAAAAATTTCAAGAAATTGGTAATAAATTCATCCTACGTTGGATAGAATTTGTGTGTAAGCTATATAACTATTTATTGACTTTGTCCTTAAGAGCAAATGGGATAAATCTAAGCTTAATTAGTCCTCGAGATAACTCTCTAATCTTAGTCATAAGACAAACTTCCTCAAACTCCAATATAAAATGTATGCATCTTCGGATTCATTTTCTAAGAACTTTGGAAGCATATTTATAAAGTGAGGTCTAAGCTGAAAATTAGCTCCCTTAACATCAGGAAGTCTAATGCAAGATGAGATTATATTCTTAGTGGGATAACACATGTAAGTAGCGAATGGGTGGATTAGAATTTTTCATTTCTTTAGTTTTAAAATTAGTTCAGCACCTAATTAAGTGATTGGTATTATCCTTAATCCAAAATTGTATACACTAAAATAAATTCTTTTAGAAATATTTTATAATTGAAAAGAAATTAGAAAAAGATCTAAGATAAATAAAAGTTAATTAAATTATATATATATATATATATATATATATATATATATATATATATATATATATATATATATATATATATATATATATATATATATATATATATATATATATATATATATATATATATATATATATATATATATATATATATATATATATATATATATATATATATATATATATATATATATATATATATATATATATGTGTGTGTGTGTGTGTGTGTGTGTGTGTGTATATATATATATATATATATATATATATATATATATATATATATATATATATATATATATATATATAAATTTTAAAGGAAAAACTAAAGACTTAAAAGATTAGTGAGAGAAAAGAAAAAGTATAAAAGAAAATACTAACTAAACAAATCAATAGCAACCACTTGAAACAATCGCCCTTAATTCCAGGGTTAAGCCTAAACTCAACTAGACAAGATCCTAACGAAAAACTCCTTGAGCGAAAAGATTAAACTTTACTTGGTCAGTTAGTGAGATAAGGATAGTACTAAAAGGAAGTCAAAGACCAATTAAGTACATCTTTCCTTGCGAAGTACTTTAGCAACCCCTAACCCTTGCCTTAGACACCAGCACATTCAAGTAAACTTAAACAGGTTCACTTAAGAATTTCTTATTTTTTAATGAGCTTGAGTCCTTAGGGTGCCAATATTTAATGAGTTTCAAAAGGCTTGGGTTTGTGTAGTGAGGAATTAGTGATTTGTGGGCAAAGAAAATGATGATAAAATCCTTCACCTTATCTTGATTAGGGTTTTTTACCCTTAAGAGTATTTTAAGTGAGTGCTCAAATCAAAATGCTCAAATAAATTTAGTGAATTCAGACTAACTATATGCAATACAACCCTAAAAATTAAAAGCAACTACAAAAGAATGTAAAAGAGAATATTTTTAATTAGGGTTAACAATCAAATAAATGTGAGAAAGAGAGCTCTTGTTTGAATCTATTATATTGTTAGTAGTTGTTCAAGTGGAGGCTGAAATTTATTAGGATCGATAAGAAAAAGTTTTTTATTTTTTATTCCTAATTGTCTCTAATGTGAAAAGCATAACTAGATAGTGGAATTGAAAATACTAGAAAGAAGACTTACCTTTTCAAGCAAATCTTCTTCTTCAATCTTCAATCTTCAATTTTCTTCTTCTAGTTTAGTCGCTCACAAGGAAACACACAAATTAAAGAACCAAAATAAAAATATTCTAATTACAAGCACCTTCCCGATAACGGTGCCAAAACTTGATTAGCATAAAAATATGTAAGTCGCAATACTACAACTATCAAGTATAGTATTTAAGATATCAAACCCACAAGGAAGGTGTATATTTAAAAATTCTAAATTTGATCCTTGAAAAGTGTGAACAAAAAGCGTGAAATAGAATGTGTAAAATAAAAATACTAGTATAGAATATGTAATCGAGAGAAGTTAGGAATCTAGAATTAAAAATACTAGTTAATTTTAATTAGGATTTATGAACCATTCTCTTTTTATCATATTTTACTTTAGGTTTACTAAGTATAGATTATCAAACTACTTAAAGAAAATATAATCTATCAAATTATTATCTAAGCAAGAATTTCTATTCATGAAAAGAACAAGCAACTAGATAATAATCCTAGTAATGAATAACAATAACCTATCAAACCACTCAAGATTAGTATAGAACAACAAACTTTTTTCTACCAATTAGTTCTCTAGTTATTTATCCTAAACATGATCATTTTCAGCATAAAGAGAGGAATCCATAATTTATAAAAGAAATTAAACTAGTTTCATACAATCCTAGATTTCCAACAAGAATTAGCTACTCAGTTTGTAAAATAAAAAATAAAATAAAATCTACACTAATAAGTATAAGAGAACAAAAGTAAATTTAACTATAAGCAATAAAAGAAAGAAATAGAAAATCAAAACAATGAAGAGCAAAAAATAAATCTACTCTATAAAGCATGAAGAAAAATTATATTATAATTATGAAATAAATCTAATTTACCAAACATGAAATATAAATAAGAAAATAAAATCTTAAAATATGTAATTCTAAAATAAGAAAATAAAAGATGAAAATGAACACTTACATTGCAAAGGGTTTGCTCCTTGAAGACAAATCTTTATCTTCATCATCAAAAAGAAGAAAAGAAAATTTAAAAGGAGGAATTTTTTACTTATTGCAAATAAAAGTTTATAATTTTAGAAGGTCTTCTCAATTATATGTAATCCTCCTCTCCAAATAGAGTTTACAAAATTTTTAGCACTTCAATCCCTCATTTTCTACTTCTATTTATAGCCTACTACAATCAAAAGGAGCATTTGGATCATTTTTGGGTCCCAAAAAAATTAAAATTAACCATTGATTAAATTCTGTTACAATCTAATCGATGGGCTAATCGATGGGCTCATCGATGAGTTCATCAATTAGTTTGTAACAGAATTGTAACAAACTTTGTTGACTCTGGCTTCATGAGGTTTTGGGCTTCTTGGCTCGATCTTTGGCTCCAATAAAAGGCTGAAAATTGAGAGAATTTGATTCCTTTGGGCTCTTATACATTAATTCTCCATTACCTACAAATTAAGATAAAAACTCATTATTTATTGATATATTTATTCAAATAAAATAGATAATGAGGGTATAAAAATATAGTAAAATGTGATGATCAGATGACCTAAGGACTCGCCAGGACCTAAATGCATTAAACATCCGACATGATTTGCATGTAAGAGAAGCCGAACAAAACAAATTTAAGGTGCCTTTGTCTTGCATTACGAGGTTAAAGATTGAGACACAAAGATTCTGTGAGATTCTCAAATTAGTGAAATCACCAGATGATTGTTGCTCTAATATTTCAAAATATTTAGGTGAAAGAGCAAAAGTTTTAGGACTCAAGACTCATGGTTATCATATCCTTCTTCATTAATTGCTTTCAGTGGACACTCTATAACAACATGACCAATTTGAAGTGACGAAGATCATAATTGAATTCTACGAATTTCAGATAGTTATGCTCGAAGGTTATCAATGTTGACCATTTTAAGACACTTAAAAAATAAATGAATAAAACCCTCTGCAAAATTGGGTTGTTCTTTCCTCCATCATTTTTTTACGATCATTGTCCATACACATCATCTTATAGATGAGGCCATAATTACAGGACGAGTTAACTATCATTGGATGTGTTCCCTGGAGAGGTCAGTTAAAATTCAATTTAACATATATATAATATGTAATCGCTATATACTTCTTAACTAATAATGTTAATGTATTCTTTAGATATTTGGGTTCTAGAAATGCCTAATGTGTAATCTGTCTCATCCAGAGGGTTCGACTGCTGAGCGTTACATAGCAAATGAATGTATGATATTTGGCTCTTCCTACATGTGATCTGTACAAATAACAAAACCTACACAGATTAGTAATAGAGATGGCACTCTCCACGGAAGTTTTAAAATGAACAAAGATTATTTTAGATTTTACTTGGAGCGCGGTCGTGCATTCGTATTGTACAACCTTAAAATCTTTGAGTACTACCGAAGGTAATTCAATTGGTGTTAATATACCATTTTTTATTTTAATAATCTTGACCTCCTGTGTCATATCAATAGTCTACATTTGGAGGAGGTGCAGTCAGAAATAACTGGCGCGTTAGCATGAAATCATATTGCAAAAAAATACATGAAAAATGTTTTACCGAATGGATCACACATGAAGTAAGTTTTGTGATATTTATTATTAAATAAGTTTGGGGAAATTTTAAATCATCTTTTTTAAGACCGTTTGTGATTATGTTCAACATCAGGTAGAAAAACAATATCTTGCTGGTTTGCCAATTCAAAAGCAATAAAGATTCACGCACAGGGCTCGTATTATAGTAAAATAATGTCATGGATATTGTGTAAATGGATGCTTATTTCAACCGGTAAGAATTGAGGAGAGAGTAACCCAAAACAGTGGGGTCATGGTTGTCTCAAGAGTGTTATTCAAGCTCGAAAAACCAGAATCCAATACTTGATGATGTAATAAATTATGGAAAACTAGAAGATATCATGGATATATGCTTTCGGTACAAAAGACATACATAGTTACGTGATGTTTAAGGTTCGATGGTGTCATGCAAAAGTAATTAAAAATATATATGGTTTTAATCTTGTAAATCTTGATAAGAAGATATATCCTGATTTAAAGTTCATGTTTGCAAACTTGGCCACTTAGTGCTTCTATATCAAAGATCCTGTGAATTCGAAAGTTTGGATTGTATTATATAAGGAGCCAAGGTCTGTTGTTCAACTTATTATCGATGAAAACACAGACTGTTTAATAACCCAAATAAGTTAGAAGAAGAAGTTTTCCTTATTAATCCTACCTATAAAATTCATACATACCATGTAAACTCCATAGAATCAACTTGACATCCGGAATGTGGGAGATTGAATGTAACTTATTTGATACTACTTTCGAGCCAAAAGATTGAGATGATGAAGTGGTCATTTTATTATTGATCTTTTAGGAAAATAAATATTACAAAGTCTTTAGTTATAATTTTAGTTTTGGAAAGTTGTGTTAGAGAAGACTAGACATCAGCTCTATTGACTACATGAACAAAGTTGCTCTGAATTATGTAACTGTTGAGAGAGTTATATCTTGTCTTGAGGCATCATATGAAGCTTCTTGAAGATGAATTAACTTGTTATGGAGGGCTTGTCTTGTTGGACAAGTAAGAAGAAGTGCCACTAATAATCGAGGATCGAATGCTTAAAGGCAAAAGCCGATAAAAGATTGAAGGATCAAGTAATGAAGGCTAAAGAGTGTTTGACTAAGCAAGGCTTTATTGCCACAAGCAGCTGGGTGTGGGAAGTTGAGATCAATAACTGACCGTGAGAGTGCCCCCTTGAGAAATGAATGAGGGATGATATTTATATATTTTCACTTGAACTGCACACTCAATTTTCTCACACACGGTTGTGGCTCAATTGTACAGTGGTCATGCTTGTTCATTGTTCATTGTCAAATCAGTTAACCCTATGTCCCTTCATATTTAATGCATTGCGGCTACGAAACCACGCGTGGCACCATTACCCATTTATACCCTATCGTTTAGCCAGATCGTATTAATTGTATTACAGCTGGGAAACCGCACGTGGCACTGTGGAGTCACATCTCATTAAATGTAATATGGCAGACTATTTCTGCAGAGATTTATTGAGTGGCCTCACTGGTTTTGGTTTAAGTGTAGTTATTGATAATGTACTCCTTGATCCATGGGCGACGTAGGGGGATATTCAATGCAATTAATACAAGCATTTTGATGACCTGGCCTTTGATGGAAGTCTAATCGAGTCTCGCCACCTTGAGTCTCATACAACCACGTGGGTTTAGCCCACATTTAGTTTGAAGTGATTTTGTCTTCTTCTTTAGGAAGAGTATTAAAGTAGCCATGTGCATCTAGGATCACGCGGGATTGTCTTGCACGGGTTTTAGAGCCACGCACAAAAAGCTGATTTAAGTTGATTTCCACCCCCTTGACTTAGGACTTCGGAATCTCCTATCCTTTGGCCAACTTTGTGGACTCCTCTGATTTTGTTGAGTGTCCTAGGTCATATCAAATGACCAAAATACTCTTAGTGAGGCCTATGCTTATTTTTAGCAAAGATATTATATTTTTTTATACATATGCATACATCATATTTATTATTTTGTTTAATTTTGTAGGTACATTCTCACAGCCTTCATCTTTGAGTCCATTATATCCACCAGGATCGTCGCCCGTTGAAGGTATAGATTTGTTTTATAGATTTTAGTCTATTGAGAAATTTTTTATTCATGATGTATGTGCATCACATTTATTATTTGATTGAATTTTGCAAGGATATACACACACGCATCCCCTATGAGTCTATTACATCTTATAGATTCATTGCCCATTCTAGGTATTATTATTCATTTAAGTTCATCAATATTTTATATTTTTTATATACATTTATTTTGTATTTAATAATTTGTTTAATTTACAAGCGATGCTTGTGATGGATTTGATGCTGATGTGGTTCAACACGACACTATATCAGATGCTATGAATAGGGAGATTGTATGTCTCTATCCATGGACTCCAGAGATCGCTTGGATTTCATTACCTCCAAGAATGACTAAGTTGTAAAATAAATATGAGATTAACTACCCAAAGAGGGGAAAAGAGATTAGGAAGAATGGCCATACGATAAACTAGAGACTCGAAAAGGCAAAGGCAGATCAATTGAGGGAAATTGATAAGAACATCGTGTAATTTAGTGAGCTTTATCACATGTTTTTATTGTTTAAGTTATTAAGATATTTATTTCTCTTTAAATTTGGAGAAGGACTATGAGAAGTCTGGGCGCAAGGGGAGTTGGGAATGTACCAAAATAACCCCCCCAAAAAAAAGGTTATTGGATTGTTTTAAATTGGTCGCCGGCAACATTCTGATTGAGAATTATGTCAGATGATTTAATAATTTGATCAATTACTGTGTTAGAGACCCAACATCAATCAACATTGCCCATGGATTTGAACAACAAGGGTAAATTTGGGATAAGCTCATGGTAATTATATATTTTATTACATCTTTCATTTACTTATTATTTGATTATTCTTATAGTGTGTGTGGTTTTCACATATAATTTGCAGAAGTATTACTGTCTTGAAGAGAACCCAAAATCTTGGGATTACGTACTGCCTAGGGCCTTTAAGATACTTCAAGGTTAGAAGAATAAACTAAAGAAGAAAAATTTTGATAAGGAAACTATTTATTTGAAACGGATTTATGAGCTTGAAAAAATGGTTTCTCCATACACTTGGATGGCTGTCATCGTCGAGTGGAAAGGTGATAAGAAGGTGAGATGGCAAAGGCTAATCGCAAGGCGAAGAAATATGATCACTTTCCAGGGACTACTTCTTATGTGACAATTGAGGAGAAGTATTTGAGGGAGAATCTGGACGTCATGGGATTAGGATCCAAAGGGTGTCTTCTATACCCTGAGATTAGAGAGCCTGGGTCAACACTTCATCTTGTATCTAACATCGCCTGAATATCACATAATAATAATTAATATAAATTATCAACTCAAATGAGAAATCATTAAGTCTGTGCACGTATGAAATTGATTTTAAACTTACATGCATCTTATTAATCTCTAACACCTTATCATCCTAATCATAACCCTCGAGTGGTGTATACGCTGCTCTAGTAAGAATGGTTGACGATATAGTCATGACGTCCTGTGATTAGATCAATTTCCAAATTACTTTGAGCAACGATGAAAATGTTATATCATATCACTAATTTTCATACGCTGCTCAAAGTAATTTGGAAATTGATCTAATCACAGGACGTCATGACTATATCGTCAACCATTCTTACTAGAGCAGCGTATACACCACTCGAGGGTTATAATTAGGATGATAAGGTGTTAGAGATTAATAAGATGCATGTAAGTTTAAAATCAATTTCATACGTGCACAGACTTAATGATTTCTCATTTGAGTTGATAATTTATATTAATTATTACTATGTGATATTCAGGCGATGTTAGATACAAGATGAAGTGTTGACCTAGGCTCTCTAATCTCAGGGTATAGAAGACACCCTTTGGTTCCTAATCCCATGACCATAGAGCAGTGGAGGTGAGTCATTGATGGTGCTTTTGGTCCAAAACCCTTTAGGAAATGGAGGGTGCCATTATGGAGTGAAAAAGTTAGCTCGTACACCACCACCTGCATGATTAGCGAGCCGTCGATGTCCTCATGATGACGAAATGAGAGAACTTTGTTGCTCAAATCATGCAATATGTGATCTTCCATGTTGAATAAGACAAGGTTACAATATTTTTCCAGCTCTTATGAGCGAGCTTGAGGGTGTACAAATGACTTGGCGCAGGGCATAACTACTTGGTTCAGGGGAATCGTTCCCATTGAATGTACATTTTTGTTAGCTTGATGGTGTTTATAGTGATTCAACAATCCAATGTTGGATTTTGCAGTGAAGAGGTATTTATGTCTAAACACATGTATACGTTAAGATCTTTGTGAAACACATTGTCATATTGACTTATATTCTTTTCAGACTAGAGTAGGTACTCCAATAGGGAGCAATAGTATGATACGGTGTAAGGATGACGACAAGGAGTGAGTTCTTTTCATGCATGTAGTATTATGGACAAATATGTTTTATTAGGGCTAAACTACCAAATTGGTATTTAAAAAAGACCCATTTTACCACATTGGTATTTAAAATATCTCCGATGATGTTTAGGTATTTAAAGTGGATTTAAGTTAGCACCTAGGTCTAAATTTTGGTCGGCGTTAAGTTTTCAGACGCAGCACAGCACGTGACCATCACGTGACCCTTAATGACCATTAGAAAAACCTGATGTGGCATGGATTAGTGACATGGAATGGATTAGTTAATTTGGGAGTGAATAAAAGGGGATGAAACCAACAGAAGTCTAGGGCAGAGAAAATTAGGAGAAAACTCAGATTGGAATTTATTCGGCTGAGGGGAGATAGGCGAAATTGCTTTGGGGAATCTCAAGGATGACTTCTTCAAGCTCAAGCTCACAGTCAAGGAGGAGCATCAGTGGCTGGAATAGCGGTTTGGCTGTAGGTTTTAACAAATTGCACTTCATTCAAAAGTGGAATGAATAAGCAAAATTTGAGGGGTTAAAGAAGTGTAAGTGTGGGTGAGATTGCATCTATCTAAGCTCCTTCACTGATGAAAATCCTGGCAGAAGGTTCTGTAGATGCCAAAAGGTGACTTTGACTTCAATTTGAATTTTAATTTTTTTTTGTGTAATTATTTGATTTTCTAAAATTTTGTTTGAACTAAATATTCAGAATATTGGTTGTGGATTGAGGGAATGGTATGATCCGCCAATGTGCAAAGTTGCTGCTATTTTAACTCCTCTACTAAGAGATGAAATTATAAAGTTGAATTGCCATATGAATGAACTAGATGGATTGTCTAAAGAGAGGGGCAATAATCTGCATTCGTACATTCTTCAAAATCATCAGTTAAAGTATGAGATCAATAGCTATGAAGACGAAAATAAAATATTGAAGAAGAAGGTGGTTATGTGCCAAAATGAAACTGCAGCTTGTTTGGAAGAGATTGGCAGATTGAGTGATGATTTTGTTTTTCAGAAAATGTCTCTCAAATTGTATAAGTGTGCTACTTTGATGTTAGTTATATTTATGTTGTTCTTAGTTGTATTTTAATGGGTAATGTAATGGTGTTTAATGTAATGTTTAATTACCTTTAATTGAAATGCTTATTGACCAAATTATGTGCTTATTGACAACATTATATGCAAATTTGGCAGCATTTTGTCTGTAATCTGCAAAAATACTCATTCATAAATACATGTACAAACCTGATAGTGACATAACATTTGATCCATAGAAACCAATAATATCCAAAATTACATAACAAACAAGTAACCTTGCATAAACTACCAGCATTTGTCCAAACAAAGTACAAAGTACAAATAACAAATAATAAGCCAAGAACAATGGCAATAACACTGCCATATTAAAAAACATGTCTCATTATAGAAATTACAAGCTTTAGTTCCTTCCCACTTGGTGTATTCTTCATTGTTGATGAGTTGTAAATTGTGACTGTTGATTTTGGTCTACAAGTTCAGATGCACTTTGAGATTCATTCATTACAATAGGTGATTGACTAACAGTTGGATCCATGAAGACCACATCACCATTATCTCTCTGCCAAACACCAAACCCTTGAGGTACTCTTTATTGACTGCTCCTCCCCCTTCCACCACCTCTACCTCTTCCTTGTCCTCTTCCTCTTCCTCTAATAACTTCTGTTGTCTGAGATTGAGCTTCACCTTTACAAACAAGAAATAAAGTTAACTTAAACATTTAGCTTACAACAAACTAACAGAATTGGGACAAAGTATTATGTTTACCTTGCTGTGCATTTTCACCCCTTGTAGACCTATTCCTGATAAATAATTGAGTTTTACGAATTGTATTAGTTATTGCCAAATCATTTTTTGATAAGCCAACTCTAGTTTTGCTTCCTCTTAGCCTTCCTCTTTTTTTTTTTTTTTTGACTTGAATCAGTAGTGTCATTGGTCTGAGCTTGTGCATCCTAAAACTTATAATTTGACTTGAATCAATAATATTCATTTATAAATATCAAGTACAATGTTTTAAACTAGTTAGTTACCTGTTGAGTTGAAGGTCTTTGATTCCTTGGTGGTGCAAGTGGACAATGTCTGATTGAATGCTCATTAGAATGGCAATGATTACACCTTTGAGGGATTCCCTGCCTTGATGCTTTAGAAGTATTCTGTAGTCCTTCAGATGGGTCTTTCCTCCTTATAACAATGTTTAAAGGCAGTACCATGCCTTCCCCTTCTTTGTCCCAGTATTTGTAACCTTCCATTGGGCCCAACAAATGTTCATATGTAAGCAAGTCGCATTCACCCTTATAACAATCTGATATATAATCCTCTGGTTTCCTCCTCAAGAATAAAATTGCACTTACAACATGTGTGCAAGGGATTCCTATCAACTCCCACACCCTACAACAACATGTCCTCTTGCCTATGTCAATTTTATGGCTTACATGTGTATGGATCACTTCAAAACCATCCTCATTTGTTGAGCCATTCTTACGTACTTCACACTTAATTTGTTCATTATAGCCTCCTCTAATTTTTTATGCACTCTAGGGGAAACTCCACCAACAAATTTATGTATAAGCATCTTTTTTTGTTGCATCCTTTCCATCAAAGCTAGCCTAATATCCTCTAACATAGATACTATAGGCTTAAATCTTGTAAGTAAAATGAAGGAGTTAAAAGTTTCAGACATGTTATTATCTAGTGAGTCACATTGGCTATGAGTCTTAAAATGAGACTTACAAAATGTATGGGGGTCCTTATCCATGAAATCATCATATGCCTTCTCTGAAAGACCACTTAGCTTGGTTGCTTCATATGCAAACTCTCCCATTGTAGCTGCTTCTGTACATTTCTAAAATTACCTTTGCAAAACCCTACCATTGTGAGCCTTTCTCTAGTTAGAATAAATGTGCCTTGCATATTGTCTAAGCTCCACTTCTGGCCACATTTCAGGAATGGCAGGTACAAGCCCCTATCAAATAATAACATATATATAAACTGTTAATTTTCAAAATCTAGCAACAATTTAATTTGATATCTAAAATATAATATCATACCTTTTGTTGATCTGACATGACAGTCCAACCTTTACCGTCCCCCATTTGCAAATCTGTATTCAAACATCTTAGAAACCATTGCCAAGAGTTCTTATTTTCTCCCTCAACTACAGCCCATGCAATTGGAAATATGTAGTTGTTTCCATCTCTCCCAATAGCACTTAGTAACTGTCCTCTACATGAATACTTGAGAAAACATCCATCTAAGCCAAAGAACCTCCTACAGCCATGTAGGAAACCCAATCTCATTGCTTTAAAGCATAAATAATTTCTCACGAATATAGTTGGTTGTCCTGATTCTGATTCATGGACCTTTAAAATAGCTCTAGTGCCTTGATTTGATTTTCGCAACTCTCTTATGTAAGGCTTGAGCAATCCATACTGCCTTTGCATTAAGCTATGCAAAGCATTGAGTGCCTTGTTCTTGGCCCTTGCATATTTCCTCTCATTTACATTTACTCCAAAAATTTTTCTCACATCAGCAGCAATTTCTCTTGGCTTCATTTTAGGATTCTTTAATAGTTGGTCTTGGTAAGTTTGAGCAATCCAATTCTCAATCATTAGTCTATTCTTGAATGTCCTATTGCATGTGTGTGCAGGGGATACATGCTTGAGTTGCCATGCCATCCTATCTATGAGATCTACTCCAGCAGTCAACTCCCAATTGCACAATGAACATCCAATATGAAGCCTTTTTTCGTCATTTTCGTATAGACCAAATCATAGTGGTTTTGCACAGAGTACATGGGTATAGCTTCTTTCAGCACCTTTCTTGAAGTGAATCTCAATCCAGATTCAAAAAATAATTATTTCATGTTCACATCCTCATTGAAGAACTTGTAATTTATTGGCTCCTTCATTTTCTTTTTCCTTTTAGTGATAACTACTGCTTCAACTTCACTTGACTCCAAAGCATCTTCATCAGCACTATCTCTCTGATCTGATTCATAGCCTCCTCTATAAGATGTCCAATATTTAGACCATTTTGCATTGCTTGGAATTGCTCCTTTTGCTGTAGGACAACCTACAATCAAACCCTCAATATCATCATTAGCTTGTTCAAGAGATTGATTATCATTTGGTTCACTTGGCTAATTGTCAACATTTGGTTGACTTGGTTGTTCTGGATTTGGTACAAGTGGTTGTTCTGCATTTGCTTCATTTGCTTGTTCTGCATTTGGTTCACTTGGCTGATCTGCATTTGGTTCACTAGGCTATGCATGTGCTTGACTTGGCTGTGCATGAGTCTCAGTTGCTTATCCTGTATTTGTTTCACTTGGCTGATCCATTTGAATCTTGCACCAGAATTGAAAGCTATTTTACCCTCCTGCATAGCTAATAGGGCAATATTTCTTTCTCTAATCTCATGAAGCTCCTCATGATCACTATTCAATGTCTTTTCTACTTTACTATCAATTGAGACATCCCTTTCATATCCCTTCGGGATATTAGCTTCATGGTTGGAACTGCCTTCATCAATCACCCCCTTTTTCTTCACTTTACTTCTAGACTCTTCGACCAACTCCTCATCATCATCTACCAATTCAGTTGGGTCAATTTTGCATGTTTCATCCTCTACTGAATCATCATTATCAGTAGAGGATGCATTCTAATCAATATCAATTGGAGTGACAATATTTTCCTCTTTCACCTCTTGATACTACTTTCCTTATAGGAGTTAACTTTTTTCTTGTAGGTGTTGGTTTTTTTCTCATAGGTGTTATCTTCTTTCTCTGAGGAGTTATCTTCTTTCTCCCTCTGAAGGCACTAGCTTTTTTAGGAGTAGACTCATTGGGGTCAAGACTTCATGCTGATTAATGGAATGTTCTTTCACTGGAGGAGGATCTTCATCTAGATTGACATCCACTCCAATAGGTTGATCAACAAAATGGTTTGTAAACACTTCAATTACTCTCTCTCCTTATGTGCATATTCCTTGAATTTTGCTAAGTCTATGTCTAAGACAAGAGGCATGACGGTTCCAACTCCACCACCAGGTATGCCATACCACAAAGTGAAAGCATCAGTATACTCATACTCTCTAATCTTTTCTCTCAACAAGTCTATAGTCAGAATATCTTTCTCAATTAATTGCACGTCAAAGGAGCCACTAATATACTCTTCTGACATTAGAAATTTAAAAGAACTACCATGTTTGAATATAACCATAATATTCCCACCCATCTGCATGATGAACAAAAACAAAACTTAATTACAAACCAAGTTCACATTCTGCTCCAAATATTACAAAACCCCTAAATTTTTAAAAAATCCACTTCGATGTCATTCACATAAAACCTAGTTTGTTAAAATTAAGACTTATAAACACTCCAAAACTACAATTTCATTTAATAAACAAAATTTTAAACACATGCACCATCAAGGACCAAGGTAATGTGAATAAATTCACCTTTTTCTTTTCGATGAGGATGATCACGGTTTTGCTGCAGATTCTCAGACACCGTTTTCACTTTCCCATGATCCCTCTTCAGTGAGATTACAAGCAACTACAAGTTTGGTAACAATCTCGCTACCGCTCGATCGGTAGAAATTTTGAAACATATGAAGAATGGGGCAATCTGTCAAATTTAGGGGGTTTCATTTCATTTTGTTAGTTATTTCAGGTCATGTGAGAGGTACATGTGCGGTTAATCCATTCCACATCACTAATCCATGCCACATCAGATTTTTCTAATGGTCATTAAGGGTCACGTGCTGTGTTTCGTTGGAAAACTTAACGCCGACCAAAATTTGGACCTAGGTGCTAACTTAAACCCATTTTAAATACCAAAACTTTATCAGAGATATTTTAAATACCAAAGTGGTAAAATGGATCTTTTTTAAACAATTTGGTAGTTTAGCCGTTTTATTAGACATGTATGGAATTCTGTATGTTAATGTTAGACATGTATAAGCTTGTGAAGTTGTTTGTATATTTAATTGTTGGATATGTGAGATATGGATGGACATGTTATTATTTTCTAGATGGATATGTGAGATGTAATAGTGGTGCTCGACCATACATTGCCAATGTGCAATAGCGACGCTCGACCACCCGTCGCCGTGATGACCCTACCCCGCTCTGAATAAATTTCAACCGTATATACTGATCGAATAATTTTGAAATGTTAGATTTCATCAAGCATTAGGATCTTCACATGTGTCACATGCCTTTTGCTTCAAGTGGTAATCAAATTTTATTTATAATTTGCTAAATTGGGCTTTTTTGGCTTTTAAATGTGAATTTTGGTTTTCACATTGATTTGAGCCCTAAGAGGAAGAAGTTCGTACGTTATTAAACCAATTAAGCTTAATGGGTTGGATCCATTTGAATGGTGACCCATTTGACCCAAACCCTTAATTAAACCCTCGAACAAAAACCTCAAAATCTCTCCCTCAATTAGTTAGGGCTAATATTAAAGAGCTTGGAGGCCAAAGAGAGGTTGCGTCATCAATCCAAGACAAGTATTTTCTTGCACAAATATTTACCTTTTGATTTCAATTTATGGGTTTTGGAGATCTCATTCTCCTCTTTCTTTTAAAGAAAACAAGATTTTGAGAGATAGTTTTGCATTTTTATTGGATTTAATCAAAGAAAGGGTATCTCTACAAGGTGGATCTCAATGCACAATCTCTTTCAAAGAGAAACACCCATTGTCATAGAGTAATACCAACTTTACAAACTTGAGTCTTTGATTCATATTTTGATGAGATTTTTCAAGAATTTTGAGTAGATCCGGTTCTCTGTAGTCTTTAAAATATTTTTGGATCATTTTGAGTAGTTTTGATAAGGAGTTGTCCCCATTTTTGTTTTGGAATGCGAACTTCGAGAGCTCTAATGATGATTTTGAATATGCTTGCTTATTTAACTCTTTGATAGTAAAAATTTGGATTGAAGTGGGTTTTTATTTAGTTTTGAATGGAAAAGTTATGGGTCAAAAGTATTTTGACACTTGTGGATTTTAGACCAAGTGCATGCAGTTCGACGTTATTAAACCAATTAAGCTTAATGGGTTGGATCCATTTGAATGGTGACCCATTTGACCCAAACCCTTAATTAAACCCTCGAACAAAAACCTCAAAATCTCTCCCTCAATTAGTTAGGGCTAATATTAAAGAGCTTGGAGGCCAAAGAGAGGTTGCGTCATCAATCCAAGACAAGTATTTTCTTGCACAAATATTTACCTTTTGATTTCAATTTATGGGTTTTGGAGATCTCATTCTCCTCTTTCTTTTAAAGAAAACAAGATTTTGAGAGATAGTTTTGCATTTTTATTGGATTTAATCAAAGAAAGGGTATCTCTACAAGGTGGATCTCAATGCACAATCTCTTTCAAAGAGAAACACCCATTGTCATAGAGTAATACCAACTTTACAAACTTGAGTCTTTGATTCATATTTTGATGAGATTTTTCAAGAATTTTGAGTAGATCCGGTTCTCTGTAGTCTTTAAAATATTTTTGGATCATTTTGAGTAGTTTTGATAAGGAGTTGTCCCCATTTTTGTTTTGGAATGCGAACTCGAGAGCTCTAATGATGATTTTGAATATGCTTGCTTATTTAACTCTTTGATAGTAAAAAATTTGGATTGAAGTGGGTTTTTTATTTAGTTTTGAATGGAAAAAGTTATGGGTCAAAAGTATTTTGACACTTGTGGATTTTAGACCAAGTGCATGCACTCGACCTGTCCAACACGGGCTCAATGAGATATGCATGAGCTATTTCGTTTACAGTGTTTAAGTGCATGCACCCAAACAATGAGCTCATGCGCAAAAGCGGGTTTCTCAAAGATGATTTCTGATTCGATTTTCAATCTGCTGTTAGAGCTTAGCTGACATATATCAAGGTGAGGACACATGCCTAACCTCCAAGAGCACGTGCTCAGCAGAATATCTTTTTATTTTCAATTCGTTTGAGGTTCTTTTCATAACTCTTTAGTTTCTTTCCATGTGCTATGATATTAGATATGTAGTAATACTTATTTTTGCCATCTTGAGATATAGTAGATGGTAAAGTAGTAGTTGATTAAAGTTCATGTGGCTTATGTTTGGTTTGCTGAAAGCATGCTATGTTCATGTTTAGATTCAAGCAAGCTAGTTGTGCTATGTTATTGCATAGTGATATATCGTATTTTTCTACTATATTATGTTATGTTATGCTATGACTTAGAATCTATGGACTTTATCCATGTTAGCCTAGTGATACCTTGGACTTTTGTGTTGCTCGATTTGTTATAATAAGACTTGGCCTAGGGGTATGCATGATCAGGCATGATGATGATTGCTTATATCTAGATATTGGGCGTGTCCCTCATGATACTAAATCATTTCTATTTGAATCAAGAAAGTTCTCAGTTTGGCATACATTATGATTGGGAGTGGGAACTCATGATTCTCTACTACCAAAAACTTGATCAAGTATAAAATATGATAAACCAAGAAAGAAATCAAGTATTCATATGTATCAAGTCATGAATGACTTACTTGGATATTTAACGGGCGTGTTTCGTTTGCTTTAGAAACCCAGTCAAAGAGGGCACCCACATGATGGATGTTATCTACAGATTGAGTTATTTAGGCCGAGTGCATAACATATTATATATAACCAAGTAATGAAAAAATTTATGTGGGTTAATTAACGAGGGAGAATTTGACATCTCATAGAAAATGTGTGGCTCGGGGTTATGTTTGAGCACTAGTGGCAGATGAGTCTATGCACATAAACAAAGTAAAGAAATAATTCAAGTAATATTCCCAGCGGGTACACCAAACACACATTATTCCGTGAGAGTTTTTCCAAATAAGACTAAATAAATCCTGAGAGTAGTTAGATGTACACACTACCCCTTTGCATCACACGTAAGGTTTTAGGCGCATGCTCGCTCTGTTGATCTATGCGACTACCCCTTTGCATCACACTTAAGGTTTTAGGCGCACGCTCGCTCTGTTGATCTATGCGGCTATTGTTTGTATCTCTGGTTATCTGCTAGTTCTGTTTTCATTATGGGCTTATGTGCATATTTCATGATCATGAAGAAAAGTAAAGTGATATAGTTATAAAGTCTTTCTTATGTTTACACTAGCCATGCATCCATGATACACGTTACAGGTGTACAAATCACTTCGTTCATTTTACTACTTACTAGATGGTTTTCTGACCGTCATGGTCTGCACACCAGTGAAAAATCCGGACACATCCCCTTTATTTTCAGGCACTCGAGACTTTAGCGACACATCATAGGATGGGGTTTAATCGATCAACTTATATGTTTGCTTATCCACCAGTTTTAGTTTCAACTTACCAGTTATCAGCTTTTGCCTTCTTATAAACTATGCTTATTCCCTCCGTTGTTATGGAGTGATACTTATGTATTTGGTTTATTTCAGTTGTTTCTTTAGACTTGTACGGCCGAGTGACCTTATTATCAGTATGATATCAGACTGGAGATATCTATCTAAACCTTTTTGTTATCTATGTATTATTCTGTTACTTGCTTTTACTGTAAATCAATTCCTCTGTATTTGTGACTATGTATTATTCTGTGATTATGTTCTGGTTGTGGTTGTTGAGATGTATGTATCGATCTATCTAATAGGCTTAAATGTATACTTATGGGTGGACTTTAGCCCGATTGCATATATCGCCTAGCGTAGTCGCGTGTCTGTCATGTGATTCTGAGACAAAAGGCATGACAGTCGCTAATCTGCCCCCGTCGCTAATGAGCTCACATCGCCGATGTTCATTGGTGATGGTATTGATGTAGGACGCTTAACGGACAATTTCATGAAGGATTGGAACAATCACGAGCTAAATGCAAACTCATACGTATTATTGACTTCCGCAAAGAAACAATCATATCTTCCAACTTAGAAGGCGGATTCTGACATATTATATATGTAAATCGCCTATCACGACGAAACGGAGCCAACTAGATTGTCAGATATTTAAAATCTCATCAGTAATACCTAGTTTTGGCTGAAATCTGAAAATAATCAGCCTTTAGTTTATTTTTAGTAATAAAGTTGGAGTCTATTTAGATTAATAAACAAATTTAATTTTGATTTAATTAGGACTAATTTGTTTCCTCTATTATAGGTAGTCTTTTTAGGGTAGAATTTGATACTTTCTATTTCTTTATAATTCTAGTCTTATAAGGAGTCTATTTTATTTTTCTATTTAAGAAGAGTCATGTAACCCTAGACTAATATATATCTTTTATCAATAAATTCATTTTTTTAATATATTCTTCGTGGATTTGAAGTTCTTTCTTCGTGGATTCGGAGATGGTTCTTTGTGGATTTAGAGAGCACCCCTTGGTGGATTCCGAGGTTATCACTTTCGCGCTGCGTTAATTGGTATCAGAGCCTTGTTCTTCCGATCCGATGGCAGGCGACGAAGTCCCTTTTTCTCGAACTGAGTTCAATGAGTTGAAGACCGATGTTATCAGATTAAGACTATCGTAGATCGACTTGCGTCGGCACTGGAGCGTCTGAACACGACAGGAGTTTAAAATCGCGTTGATGGTCGCCAACGACGTGATCTGACTCCACAGGATAAATTCAACAGCGACCGTGACCCTAATCAAGACCCTGGAGTTAGGAAGAGTACTAAACAAGCAATAAAGAAAGAAGAACCACCTTCGGAGCACAATATCTTCCGCACGAGATGCACTATGATGCAGAAGCTTTGTGATGTTATCATTGATAGTCACAGTAGCAAGAATTTTGTCTCTTGATGTATGGTAAATAAGTTAGGTTTGAAGACAGAGAAACACCCACCTTCCTACAAGATCGACTGGATTCATAAGGGCAATGATGTGCAGAACGATGAGATATGTCGGGTACCTTTTTCTATCGGCCGCAACTATATTGATGAGGTGTTGTGTGATGTGGTCGAGATGGATACCTGTCATATGCTTTTAGGTAGGCCATGGCAATTTGATGCTGGTGCCACCCACAAGCGCAGAGACAATATTTATATCTACAAGAAGGATGGACATCGAATTGTACTCATGCCTCTTACAGAAAAGAAGCCATCCAAAATAGAGACTACTGAGAAAAAGAAACTATTGGTGGCAGACAATGAGGCTTTAGCAGAAAACTTGAAGCAATCTGAAGAGGTCCATGACTTGGTTGTAATTGAAAAAGAAGAACCTGCCGCTGCCAAAATTCCTCCTAAGGTGCAAATACTTGTTATGCATGAGATTCATGATGTTGATGGTGATATGATAGTGAAGATGGATATTATGCATGATATTTTCAGAGAGGTTGTGAGCGATATTGCACATACTAATGTTGTCCCGATGGAGGAGAAGGATAAAATAGAGAGTGAGGTAATTGATGACATGTGTTAATTGCTTGGTGGAGGGCTCGAGGCAAAGGAGATGAAAGAATTGTGTATGAAGTATGAGAGAGAAAATTCTTCTTTGGAAGCAATGATCATCAATAATTTCAACAATGATGAAGTGATATCGCCGACACTAGAATATGAGAAGCAACAAGGAAAATATTTGGAGGAGTTTTTCATGTCAACTACAGAGCCATATACTGCCAGTTACATACACATGCCATGAAAAAGATTCATACACAAGTTTGATATAGAAGAAATCCTAGCAGTGAAGGTAAAGGAACAAATAGAGAAATGTTCGCGAGGAAAAATTGAGAAAATATAAAATTGGTCTATTCTATTTGAAGAATAATGAATACAATCTCTCGAATGCAATCTCTCTCTCTAACTGACTTAGATAAAAAGAAATTACAAATTCCTCGATCGGTTGCCCGATTTACAAAAGAGAGAAAGGTCAACGGAGACCCTTCCCTTTATTTAATCTGGGTTCTTCACGGTAGCGGTGGGAGCTTGAATCTTGTATCCCGTTGACGATTCGACCGTCTTGACTTGTGGGACGAGGTTGAAAAATAACTCGCAGGAGCAAGTTTAGAACTCTGGCCGAGTTAAGAACTCTTTGATAGAGTTGATTTTAGAAAAGGATTAGTAATCCTTTTAGCCAAGAATGGCGGAGAAGAACTTGCCATGCAAGTTTGAAAACTGTAATCGAGTTGAACTCTCTAGGAGAGTTGATGCCAGCAAAGGAGGTTTGATCCTTTCTTTAAAAGAAAAGACATAGATCTTCAGTAAAACCTCAGTATCTCCAAATCTAACCGATAGAAATTAATCTCCACCGTTCAGAATTTGGAACGACGAGTGTTGAGGTAGTCCTCCAAGTTTCACTCCGATCAGACCACGGATGAAGGTCCCATCGTCACGCCGATTACAGCTGCGCAGAAGAAACCGCTCTCTGCACAATTGGCTTCGGTAAAACCTCAATATCTCCAACTCCAACCGGTAGAATCAATCTCCACCATTTAGAATCAGGAACAACGAGTGTTGAGGCTTCTCTCCAAGTTTCACTCCGATCAGACTACGGATGAAGGTCCGATCGTCATGCCGATCACAGCTGCACAGAAGAAACCGCTCTCTGCACAATTGGCTTTGGTAAAACCTCAATATCTCCAAATCCAACCGGTAGAAATCAATCTCCACCGTTCAGAATCAGGAACAACGAGTGTTGAGACTTCTCTCCAAGTTTCACACCGATCAGACTACGGATGAAGGTCCGATCGTCACGGTGATCATAGCTACGCAGAAGTGGCTTTTCTTTTCTCCCTCCTTCTCTCCTTTTTTTAGTTCTCCGGCCAAACCCTTTCAACCCGCCCCATTTGGCTGTGAAAACCCTCTATTTATAGGGATTAAAGGGGTGTAACCACCTCCTTAAATTGCTCCATAATGGGGGTTTAGTGGGGTGTAACCGCCCTCCCTTAAATCTCTCAAACGGTTAAGGAACCGTTCAACTCATGTTTGAATGAGTCAAAACGCGAAGTTCGCGTTCTGGAGCAAGCCTCGCGTCTGCATTTTAGTGCAGAAACGCGGGAATGAACCTCCGCATCTATGTTTTAACTAGGATGCGGGGCTGGCGGCCCGCGTTTTGAGCTTCGAACGCGGGCCATGTGCTCCGCGTTTTGAATTGAAGCGTGGAGATGAGTCCGCATTTTGAATTGAAGCGTGGAGATGAGTCCGCATTTTGAATTGAAGCGTGGAGATGAGTCCGCATTTTGAATTGAAGCGTGGAGATGAGTCCGCGTTTTGAATTGAAACGCGGAGATGAGTCCCGCATTTTGAATTGAAACGTGGAGATGAGTCCCGCGTTTTGAATTGAAATGCGGGAGGTGAGCCCGCGTTTTGCTTTGAAGAGATCAATACTTGTGATCTCTTTTCACAAGGATTGTCAACTTGTAATCCTTATACTCTGGAGACATTAGCTTCTGATTCTCCTTTGTTGTCATGAAAGTCGTCAGCTTGTAACCTTCATTGATAGTGTTTCGCGGATATTGATCGTCTTCTGATTTTTACGACCATTGAACCCCTCCAAAGTTTTCGAAAGTTCACTGTTGACTGGGACGAGCTTTCGGAATACTTTGGATATCTTCTTTTGTTTGATCCTGAGAAGGTATTGCTCCTCCTTCTTTCTTCAAAGAAGTTGCGTTCTGCTTTTGTCCACGCTAGTCGTTCGTCTTGCATGGGTGAACTCCGGTGTTTTTGCTTTTTTGAAATGCAGGAGTGACCGTAGCATCTTGAACTTTGCTACGCGGGACTGATCCTCGTGTTTTGAGGTTGAAACGCGGAGATGAGTCCCGCTTTGAATTGAAACGCGGAGATGAGTCCCGCTTTGAATTGAAACGCGGGGTGGTCCTTCGCTGATGAGTAAAACGCGGGGATGAACCCCACATTTCCAACTAAGTCTTTTAGACTTTTCTTTAAGGTGCCAAAAGTATAGTGTTAACTTGGCATGCCTTTCATACTAGTTGTTTGAACAAGCTTTTGGGGACTTATCACTCTATTGTAAAGAGTTGATAAATTGGTTTTATCATCGAGGTATAGTGTTAACTTGGCATGCCTTTCATACTAGTTGTTTGAACAAGCTTTTGGGGACTTATCACTCTATTGTAAAGAGTTGATAAATTGGTTTTATCATCGAGGTATAGTGTTAACTTGGCATGCCTTTCATACTAGTTGTTTGAACAAGCTTTTGGGGACTTATCACTCTATTGTAAAGAGTTGATAAATTGGTTTTATCATCGAGGTATAGTGTTAACTTGGCATGCCTTTCATACTAGTTGTTTGAACAAGCTTTTGGGGACTTATCACTCTATTGTAAAGAGTTGATAAATTGGTTTTATCATCGAGGTATAGTGTTAACTTGGCATGCCTTTCATACTAGTTGTTTGAACAAGCTTTTGGGGACTTATCACTCTATTGTAAAGAGTTGATAAATTGGTTTTATCATCGAGGTATAGTGTTAACTTGGCATGCCTTTCATACTAGTTGTTTGAACAAGCTTTTGGGGACTTATCACTCTATTGTAAAGAGTTGATAAATTGGTTTTATCATCGAGGTATAGTGTTAACTTGGCATGCCTTTCATACTAGTTGTTTGAACAAGCTTTTGGGGACTTATCACTCTATTGTAAAGAGTTGATAAATTGGTTTTATCATCGAGGTATAGTGTTAACTTGGCATGCCTTTCATACTAGTTGTTTGAACAAGCTTTTGGGGACTTATCACTCTATTGTAAAGAGTTGATAAATTGGTTTTATCATCGAGGTATAGTGTTAACTTGGCATGCCTTTCATACTAGTTGTTTGAACAAGCTTTTGGGGACTTATCACTCTATTGTAAAGAGTTGATAAATTGGTTTTATCATCGAGGTATAGTGTTAACTTGGCATGCCTTTCATACTAGTTGTTTGAACAAGCTTTTGGGGACTTATCACTCTATTGTAAAGAGTTGATAAATTGGTTTTATCATCGAGGTATAGTGTTAACTTGGCATGCCTTTCATACTAGTTGTTTGAACAAGCTTTTGGGGACTTATCACTCTATTGTAAAGAGTTGATAAATTGGTTTTATCATCGAGGTATAGTGTTAACTTGGCATGCCTTTCATACTAGTTGTTTGAACAAGCTTTTGGGGACTTATCACTCTATTGTAAAGAGTTGATAAATTGGTTTTATCATCGAGGTATAGTGTTAACTTGGCATGCCTTTCATACTAGTTGTTTGAACAAGCTTTTGGGGACTTATCACTCTATTGTAAAGAGTTGATAAATTGGTTTTATCATCGAGGTATAGTGTTAACTTGGCATGCCTTTCATACTAGTTGTTTGAACAAGCTTTTGGGGACTTATCACTCTATTGTAAAGAGTTGATAAATTGGTTTTATCATCGAGGTATAGTGTTAACTTGATGAAGATACGTTGCGATTGGAGCAAATTTGTGGACTTATCATCCTATTGAAGAGGATTGATAAGTTATTTGTCGTTATTTAGTTATGATTTGAACAACTTTGAGGACTTATCATCCTATTGATGAGGATTGATAAGTTATTTGTCGTTATTTAGTTATGATTTGAACAACTTTGAGGACTTATCGCTCTTATTGAAGAGTGTCGATAAGTTGATTGTCGAGGTGTTAGGTTAACATGACAAGATTGTGTTGCGATGTGAGCAACTTTGTAGACTTATCATCCTATTGAAGAGGATTGATAAGTTGATTGTCGAGGTGTTAGGTTAACATGACAAGATTGTGTTGCGATGTGAGCAACTTTGTAGACTTATCATCCTATTGATGAGGATTGATAAGTTGATTGTCGAGGTGTTAGGTTAACATGACAAGATTGTGTTGCGATGTGAGCAACTTTGTAGACTTATCATCCTATTGAAGAGGATTGATAAGTTATTTGTCGTTATTTAGTTATGATTTGAACAACTTTGAGGACTTATCATCCTATTGAAGAGGATTGATAAGTTATTTGTCGTTATTTAGTTATGATTTGAACAACTTTGAGGACTTATCATCCTATTGATGAGGATTGATAAGTTATTTGTCGTTATTTAGTTATGATTTGAACAACTTTGAGGACCTATCGCTCTATTGATGAGAGTCGATAAGTTGATTGTCGAGGTGTTAGGTTAACATGACAAGATTGTGTTGCGATGTGAGCAACTTTGTGGACTTATCATCCTATTGATGAGGATTGATAAGTTGATTGTCGAGGTGTTAGGTTAACATGACAAGATTGTGTTGCGATGTGAGCAACTTTGTGGACTTATCATCCTATTGATGAGGATTGATAAGTTATTTGTCGTTATTTAGTTATGATTTGAACAACTTTGAGGACTTATCATCCTATTGATGAGGATTGATAAGTTATTTGTCGTTATTTAGTTATGATTTGAACAACTTTGAGGACTTATCGCCTATTGAAGAGAGTCGATAAGGTAATTGTCGAGGTGTTAGGTTAACATGACAAGGATACATTGCGATCGAACAACTTTGAGGACTTATCGCTCTATTGAAGAGAGTCGATAAGTTGATTGTCGAGGTGTTAGGTTAACATGACAAGATTGTGTTGCGATGTGAGCAACTTTGTAGACTTATCATCCTATTGATGAGGATTGATAAGTTATTTGTCGTTATTTAGTTATGATTTGAACAACTTTGAGGACCTATCGCTCTATTGATGAGAGTCGATAAGTTGATTGTCGAGGTGTTAGGTTAACATGACAAGATTGTGTTGCGATGTGAGCAACTTTGTAGACTTATCATCCTATTGGAGAGGATTGATAAGTTGGTTGTCGAGGTGCATTGTTAACTTGTGGGATTGTGTTACGATTTGAGCAACTTTGTAGACTTATCATCCTATTGGAGAGGATTGATAAGTTGGTTGTCGAGGTGCATTGTTAACTTGTGGGATTGTGTTACGATTTGAGCAACTTTGTAGACTTATCATCCTATTGGAGAGGATTGATAAGTTGATTGTCGAGGTGTGAGGTTAACATGACAAGGATACATTGCGATCGAACAACTTTGAGGACTTATCGCTCTATTGAAGAGAGTCGATAAGTTGATTGTCGAGGTGTTAGGTTAACATGACAAGGATACATTGCGATCGAACAACTTTGAGGACTTATCGCTCTATTGAAGAGAGTCGATAAGTTGATTGTCGAGGTGTTAGGTTAACATGACAAGGATACATTGCGATCGAACAACTTTGAGGACTTATCGCTCTATTGAAGAGAGTCGATAAGTTGATTGTCGAGGTGTTAGGTTAACATGACAAGGATACATTGCGATCGAACAACTTTGAGGACTTATCGCTCTATTGAAGAGAGTCGATAAGTTGATTGTCGAGGTGTTAGGTTAACATGACAAGGATACATTGCGATCGAACAACTTTGAGGACTTATCGCTCTATTGAAGAGAGTCGATAAGTTGATTGTCGAGGTGTTAGGTTAACATGACAAGGATACATTGCGATCGAACAACTTTGAGGACTTATCGCTCTATTGAAGAGAGTCGATAAGTTGATTGTCGAGGTGTTAGGTTAACATGACAAGGATACATTGCGATCGAACAACTTTGAGGACTTATCGCTCTATTGAAGAGAGTCGATAAGTTGATTGTCGAGGTGTTAGGTTAACATGACAAGGATACATTGCGATCGAACAACTTTGAGGACTTATCGCTCTATTGAAGAGAGTCGATAAGTTGATTGTCGAGGTGTTAGGTTAACATGACAAGGATACATTGCGATCGAACAACTTTGAGGACTTATCGCTCTATTGAAGAGAGTCGATAAGTTGATTGTCGAGGTGTTAGGTTAACATGACAAGGATACATTGCGATCGAACAACTTTGAGGACTTATCGCTCTATTGAAGAGAGTCGATAAGTTGATTGTCGAGGTGTTAGGTTAACATGACAAGGATACATTGCGATCGAACAACTTTGAGGACTTATCGCTCTATTGAAGAGAGTCGATAAGTTGATTGTGGTGGTGCCGCCGCACGTTGAAGTGATTACATTGTCAAAAGTATTTTGTTAACTTGACAATATTTAGAATTTATTATTCTACTCGAAAATAATGATAATCAACCCCACCGTAATTATTCTAGGTTGATACTAACCGAAGTCTTCGCTCCTCGATTTAGAGCCGGTCATCAATAGCGAGTCTTGGTCAGTCTCCTCTTCTTGACTTCAATCCTAGCAATAATTGCTTGACTGTTAATACAGGAGACTAGTTGTTTCGAGAACGATATTTTGCAACCCCATTCGAGCTAGGAGATTGGTTTGTAAATTGTGCCGACAGGTGTCAATCAGAGCAGACTGTGTCATGCCTGTCGAGCATCGAAGAGCCATGCTTCGGAACCGTTCGACGAAGACTTTGATAGGCTCTCCCTCCTTTTGTTTAATGGCAAGGAGAGAAGTGACAGTGATTTCCGTGTCATCTTCAAAGAATCGTGACAGGAAGAGTTTCTCTAAATCTGCCCATTTCTGAATACATCCTGCAGGCAGTTTCATGAACCATTCAAAGGCAACCCCCTTGAGGGTGCCAATGAACAGACGAGCTGCTATGGCATCGTTTGCCATCACATTTCCAGTGTGTGACCTAAAATGATAGATGTGTTGGTTCGGTGATCCCGTGCCGTCGAAAGCTTGTAGCGTCGGGATTTTGCATTTTGGAGGATAAGGAACCGTATCCCATTCTGCAGGATACGGTCTGACAACCCCCTGATCTTGGAGCTCGCACCTATTAGCCATGGCATTGAGGCGGGCTTCCAGTTCTCGTATTTTTGCCGATTGAGGACTTTGCTCATTTTCGGCCTCCCTCCCTTCTTTAGAGGAGGATTCTACGTGATGAGCTTCTTGATCGGGAGCTTCATTCACTTTTTCTTTCCATTTTGGGGATTGACTCCTCCTCCGTGATGATTCCGGCTGAGGTGTTGAGCTAGCCATGTGAACTTGAGCCCTATCTGCAATAAGTTGGGCTACCATTTCTCGAAGTTGATCGATGGACTCTTGTTGTGATCGCAAGGCTTCTTGCATCATAGCCTGATGCTCTTCAAGCCTCTTCTTGAAATCTTCATTATTCTCCGTCGTGTAGACAGCGCTCACATGCTCCACGAGAGAACTAGAGGATTGAGATTCTGCGATGGCTGAATGCTCATCGTCAGACTCAATTTCTTTAGCCAACTTTTGATAGTTGACGGGGGATATGACCCCTGTTCGAGTCCGAGTATGTCGGTAAACTCCGTCGGAGTCATTCAAGGCCTCTTTCAAGCCAGGGGACCGATTTTTCTCTGACTCATCGGAGTTAAAGATTGATGGTCTCTCTATACCGATCATATTGGAAGTGACTCCAAGGTATTCGACCTCTGAAGTCTTCTTCCTGCGAGAATGTCGTTGTTCGGTGGACCAAGTGACATTCGTCAATCGGTCAAACACCGGCGGCTTGGCGCATGTGGCGACATCGACATGCCGATGATTTGGCATTTGGAGCGAGGATCGCGTTTGAGCACTGAGCGAGGTTGAGACCCGCGTTTTGGATTGGGGCCGAGGTCCAAGTTTGAATGCTTGAGCGGGGTTGAAACCGCATTTTAGATTGGGGACGCGAGGATCGCGTTTGAGCACTGAGCGAGGTTGAGACCCGCGTTTTGGATTGGGGCCGAGGTCCAAGTTTGAATGCTTGAGCGGGGTTGAAACCGCATTTTAGATTGGGGCCGAGGTCCAAGTTTGAATGCTTGAGCGGGGTTGAAACCGCATTTTAGATTGGGGCCGAGGTCCAAGTTTGAATGCTTGAGCGGGGTTGAAACCGCATTTTAGATTGGGGCCGAGGTCCAAGTTTGAATGCTTGAGCGGGGTTGAAACCGCATTTTAGATTGGGGCCGAGGTCCAAGTTTGAATGCTTGAGCGGGGTTGAAACCGCATTTTAGATTGGGGCCGAGGTCCAAGTTTGAATGCTTGAGCGGGGTTGAAACCGCATTTTAGATTGGGGCCGAGGTCCAAGTTTGAATGCTTGAGCGGGGTTGAAACCGCATTTTAGATTGGGGCCGAGGTCCAAGTTTGAATGCTTGAGCGGGGTTGAAACCGCATTTTAGATTGGGGCCGAGGTCCAAGTTTGAATGCTTGAGCGGGGTTGAAACCGCATTTTAGATTGGGGCCGAGGTCCAAGTTTGAATGCTTGAGCGGGGTTGAAACCGCATTTTAGATTGGGGCCGAGGTCCAAGTTTGAATGCTTGAGCGGGGTTGAAACCGCATTTTAGATTGGGGCCGAGGTCCAAGTTTGAATGCTTGAGCGGGGTTGAAACCGCATTTTAGATTGGGGCCGAGGTCCAAGTTTGAATGCTTGAGCGGGGTTGAAACCGCATTTTAGATTGGGGCCGAGGTCCAAGTTTGAATGCTTGAGCGGGGTTGAAACCGCATTTTAGATTGGGGCCGAGGTCCAAGTTTGAATGCTTGAGCGGGGTTGAAACCGCATTTTAGATTGGGGCCGAGGTCCAAGTTTGAATGCTTGAGCGGGGTTGAAACCGCATTTTAGATTGGGGCCGAGGTCCAAGTTTGAATGCTTGAGCGGGGTTGAAACCGCATTTTAGATTGGGGCCGAGGTCCAAGTTTGAATGCTTGAGCGGGGTTGAAACCG
Organism: Asparagus setaceus; assembly: GCA_012295165.1. Taxonomy (NCBI): domain Eukaryota; kingdom Viridiplantae; phylum Streptophyta; class Magnoliopsida; order Asparagales; family Asparagaceae; genus Asparagus; species Asparagus setaceus. The sequence goes on along the minus strand of CM022701.1, from coordinate 42,734,788 downwards.
CATTTTAGATTGGGGCCGAGGTCCAAGTTTGAATGCTTGAGCGGGGTTGAAACCGCATTTTAGATTGGGGCCGAGGTCCAAGTTTGAATGCTTGAGCGGGGTTGAAACCGCATTTTAGATTGGGGCCGAGGTCCAACAATGCTCCAATGAGCTTGACGTCGGATTGCGCCACCACCTCTTCATCGGTGAAAGAGATCCTCCCCAGCGGAGTCACCATCTTTTGTTCGCGAGGAAAAATTGAGAAAATGTAAAATTGGTCTATTCTATTTGAAGAATAATGAATACAATCTCTCGAATGCAATCTCTCTCTCTCTAACTGACTTAGATAAAAAAGAAATTACAAATTCCTCGATCGGTTGCCCGATTTACAAAAGAGAGAAAGGTCAACGGAGACCCTTCCCTTTATTTAATCTGGGTTCTTCACGGTAGCGGTGGGAGCTTGAATCTTGTATCCCGTTGACGATCCGACCGTCTTGACTTGTGGGACGAGGTTGAAAAATAACTCGCAGGAGCAAGTTTAGAACTCTGGCCAAGTTAAGAACTCTTTGATAGAGTTGATTTTAGAAAAGGATTAGTAATCCTTTTAGCCAAGAATGGCGAAGAAGAACTTGCCATGCAAGTTTGAAAACTGTAATCGAGTTGAACTCTCTAGGAGAGTTGATGCCAGCAAAGGAGGTTTGATCCTTTCTTTAAAAGAAAAGACATAGATCTTCGGTAAAACCTCAGTATCTCCAAATCTAACTAGTAGAAATTAATCTCCACTGTTCAGAATTAGGAACGACGAGTGTTGAGGTTGCCCTCCAAGTTTCACTCCGATCAGACCACGGATGAAGGTCTGATCGTCACGCCGATTACAGCTGCGCAGAAGAAACCGCTCTCTGCACAATTGGCTTCGGTAAACCCTCAATATCTCCAAATCCAACCGGTAGAAATTAATCTCCACCGTTCAGAATTAGGAACAACGAGTGTTGAGGCTTCTCTCCAAGTTTCACTCCGATCAGACTACGGATGAAGGTCCGATCGTCATGCCGATCACAGCTACACAGAAGAAACCGCTCTCTGCACAATTGGCTTCGGTAAAACCTCAATATCTCCAAATCCAACCGGTAGAAATCAATCTCCACCGTTCAGAATCAGGAACAATGAGTGTTGAGACTTCTCTCTAAGTTTCACGCCGATCAGACCACGGATGAAGGTCCGATCGTCACGGTGATCATAGCTATGCAGAAGTGGCTTTTCTTTTCTCCCTCCTTCTCTCCTTTTTTTAGTTCTCCGGCCAAACCCTTTCAACCCGCCCCATTTGGCTGTGAAAACCCTCTATTTATAAGGATTAAAGGGGTGTAACCATCTCCTTAAATTGCTCCATAATGGGGGTTTAGTGGGGTGTAACCGCCCCCCCTTAAATCTCTCAAACGGTTAAGGAACCGTTCAACTCATGTTTGAATGAGTCAAAACGCCGGTTCGCTTCGAGCAAGCCTCGCCTGCATTTTAGTGCGAAGCGGGAATGAACCTCCGCTTCACGCTTTAACTAGGGACGCTGGGTCGGCGGCCCGAAGTTTTGAGCTTCAACGCGGGCCATGTGCTCCGCGTTTTGAATTGAAATGCGGAGATGAGTCCGCGTTTTGAATTGAAATGCGGAGATGAGTCCGCGTTTTGAATTGAAATGCGGAGATGAGTCCGCGTTTTGAATTGAAATGCGGAGATGAGTCCGCGTTTTGAATTGAAATGCGGAGATGAGTCCGCGTTTTGAATTGAAATGCGGAGATGAGTCCGCGTTTTGAATTGAAATGCGGAGATGAGTCCGCGTTTTGAATTGAAATGCGGAGATGAGTCCGCGTTTTGAATTGAAATGCGGAGATGAGTCCGCGTTTTGAATTGAAATGCGGAGATGAGTCCGCGTTTTGAATTGAAATGCGGAGATGAGTCCGCGTTTTGAATTGAAATGCGGAGATGAGTCCGCGTTTTGAATTGAAATGCGGAGATGAGTCCGCGTTTTGAATTGAAATGCGGAGATGAGTCCGCGTTTTGAATTGAAATGCGGAGATGAGTCCGCGTTTTGAATTGAAATGCGGAGATGAGTCCGCGTTTTGAATTGAAATGCGGAGATGAGTCCGCGTTTTGAATTGAAATGCGGAGATGAGTCCGCGTTTTGAATTGAAATGCGGAGATGAGTCCGCGTTTTGAATTGAAATGCGGAGATGAGTCCGCGTTTTGAATTGAAATGCGGAGATGAGTCCGCGTTTTGAATTGAAATGCGGAGATGAGTCCGCGTTTTGAATTGAAATGCGGAGATGAGTCCGCGTTTTGAATTGAAATGCGGAGATGAGTCCGCGTTTTGAATTGAAATGCGGAGATGAGTCCGCGTTTTGAATTGAAATGCGGAGATGAGTCCGCGTTTTGAATTGAAATGCGGAGATGAGTCCGCGTTTTGAATTGAAATGCGGAGATGAGTCCGCGTTTTGAATTGAAATGCGGAGATGAGTCCGCGTTTTGAATTGAAATGCGGAGATGAGTCCGCGTTTTGAATTGAAATGCGGAGATGAGTCCGCGTTTTGAATTGAAATGCGGAGATGAGTCCGCGTTTTGAATTGAAATGCGGAGATGAGTCCGCGTTTTGAATTGAAATGCGGAGATGAGTCCGCGTTTTGAATTGAAATGCGGAGATGAGTCCGCGTTTTGAATTGAAATGCGGAGATGAGTCCGCGTTTTGAATTGAAATGCGGAGATGAGTCCGCGTTTTGAATTGAAATGCGGAGATGAGTCCGCGTTTTGAATTGAAATGCGGAGATGAGTCCGCGTTTTGAATTGAAATGCGGAGATGAGTCCGCGTTTTGAATTGAAATGCGGAGATGAGTCCGCGTTTTGAATTGAAATGCGGAGATGAGTCCGCGTTTTGAATTGAAATGCGGAGATGAGTCCGCGTTTTGAATTGAAATGCGGAGATGAGTCCGCGTTTTGAATTGAAATGCGGAGATGAGTCCGCGTTTTGAATTGAAATGCGGAGATGAGTCCGCGTTTTGAATTGAAATGCGGAGATGAGTCCGCGTTTTGAATTGAAATGCGGAGATGAGTCCGCGTTTTGAATTGAAATGCGGAGATGAGTCCGCGTTTTGAATTGAAATGCGGAGATGAGTCCGCGTTTGTAGTTAGGCATCTTCGATGATTTTTACGACCTACAAGAAAATCAATGGTAAATACAAGGCGGATGCTGATCAATGCAGGAGAAGAAAAATATTTATCGATGAAGCTACTATTCAAGCAAATATAAGCTCGGGGTCGAGCTTTTTTCAAAAAGGGGAGACTGATGTAGGATGCTTAACAGACAATTTCATGGAGGAGTGGGACAATCACAAGCTAAATGCAAGCTCATACGTATTATTGACTTCCGCAAAGAAACAATCATATCTTCCAACTTAGAAGGCGGATTCTGACATATTATATATGTAAATCGCCTATCTCGACGAGACGTAGCCAACTAGATTGTCAGATATTTAAAATCTCTTCAGTAATACCCAGTTTTGACTGAAATCCGAAAATAATCAGCCTTTAGTTTATTTTTAGTAATAAAGTTGGAGTCTATTTAGATTAATAAACAAATTCAATTTTGATTTAATTAGGACTAATTTGTTTCCTCTATTATAAGTAGTCTTTTTAGGGTAGGATTTGATACTTTCTATTTTTTGTAATTCTAATCTTATAAGGAGTCTATTTTATTTTTCTATTTAAGAAGAGTTATGTAACCCTAGAATAATATATATCTTTTATCAATAAATTCGTTTTTTTAATATATTTTTCGTGGATTCGGAGATCGTTCTTTGTGGATTCAGAGAGCACCCCTTGGTGGATTCCGAAGTTATCACTCCCGCGATGCGTTAGGTATGACCCGTCACCAATGAACATCGGAAGTAGTGGGGAGGCCCTTTGGCCCGTACATTAGCAAAATATTTCTTGGTTTTGGCAACGAAATTCCCCATCACCAATGGCCTGCTTTTTACTAGTGAAAGTAGATTGCATTAATTATACCCCACTAAATCATCTATGTAGGTTGAGGTGTCAGTCTATGTTTAGACGTCAGGTGGAGGACTTGGCCGGGTAAGTATAATTTAACTTTTTCCATGAAGTCACCGCATGGGTTGCAAAACTGGACCACTCGAAGCTGTCTGGTTAAGTAGGTAGAAGAGTTTGCAAGTTGCAACTTGGCACAACTCAACCATGTTGTTGGTTTCAGTTACTATACAATATTTCATGTTATCATAAAGTTTTAACACAAATTATAATATAAACTTCTTCAGCTTGCAATTTGAAACTCCAGGTATATGGCAGGAGAAGCACTCCATGATTAATTATGATGTCATATGGTATCAGTTTTAGGTAGATAGATCCATACATGAGTAATTAAGATTGTGCCGGATGCATGAGAAATCAATGAGATTCTAACATTAAGTTTCCAAATGATTAATTAAGCACCATATTTCTCGAAATCCGATCGAACAGCATGCTTGCAGCTCACCAAACATTTAATTTACAAAGTCTAGGAATCCGATATTTAGTTAAAGAATAGTTGCAATTACATCTTCTGTAATTATGAGAAATGAATTTTCACTAATGCAAATCACGTGTTTGTTTAGCTTTAATATTCTAAAATGGTTTTTATTTTCACCAACTTGGTGACATGACATTAGTCCGCTCTTTGTTTAATTATTACAAAATATATCGTGAGCTACTCGATTCACTCTGGTAGATGAATCGAAATTTGCTCCTCTTACTGTTTGGAGAAGGGTAACATTCATAATATCTTTAACTTTTCTCGTTGGTTATCCTGATACTCACAACATAATATACTAGATATTTTGTCTCATATTATATTCAGTTGTTCCTATACGGTAATTAGCAAAGAAAATTAAGTTGAAGGTGTTGACGTCCTAATGAAAATATACGGCTACTCATTGCTTCCATCTAATGTATAATTGTGTACCATATTATTGAATTAATAACTACAACTAATACATACTCGATCACCACCAAATCAATATTAAACTGCGGCCCCGATATCTAAATCGGATTTCCACAATAGCCCACATCAGCTTTCTTCATTTTTTTATACACGTCGAATCTATTCTCCCCTATTATAATTAACATATAAAACTATACATTCCCACATATATATCTTTCTGCATACCAAGCGCATTATATGTTAAGTCACAAGAGAAGCCATTGACCAAAGCCAACGACCTAGACCCGCATGTGAGAAGTCAAGAAAGACAAAAAAATAAAAAATTTGTTTGAATGGCTTATCATATGTATAGTATATGCGTACATTAAACTTCAATTGAGTCATGTGCTACTTATAATTATGTTGATGCGCGCATGAAATCAACTTACAAGATTGAGTTCGTGAGATTGGAGCTGTTGGGATGTTTAGATCTCGTAAAAACCTCGAAAATCACCAAACTCAACAAGTAGTATTACACACAAGATTTAACATGGAAAACCCTCAGCAGGGTAAAACCATAGGATCGAAAACAATCCACTATCACCACCAAATCAATATTAAACTGCGGCCCCGATATCTAAATCAGTTTCCACAATAGCCCACATCAGCTTTCTTCATTTTTTATACACGTCGAATCTATTCTCCCCTATTATAATTAACATATAAAACTATACATTCCCACATATATATCTTTCTGCATACCAAGCGCATTATATGTTAAGTCACAAGAGAAGCCATTGACCAAAGCCAACGACCTAGACCCGCATGTGAGAAGTCAAGAAAGACAAAAAAATAAAAAATTTGTTTGAATGGCTTATCATATGTATAGTATATGCGTACATTAAACTTCAATTGAGTCATGTGCTACTTATAATTATGTTGATGCGCGCATGAAATCAACTTACAAGATTGAGTTCGTGAGATTGGAGCTGTTGGGATGTTTAGATCTCGTAAAAACCTCGAAAATCACCAAACTCAACAAGTAGTATTACACACAAGATTTAACATGGAAAACCCTCAGCAGGGTAAAACCATAGGATCGAAAACAATCCACTATCACCACCAAATTATAATTTTTTGCACGGATAAAAACTGTGAAACCCTCTCTCTCACAGTACCCTTAAACCCAGTTATACCCTCTGTTAAACCCTGATTACCAGAATATTGCCTCTCTTTCTCTCTTTACTAAAAAAATAATAGGATGTCTTATTTACAGACACCCCTGACTGTCCACTAAGTCAACTTGGCCTCTAAGAAAACTACTAGAACTGGGTCTAGTCTTCAAATCTGGATTAAACTTGGAGTTTGAGTCGGTACCCAATAGGACTCTGTGATAGAGGGCCCCTCAATCAACTTTGATGACAGAAGTAGGTTTTCGTGTCTTGGTGTAATTGAGTCTGGTTGGCTTGGCCTCGATACCCTGTCATAGAGGGTCTCTTGATCAGCTTTAATTGAGATAAATGTAAACTTATATGTAGCTAACTGTAAATTTACCTTTGTATAAATAGGACCTTTGTAACTTCGTTAGTTAATACACGAGAGATATTCCCTTCAACTTGGTATCAGAGCAGCTAACCCTAGATCCGCCGCCTCCCTCGCTATAGCCTAGCTCACGGTGGCGCTTCTCCGGCTAGAGATCTCTCTCAATCGGCGTCTCTGTTCTTCGGGTTCTTCATCTGCTCCAATCGGCCTCTCTAGTTACCGGAGATCTCTCTCTGCTCTTCGGCTTGCATGGCTTCAGGTTCATCTTCTTCGAGTTCTTTATCTGCTCCAATGGCTTCGGATTCTTCTTCTTCGAGTTCTTCATCTGCTTTAATGACTTCGCATCAATATCATCACTACATCACTCTTAAACTTACTCCTGGTAACTATCTCTATTGGCACGCTCTTATTCATCCCTACCTTTCAAGCACTCGTCTTCTAGGGTATGTTGAAGGAATTATTGTTTGTCCTTCGCCTGTTATCATTTCGGATGAAAAATCTGCTGTCAATCCAGATTTTATTGCACGGAAAGAAATGGATGATCATGTTAAAATTAACATTCTTGGTTCCATCTCTAAAGAATGTTTCCCTGTTATTATTGGAAAAAAATACGTCGGCTGCGATTTGGGATGCTCTAGCCACTGCGTATGCAAACCCCTCCCATGCCCGTGCTTTACAAATCCATGATGATTTACTTAAATGTCGTCAGAAAGATTCCTCAATCTCAGTTTATTTGGCAAAGCTAAAAACCCTAACCGACAATTTGGCCGTGGCAGGTCATCCCGTATCATATGAGGATTTTATGACCTATGTTTTTCGGGGACTTCATCCGGAATATCAACATCTCGCAACCATTACCCATGCTGCTCTGAAGGAAAAAGTGAGTTTTGAGGACTTGCAATCTATGCTCCAAACTCAAGAGTATATCTATCGGGGTAACCGTGAAACTGCAACCTCCCCACTTGCCCTGTACTCGCCCACCGAACCCGGATAGCCGCAGGTGTACAGCGGCGACTCTTTCGCGGCTACGGAACTATCGACCCACTTGGGGTGGACCCCGGTGCAGCTTGCTCATTTGTAGGCACTCGAGTTCAACCCCTCCCCAAGTTTCGCAGCCCCTTCAGCTGCTTTCTCGGCCGATGGCAATGGTGGCTCGGTCACCATCTCAACTGCAGTGTTGCAAGCCCTCCTCTCGGGTCAGTCATCTTCTAGAGCTTCACAGAACTTTGGGTATAATCAGTCTGGTAATCGGGGCAATCACGACAATAATCGTGGTGGCAATAATCATCGGGGTGGACGTGGTCATGGACGTTATAATAATTATGGTGGTGGCTACCGTTGATGCTACGGATCACACAGTCAATAAATTAAGTTGTCAAATGGTTAGGGTCCTCTAACTCCTCTGGATGCCCAGGCTAGAAATTCCCTGAGATAGCCTGCACATATCACAAATTGTGAGAGGTTGGGGTTGGATCCTCGGTGGTTCCTCCGATGATCAAGTTAGTGGGTAATCTTGGGTGGGGAAGTAAAGATTGAACTGAATGTTCTTAAAGATAGGTCTAAAGTGCATCGAAAATTGCTTACCTCTATCCGCAAACAGCTCCCCTATTTATAGCAATGATAAAGGGGTGGTTTGGTAACTTTAGGCTTTGGCGGTGGTCGGCTCCTACTACAGTGGCGATTGGGGAGTGGATGAGGGTCACTACATTTAGGCGTGGGTCGGTAGCTAAGTCAGATTCACCTTTACAAGTGTTGCCATCCCAGTGGACGAGGTCGCGTCGGCATTTAATGCGAAGTGATAGGGAGTATGTGGTACAACGTGTCTTAAAGATCTACGAGCTTAGAGAATTGATGGCTCTAATCTTGTATTCAATGCGTGACTCATGTTGGCGGAGGAGTTCGAGCGCGGTGTCATCTTCCTATCCTAGGTGGCATGTCGAGTAGTACCGCCTTTTGAGTCGGCTACACAAGGGTGACTGGCGTGGGTTATGAGTCGTTGTGATCGAAGAGGTTGACTCGGACCGCTCTTAGTCGGCCGTTATGATGTCATTGTGGCGACATGTACCGCCTTGCGAGTCATCCTCGCAAGGAGTCGGTGAAGGGGATGGTGAAGAGGCCATTTGCCGAGTCAATCCAGCGAGGGTTGAGATGCCGGTAGGTACCGCCTTGCGAGTCATCCTCGCAAGGAGTCGGTGAGAGGTCCCGGCTTTAAGGGTTGGTTTGACGGCCGAGACCGCCGCTCGAGTCCACCAAACGTTGGTCTAGACCTGTTTGGGTCGAAAGTCTTTTCCATTGCAAAACTTGAGAAAAATTACACTTTTATTCTCGCTACAAAGAAATTAAATGACTCTCTTACAAACTTCGAGCGAAGCGCTACAAGTGTAGATCTCTGTTTTGTGGGTCTTGCACATGCTCTTGGGGAATGGCGTAATCGTGGACCAGGCGGCGATCGTCGAATCGGCGGGGTTTAGTTAGTGCTTCGCAAAGGAAACAAGAACTTCAGCAAATATCTTAGCAAGGTAAGATATCTACTCTTCTCAAGAATAAGTCAAGGCTTAAACTCGAGGAATCTCGCGTGGATCGTGTTCTTGAACTCCGGAAGCTTGGATTCGACTTTTCCCTTTCGATGGCCGACCTCTGCCCAGAGTGGGTGGGTATTTATGTCTTTGGGAAACATGCCCACAAGTGTCATAAGTCTTTGCCGCAGTTTGCGCGGCGGTGAAGTGCCTGTATCTTTGCTCGCTGGCGGCGGTGTCAGCTTGCCTATTTGGCGATATGGTACCTGTTGGCCCGGCGATCTCTCCCTGGCGGTTTCACCTTTTTAGGCCGCGATTAAATGCCTAAATTACGCCTGGTAGCGTATCTTGACGTGTAACGCCTATTAAGTGTACGAGCGTCTCTCGCATTAATAAAGTCAAGTGGGCCCCACGGCATTAATTTAGACCCTTCAAGAGCTTCCGCGGAACTTTGGGTATAATCAGTCTGGTAATCGGGGCAATCGACAATAATCGTGGTGGCAATAATCATCGGTGGGCGTGGTCATGGGCGTTATAATAATATGGTGGTGGCTACCGTTGATGCTACGGATCACCACAGTCAATAAATTAAGTTGTCAAATGGTTAGGGTCCTCTAACTCTGGATGCCAGGCTAGAAATTCCACGAGAATAGCACATATCACAAATTGTGAGAGGTTGGGGTTGGATCCTCGGTGGTTCCTCCGATGATCAAGTTAGTGGGTAATCTTGGGTGGGGAAGTAAAGATTGAACTGAATGTTCTTAAAGATATGTCTAAAGTGCATCGAAAATTGCTTACCTCTATCCGCAAACAGCTCCCCTATTTATAGCAATGATAAAGGGGTGGTTTGGTAACTTTGGCTGACTAACAGCTGGCGGCTGAGTCAGCTCCTACTTTACAAGTGACGATTGGGGAGTGGATGAGGGTCACTACATTTAGGCGTGGGTCGGTAGCTAAGTCAGATTCACCTTTACAAGTGTTGCCATCGATTGGGCAGAATTCGTCGGCATTTAATGCGAAGTGATAGGGAGTATGTGGTACAACGTGTCTTAAAGATCTACGAGCTTAGAGAATTGATGGCTCTAATCTTGTATTCAATGCGGCGGCGACTCATCGCTGACGGGAGGTTCGAGGCACGGTGTCATCTTCCTATCCTAGGTGGCATGTCGAGTAGTACCGCCTTTTGAGTCGGCTACACAAAGAGGTCGGCCAACTGGCCGAGCGGGTTGTTCACGGAGTCGTTGTGATCGAAGAGGTTGACTCGGACCGCTCTTCAGGTCGGCTTCGTTATGATGTCATTGTGGCGACATGTACCGCCTTGCGAGTCATCCTCGCAAGGAGTCGGTGAAGGGGGATGGCTGAAGAGGCCATTTGCCGAGTCAATCCAGCGGGGGTTGAGATGCCGGTAGGTACCGCCTTGCGAGTCATCCTCGCAAGGAGTCGGCAGAGAGGTCCCAGCTTTAAGGGTTGGTTTGACGGCTGAGACCGCCGTTCGAGTCCACCGAAACGTTGGTCTAGACCTGTTTGGGTCGAAAGTCTTTTCCATTGCAAAACTTGAGAAAAATTACACTTTTATTCTCGCTACAAAGAAATTAAATGACTCTCTTACAAACTTCGAGCGAAGACGCTACAAGTGTAGATCTCCGCTTTTGTGGGTCTTTGCACGTGCGGGGCGGTAATCCGTGGACCACCGGCGGCGATCGTCGAATCGGCGGGGTTTAGTTAGTGCTTCGCAAAGGAAACAAGAACTTCAGCAAATATCTTAGCAAGGTAAGATATCTACTCTTCTCAAGAATAAGTCAAGGCTTAAACTCGAGGAATCCCGGGATCGGCTTGAACTCCGGCCGATTGACTTTTCCCTTCGATGGCCGACCTCCGCCCAAGTGGGACGAGGAGGGTATTTATAGTCTTTGGGAAACATGCCCACAGTGCGTCAGTGCGCCGAGATTTGTGGAAGTAGCTGCTACCGAAGTCGCCGCTGGCGCTGAATGGCGAGTATCGGCCGCCGCCGGGCGAGGCGTGATGGCGCCGACGGCAGGTGCGCCGCCTTCCGGCCAGAACGGTTTTCCGCTTTTAGGCACGATTAAATGCTCTAATTACTAGTGGGCGTATCTTCGCCGTGTAACCGCTTATTAACGTGTCCAACGCTCTCGCATTAATAAAGTCAAGTGGGCCCCACCGGCATTAATTTAGACCCTTCGCTCGCTCCAAGTATTCTCGGTGTCTCACGCTAGCGAGACACATCAAGGTGTTCGCCGTATGCGAGGCACACACAAGTGTCTCGCTAATAGCGAGACACATCAAGGTGTCTCGCCAGGCGTAGGCACACAAAAGTGTCTCGCCAATGACATCAAGGTGTTCCCGGCGCAGACACAACCAAGCGTCCGCCATCAGATGTAGACACACTCTGCTGACTTCTTGAGATTTCGACGACGTTGTTCTTCGATCTTCTCATGATTTAGTCATATTTGAGGTTCTTCGGCAATTTTGATGCCTGATATTCTCCAAAGTTTCGACTCCTCCTCTGTATTTTATCGAGGGTCGGAATACTTTGGATAAGATGCTCTTACTTTTGTTCATCGTTGAACTTTGTAGAAGAGGCTGTGTTTTGCTTCGCCGAACCTCGGCTACGCTGGCCGTCAATTATTTTGGGATCAATAATCATGTTGCATTTGTATTTGAATGAATTGAAATGTCGAAGTCGATTTTGGACTAATCATCTTCATCTTGAAAGTCACCACTTGGGTTGCGATTGAAATGTCTTGAGAATCATTCAGAGAAAAAGCGTCGTCTGGTTTTCTGAATATCAAATTTCCAGGAAAGCTTCTATATGTAATATCTGGAATTGTCCACTTAAAAGGACCGCCACGCACGGGTCGAAAGCATGCTTGAGCTTCCGGAGGCGATGTAATGGCACATTTGCATTAGCAATGAGTTATAAAGTGCATTAAAATCACGGTATGAAAAAGTACTTGACCCCGGCAGGAAGAGTGAACCTGCTGTCTCTAGTTATTGCTTGTATGATAGATATAGGATTTTGGCAAACCCTCGACCATCAGCGGTTTGATGAGCCTTTACCAACTACCGTTTGAGTTGGGCTAGCATGTAGATTATCTGAGTCCGTTTACATGTTACGTTGTGCTAAAGAGTGAATTCTCTTAGACTTTATGCTACGATATTGAATCGTAGGCTCGGTCAATTATCACGGGGAATTGATTACCCCAAAGATGTGTTAGATGCGGACTTATCTCGATAAGGGGCAGAGATAATATCCCTATGCATGAAGGCATAGTTTAGGTGTCATTAGGTAATGACATCTATGCTCTGATATTGAATCGTAGGCTTGTGGAATTTGTGTTTTCTCTTGGGGCTAAAACGAACCAACAGGCTTCTCGAGGCTAAACAAACCTTGTGTTTTCTCTTAAAACGAACCCTATTACGGAGTAGACCTCTCATAAAAGGAATCTAGAGGGATTTTGACCTTAGTCCTAAGCGTAGGAAGGTTTGACCAAGTGGGAGTGAAAATTAAAAATGATCCTAAGCGTAGGAAGGTTTGATCGGGATAGGAGTTTTGAGACAATCCTAAGCGTAGGAAGGTTTGATCGCTCAATCTTGAAATGGACCTCTCGTTCATGGAAGGAATCAAGAGGGATTTTGACCATGGTCCTAAGCGTAGGAAGGTTTGACCAAGTAGATATTTGAGACAATCCTAAGCGTAGGAAGGTTTGATCGCTCAATCTTGAAATGGACCTCTCGTTCATGGAAAGAATCGAGAGGAGATTTTGGCCGTGGTCCTAACGTAGGAAGGTTTGATCGGGATAGGAGTTTTGAGACAATCCTAAGCGTAGGAAGGTTTGATTGCTCAATGTGGAAGTGGACCTCTCGTTCATGGATTATCCACCCCGACTTTCTTAGCAAAATTTGGTGTCGGAGTGAGTAAGAAGGAAGAAGCGGTTTAACCTCTTATATTCATCGGAGGAAAGGAGCAATTAGCTCAGATACCGCTTCTGAGTGCGAGGGAGCAGCTTTATATCAGATACCTGTCGGAGTACGAGGGAGCAGCTTTATACTGTGATACCTATTGGAGTTCGTGAGGGAGCAGCTTTACATCAGACACTGCCGGAGTCAAGTTTGATTCGGCTTATTTGTTAAGACACGGCTTCAACCAAGGCTTGGATGATGGCCTTGAGAGCTAAGCAATCCTTTGTAGGATGGAGGATCCTCCCGTAATGCATTAGGGTCCGAATTTTGTTAGCCTCCTCTTGATTTGTAATTGGAGGCAACTTGATTTTGTTGTTATCAAGGAGGTGTTTGAAGATGATTGGAACTTCCGTCTACGAAGGAGTATATCTGTGGAATTGATTTAGAAGCTTTTGGCGGGTCGTTGTTGTGACGCTTGACTAACGAGCCAGCCATGCCTTCCTCTATTACGAGAGGAAAAATTTTACTGAGGGGTCACTTGTCATTTCCTCTTCAGCCTTTCTTCCTTCCGAAACGTTCGGCTTGTTCTCCTTGTATTTTTAGGTCTTTCCGTAGTTGGTGGGGCGACCCCATGACTTCTAGCAATTCTATAGAAAGATTGTTGTGGCAAGTCTTCAATATGAACTTTTGATGGTGGATCCACGCAATTCATAGCTTTATTATGAATCGCTTAACGCAAGGTGTCGATTGTCTCCCCACCTACGCTTTTAGGTCTAGGAGAGTTCCAATTGAGACTTGGTGTCGTCATCGAAGAAGTTCTTTGAGAAAGAACTTTCCATGTCCTCCCACAGCTAATACTCCTCGCCTTGAGTCTTCGATACCAATCGGCTGTTCCGCCAAGAGTACCGACGAATGACCGAACCATCGAGCTCGTTTCGAATTACCCTAAATGTGATTTGAAGTAAATCGGGTGTTGTGAAGGTGACCCTCTCCCGTCAAATGGCGTGAAGTTGATCAAATTGAATTTCGCGGTAAGGGATTGAATCCCATTCTCTGATACTGACATCGGGATACCAAATTTGACTTCGTGGACATCAAAGCATTGATTTTATCTTCAAGCTCTTTCATCCTTTAGCCATCATCTTCCCCTTGTTTTGGATTATTTCCAATAGGAAGAATTGGATCATTTCCACCTTGAGCAAAGAAATGCGCTTTCTTTGGAGGTTGATCGGTAAATGTGTTCATCAATCTCGAATCGCTGTCTTCAACATTATGGTGGGTTACTCCACCTTGTTGATCGGATTCGTGCCGTTGATCGACCTGTGTTGCGAACCGCTGGTTTGCAACTCCCTCATCTGTTGCATGGCTAGCTCCATCTCTGTTCTCATTTGACCTTAAGCTCTTCTCTTTGCTTAGCTAAGGCTTCTTGTAACATTTGAGCGGGACATCGGGAGTAATGGTAAAAGCTTCTGCGGGATGGGGACCGACACTTGACATTGTGTCATCGGAGCTATCGCTGAATTGATGTCGGAGCTTCATCATCGGATGACTCTCCCTCATGCATCCTTCTATAGTCAATGCTGGCATCTCAATTGTAACCGACATCTGCGGGAAACTCGGTGCCACTTTTCTCGCAGAGTGAAATCGATTCAGATCCGTCACGGGTCCTTTCCCTTTGTTCACCATGTTGATAGTCGCCGGAAACTCATCAATTTGGATGGATGATCTCCTTTTTCTTCGATGTCGCCTTGATCGGGTTTAGATTTCCGCTGTCGACGGGAAAGCCGTCAATATCGGCTCTTTTATGGTGAGCGCTCGACTGTAATAACGCACATCCCGACAACAACGCCTTGATTAGTTGTGCACAAGAACAACCTATTTCATCGATCATCCTCTTTAGGTGTGTTGCCACTGACTGATGGTGTGGTTGATGTGGTTTATCACAAATTGCACTTCCACCCCAAGTGTAGCGTTGTCCTTAGTGGAGGACCGTCTTCTTTTAGGGGCGTCGGTTTGACTTGAGAGACAACTTCCGCCGCTGGCTTCGCTATCGAAGTTGCTTCGTATGAATCACGAGGGTCCGTTATCTCGTGATTTTCGCGAGTCACTTGCCTCAATTTCTTCTTTTCTCGCACTCGTGGACCCTTTGGATGCTCAAACGAGACGCATGTAAATTCTTTCAGCTTTGAGCCGCCGGATGGCTCAACACACTTAATTTGATCAATTTGTTTATGGATCGTGACCCAAACCATTACCGTTTTGACTTTGGTTCTCAATTGTGGACCAAGGCGATCAACAATCGGGTTGACGGATTTCGGACTTAATAGTTGATACCGGCCGAAAAGTGGAAGAAAGGGCGAAAAGTCATTTTCGCTGGCATGGAGGATCGCCGCGTTGGGCGCCGGGATCGTTTCGCCGGCGCTGAGAAGTTTAATCGCCGCTGTTGGCGTAGGCAGTTTAGCTGCCTGGCCGGGCGCAGGCAGCTCGAATCGCTCTACTGAAGAATTTCCGCAGGCGTACTCTTGAGCCAATTTTGACGTTGACTTCGGGACCCAAACTTGGCGATTTTGAGCCGTTCTTTGGGTTGATTTAGACTCGCGCTTTGGCTAATAATGGCACGCGGCATGAGCAACGCGGCACTGCTTTTGAGCGCCTTTCTTTGTCAATCGGGTCCTTTTGGCGAGAACCCATTCTTCCTTGGGAGGAGGCCGACGGATTGAGAAATTGCGGTTTGTTGGCGCCTTTGATCACGTGAGTTCGATAGTGAACTCCATCCGCTGACTCCGTGGCCTTGGCTAACCGGACGGGCCATCTTTTGGCGTCGTCTTTGGCGAGCTCTCTTTGTCGGCGAGCTCGGCTTGAGATCCACCGAGGTGTTACCGAGGGGAAATCGCCTCGCCGCAGCTAAAATGTAACGAACCTCCTCTTAAGAGATGATATCCTCCAATGTTTGCGGGGTGAGGAGGACTTGATGTGGAAGAGGAGATACTCTTAATTTGGCTTGATCGAAGAAGTAGTCTATTCCATCAACCATGAGGTCGCCGACGGCCGCATATCGCGACACAACGATCTCGGCTCGAGACCGCTGGCTCATCGCGGGTCGCCATCGTGTTTGGTTGAAAGTCTTTTCCATTGCAAAACTTGAGAAAAATTACACTTTTATTCTCGGTTACAAAGAAATTAAATGACTCTCTTACAAACTCCCAACGTAAGACGCTACAAGTGTAGATCTCTGTTTTTGTGGGTCTTTGCTGTCTTGGGGGCGCGTAATCCGTGGACCACCGGCGGCGATCGTCGAATCGGCGGGGTTTAGTTAGTGCTTCGCAAAGGAAACAAGAACTTCAGCAAATATCTTAGCAAGGTAAGATATCTACTCTTCTCAAGAATAAGTCAAGGCTTAAGCTTCGAGGAATCTCGGCGTGGATCGTGTTCTTGAACTCGGAAGCTTGGATTCGACTTTTCCCTTTCGATGGCCGACCTCACGCCCAGAGTGGGCGTAGGAGGGTATTTATAGTCTTTGGGAAACATGCCCACAAGTGTCATAAGTGCTGGAGATTTGTTAGCGCCGCGAAATAAGCCGCCAAGATGCCGCTCGCTAGCCGGCGAGCAGCCGTCGCCACGGGCGGCGTAGGCAAGAGGGTCACCGCCGACCGGCGTAGGCGAGGCCGCCCTTCCACCGAACGGTTTTCCGCTTTTAGGCACGATTAAATGCTCTAGAATTTGCAGTGCATCTTCACTGTAACCGCCATTAACGCGGTCGAACGCTCTCCGCATTAATAAAGTCAAGTGGGCCCCACCGGCATTAATTTAGACCCTTCAAGAGCTCGCTCCAGTGTCTGGTGTTCGCCGCTAGCGACACATCACAGGTTCGCTTCGGGCGAGGCACACACAAGTGTCTCGCTAATAGCGAGACACATCAAATGTCTCGCTTCGTGCGAGGCACACACAAGTGTCTCGCTAATAGCGAGACACATCAAGGTGTCTCGCCAGGGCGACACAAACCGCTGTCTCGCACCGTAATGGACACACAATCTCCCCATGTGCTGACTTCTTGAGATTTCGACGACGTTGTTCTTCGATCTTCTCATGATTTAGTCATATTTGAGGTTCTTCAGCAATTTTTGATGCCTACAAGACCTTCTGAAAGTAGATTAACTAGATTAAGTTTCTAATGCGGGATACTTGTCTGCTACTAATCCTAGATTAGCATTCGAATGATTTGAAGTGTTATACGAAGGCCTTTAAGCTTGGAATTAGGTTGGGTCCGGCGGCCAGCTATGCGGTTTGCACTTTGCCCTCAAGAGTTACTTTCTTCGAGGGGCGCTGATCGAGCAATAGTTGTTCTCTCGGCTATCTCACGCGCATAGACTTCCTTCGGAGTTCGCGCAGCAGATAGCTGAGGTGAAAAGGGCTAAGGAGGTGGCTGAAAACAAGGTCATAGAGCTTGAGGCCGAGAGGAGTCAAAGAGACGGCAAGTGGCGGCGGGAGATGGAGATCAAAGATGACCAGATTAGGGGGCTCCAGCTGCATCGTTCCAAGCAATCCACCGTCATCATCGAGCTTAAGAATAAGGCTAGTTTCTTTGAGAAAGGAATCACTGAGCGGGATGCCCGCATCAAGTATCTGAATGAGGAAGTCAACATGGAGAAGCGCTACCGGCGTGAAGCTCAAGACAAGGCTAGGTCGGAACGCTTGGCGGCCGACAATGCCAGGCTCGACCTCAAGGAGGAGCGGACGGCCCACAAGGCAACTCAAGCCTTAGTTCGATCTTTAGAAGAACGAACTGCTCTGTTGGACTCGCAGGCCCACATGGCGGAGGTGATTGAAAAATATCACCAAAGTTCCTTGGGAAAAGTCAAAGTGGCATTAGCATGCAAAGCCGGCTTCGACCACCTCGCCTCCCTTCTGCCTCCTGGGTTTCGGCCTCTTACTAACAATGACTATTCCCTCCGGTCTCTGTTTGTCTTGACTTTCTAAAGGAGCTTGAGACAGCAGGAGGGGGAGTGTCATTGGAAGTGGAGGGTGGAGGAGATGGCGAGGCTGAAGGCGAGCTAGAAGAGGTTGCTCCTGCTACGTCCCCTACAACTCAGCAAGCCCCAGCTCCAGACACCAGCGCCGACCTACCGAGTCCTACTCCTGCTCCAGATCAGGGAGCATGATACTTGTATCTTCTCTTTTCTTTTTCTTTTTTTAACTTATGACGTAAAGTTTTATCGATTAATGAATGAAAGTTTGGACTTGCTTCTCTCTCCATTGTCATGAAGCATTTAATTTTCTGTTTATCTGGTTGGATAGTTATCGGACGAGCCGAGTGAGTCGGTTGTGGATGAGTCGAATGAGTCATCCTACTCTCTAGTCGGCACTCGCACTTGATTATGGTCGACATCCATTTCTTAAGATTGGTTGAATAGTAGAGGTGCCTTGGTTTTATTCATGAACTTGATACCAAGGTCTTTCTAGATTGAGTACGGTTGGTAGGTTCGGACGTGCCTTGGTCTTGTCCCAAGTGGGTGCCAAGGTCTTGAGTTGACGTTGGCTGAAAGATCGAGTCGCCTCGGTTTTACCCTCTTAGAGGTGCCAAGGGCTTGTTCGCGAGGAAAATTTGAGAAAATATAAAATTGGTCTATTCTATTTGAAGAATAATGAATACAATCTCTCGAATGCAATCTCTCCCTCTAACTGACTTAGATAAAAAGAAATTACATATTCCTCGATCGGTTGCCCGATTTACAAAAGAAGGAAAGGTCAATGGAGACCCTTCTCTTTATTTAATCTGGGTTCTTCACGGTGGTGGTGGGAGCTTGAATCTTGTATCCCGTTGACGATCCGACCGTCTTGACTCGTGGGACGAGGTTGAAAAATAACTCGCAGGAGCAAGTTTAGAACTCTGGCCGAGTTAAGAACTCTTTGATAGAGTTGATTTTAGAAAAGGAATAGTAATCCTTTTAGCCAAGAATGGCAGAGAAGAACTTGCCATGCAAGTTTGAAAACTGTAATCGAGTTGAACTCTCTAGGAGAGTTGATGCCAGCAAAGGAGGTTTGATCCTTTCTTTAAAAGAAAAGACGTAGATCTTTGGTAAAACCTCAATATCTCCAAATCTAATTAGTAGAAATCAATCTCCACCGTTCAGAATTAGGAACAACAAGTGTTGAGGCTGTTCTCCAAATTTCACTC
This sequence comes from Asparagus setaceus, assembly GCA_012295165.1. Lineage (NCBI taxonomy): Eukaryota > Viridiplantae > Streptophyta > Magnoliopsida > Asparagales > Asparagaceae > Asparagus > Asparagus setaceus. Next base: position 42,715,701 of record CM022701.1, on the reverse strand, counting down.
CGATCAGACCACGGATGAAGGTCCGATCGTCACGCCGATCACAGCTGCGCAGAAGAAACCGTTCTCTGCACAATTAGCTTCGGTAAAACCTCAATATCTCCAAATCCAACCGGTAGAAATCAATCTCCACCGTTCAGAATTAGGAACGACGAGTGTTGAGGCTTTCTTCTAAGTTTCACGCCAATCAGACTACGGATGAAGGTCCGATCGTCACGCTGATCACAGCTGCGCAGAAGTGGCTTTTCTTTTCTTCCTCCTTCTCTCCTTTTTTAGTTCTCCGGCCAAAACCTTTTTCAACCCGCCCCCACTTGGCTGTGAAAACCCTCCATTTATAGGGATTAAAGGGGTGTAACCACCCCCTTGAATTACTCCATAATGGGGGTTTAGTGGGGTGTAACTGCCCCCCCTTAAATCTCTCAAACGGTTGAGGAACCGTTCAACTCATGTTTGAATGAGTCAAAACGCCGGTTCGCTGCTCGAGCAAGCCTCGCCCGCATTTTAGTGCAGGAACGTGGGGATGAACCCACATTTCTAACTAAGTCTTTTAGACTTTTCTTCAAGGTGCCAAAAGTATAGTGTTAACTTAGCATGCCTTTTATACTTGTTGTTTGAACAAGCTTTTGGGGAGTTATCACTCTATTGCAAAGAGTTGATAAATTGGTTTTATCATCAGAGGTGAAATTTTTTAACTTGATGATGATTTTTGAGGACTTATCGCTCTAGTGAAGAGAGTCGATAAGTTGATTTTATCGAGGTGGGAGTTAACTTGATAAAATTGGGTACTTGTGGTTTGAACAAGGCTTTGGGCTTGTAATGTGAACAAGGCTTTGGGCTTGTAATGTGAACAAGGCTTACATGGCTTATGGTGTGAACAAGGCTTTGGGCTTGTAATGTGAACAAGGCTTTGGGCTTGTAATGTGAACAAGGCTTTGGGCTTGTGGTTTGAACAAGGCTTTGGGCTTGTAATGTGAACAAGGCTTTAGGCTTGTGTTGTGAACAAGGCTTTGGGCTTGTGGTGTTAACAAGGCTTTGGGCTTGTAATGTGAACAAGGCTTTGGGCTTGTAATGTGAACAAGGCTTTAGGCTTGTGTTGTGAACAAGGCTTTAGGCTTGTGTTGTGAACAAGGCTTTGGGCTTGTAATGTGAACAAGGCTTACATGGCTTATGGTGTGAACAAGGCTTTAGGCTTGTAATGTGAACAAGGCTTTAGGCTTGTAATGTGAACAAGGCTTTGGGCTTGTGGTTTGAACAAGGCTTTGGGCTTGTGGTTTGAACAAGGCTTTGGGCTTGTGGTTTGAACAAGGCTTTGGGCTTGTAATGTGAACAAGGCTTACATGGCTTATGGTGTGAACAAGGCTTTAGGCTTGTGTTGTGAACAAGGCTTTGGGCTTGTAATGTGAACAAGGCTTTAGGCTTGTGTTGTGAACAAGGCTTTGGGCTTGTGGTTTGAACAAGGCTTTGGGCTTGTAATGTGAACAAGGCTTTGGGCTTGTGGTTTGAACAAGGCTTTGGGCTTGTAATGTGAACAAGGCTTACATGGCTTATGGTGTGAACAAGGCTTACATGGCTTATGGTGTGAACAAGGCTTACATGGCTTATGGTGTGAACAAGGCTTTAGGCTTGTGTTGTGAACAAGGCTTACATGGCTTATGGTGTGAACAAGGCTTTGGGCTTGTAATGTGAACAAGGCTTACATGGCTTATGGTGTGAACAAGGCTTTAGGCTTGTGTTGTGAACAAGGCTTACATGGCTTATGGTGTGAACAAGGCTTACATGGCTTATGGTGTGAACAAGGCTTTGGGCTTGTGGTTTGAACAAGATTTTGAGGACCTATCGCTCTATTGATGAGAGTCGATAAGTTGATTTTATCAGAGGTGTGGAGTTAACTTGATAAAGTTGGGTACTTATGGTTTGAACAAGATTTTGAGGACCTATCGCTCTATTGAAGAAAGCCGATAAGTTAATTTTATCAGAGGTGGGGAGTTAACTTGATAAAATTGGGTACTTGTGGTTTGAACAAGATTTTGAGGACGTATCGCTCTATTGATGAGAGCCGATAAGTTAATTTTATCAGAGGTGGGGAGTTAACTTGATAAAATTGGGTACTTGTGGTTTGAACAAGATTTTGAGGACGTATCGCTCTATTGATGAGAGTCGATAAGTTTAGATTTTGTCGGGGGATAAAATATGAAACTTGTGATTTGAACAAGGTTTAAGGCCTGTGATGTGAACAAGGCTTACATGGCTTATGGTGTGAACAAGGCTTTGGGCTTGTGGTTTGAACAAGGCTTTGGGCTTGTAATGTGAACAAGGCTTTGGGCTTGTGGTGTTAACAAGGCTTTGGGCTTGTGGTTTGAACAAGGCTTTGGGCTTGTAATGTGAACAAGGCTTGGGGCTTGCGGTGTGAACAAGGCTTTAGGCTTGTGTTGTGAACAAGGCTTTAGGCTTGTAATGTGAACAAGGCTTGGGGCTTATCATCCTATTGAGGAGGATTGATAAGTTGACTGTCAGAGGTGTGAGGTTAACATGATAAGATTGTGTTGCAATGTGAGCAACTTTGTGGACTTATCATCCTATGAGGAGGATTGATAAGTTGGTTATCAAACTCTGCTGAGGATGTGTACAGATTTTGATAGGATTGTGTTGTAATTTGAACAACTTTGTGGATCTATCATTCTATTAGAAAGGAATGATGAGTTGATTGACGGGGTTTAGTTGTGATTTGAACAATTTTGAGGAACTTATCTATTGGGGAGGATTGATAAGTTGATTATATCATCAGAGGTATAGTGTTGACTTGATGAAGATACGTTGCGATCGGAGCAACTTTGAGGACCTATCATCCTGTTGAGGAGGATTGATAAGTTGATTGCGATTTAAGCAAATTTGAGGACTTATCATCCTATTGATGAGGATTGATAAGTTGTTTGTCGTTATTTAGTTATGATTTGAACAACTTTGATGACTTATCGCCCTTATTAAAGAGTGTCGATAAGTTGATGTTAGAGGAGTTCGCCTCGCATGTGACGTTGTGCTACGATGTTGAATACGTAGACTTTGTCGTCTTTTACGGGCAAGAGACTAACCGGCAACGCGTGTTAGGCGTTGACTTTAGGGTTATTGACCAACCCCCAGCCATCAACGGACTTGATGAGCCTTTACCGATTACCGTTTGAATCGGGCTAGCATGCAGATTATCCAAATCCGTTCAGCATGTGACGTTGTGCTAAAAGAATAAAACTCTTTTAGGCTTAATGCTACGATGTTGAATACGTAGGCTTCGTCTTTCTCACGTGAATAGACTACCCTACCGCATGTATTAGATGCGGGCTTATCTCTGCAGGTTAGAGATAAAATTCCCCAGATTTGAATTCTGGTGTCTTCTTTGATCGGTAAAAGACTAAACCGGCAACGTGTGTTAGGCGTTGACTTACCCCTACTTAGGATTTGGGATAAAATTCCTCACACGTGTGAGACGTGGATTGTGGTATTATTAATAACAACCTTGAGGACTTATCGCTCTATTGAAGAGAGTCGATAAGGTAATTGTCAGAGGTGTTAGGTTAACATGACAAGGATACATTGCGATCAGAGCAACTTTGAGGACTTATCGCTCTATTGAAGAGAGTCGATAAGTTGATGTTAGAAGAGGTCACCTTGCTAATAACGAGACGAGCTAATCTTAACTTTGTGGGGATTGCGTTGCGATGTGAGCAACTTTGTGGGCTTATCATCCTATTGGAGAGGATTGATAAGTTGATTGTCAGAGGTATGAGGTTAACATGACAAGGATACGTTGCGATTGGAGCAACTTTGTGGACTTATCATCCTATTGGAGAGGATTGATAAGTTGGTTGTCAGAGGTGCATTGTTAACCTGACGGGATTGTGTTACGATTTGAGCAACTTTGTAGACTTATCATCCTATTGGAGAGGATTGATAAGTTGATTTTGGTGGTGCTGCTGCACGTTGAAGTGCTTACATTGTCAAAAGTATTTTGTTAACTTGACAATATTTAGAATTTATTATTCTACTCGGAAAATAACATATAATCAACCCCCACCAGAATTATTCTAGGTTGATACTAACAGGAGTCTTGACCTCGCGATTTAGAGCCGGGTCATCAATAGCCAGTCTTGGTCGGTCTCCTCTTCTTGACTTCAATCCTAGCAATAATTGCTTGACTGTTATACAGGAGACTAGTTATTTCCAGGAATGATATTTTGCAACCCCCATTCGAGCTAGGAGATTGATTTGTAAATTGTGCCGACAGGTGTCAATCAGAGCAGACTGTGTCATACCTGTCGAGCATCGAAGAGCCATGCTTCGGAACCGTTCGATGAAGACTTTGATAGGCTCTCCCTCCTTTTGCGTAATGGCAAGGAGAGAAGTGATAGTGATTTCTGTGTCATCTTCAAAGAATCGTGACAGGAAGAGTCTCTCTAAATCTGTCCATTTCTGGATACATCCTGCAGGCAGTTTCATGAACCATTCAAAGGCAACCCCCTTGAGGGTGTCAATGAACAAACGAGCTGCTATGGCATCGTTTACCATTACATTTCTAGTCTGTGACCTAAAATGGTAGATGTGTTGGTTCGGTGATCCCGTACCGTCGAAAGCTTGTAGTGTCGGGATTTTAAATTTTGGGGGATAAGGAACCGTATCCCATTCTGTAGGATACGGTCTGACCACCCCCTGATCTTGGAGCTCGCACCTATTAGCCATGGCATTGGCGGGCTTCGGTTCTCGCATTTTGCCGATTGAGGACTTTGCGTTTTGGCCTCTCTTCCTTCTTTAGAGGAGGATTCTCGTGATGAGCTTCTTGATCGGAGCTTCATTCACTTTTCTTTTCGTTTTGAGGATCGACCCTCCTTCGTGATGATTCGGTGAGGTGTTGAGCGAACATGTGAACAGGCCCTATCGCAACAAGCGGTTTATCATATCTGAAGTTGATCGATAGACTCTTGTTGTGATCGCAGGGCTTCTTGCATTATAGTCTGATGCTCTTCGAGCCTCTTCTTGAAATCTTCATCATTCTCCGTCGTGTAGACAGCGCTCACATGCTCCACGAAAGAACTAGAGGATTGAGATTTTGCGATGGCTGAATGCTCATCATCAGACTCAATTCCTGTAGCCAACTTTTGATAGTTGACGGGGGATATGACCCCTGTTCGAGTCCGAGTATGTCGGTAAACTCCGTCGGAGTCATTCAAAGCCTCTTTCAAGCTGAGGGACCGATTTGCCTCTGGCTCATTGGAGCTAGAGATTGACGGTCTGCCTACTCCGATTATGTTAGAAGTGACTCTAAGGTATTCGACCTTTGAAGTCTCCTTCCTGTGAGAATGCCGCCGCTCGTGGACCAAATGACATTTGTCAATCGGTCAAACACCGACGGCTTGGCGCATGTGGCGGCGTTGATATGCGATGATTTGGCGCAGAGCGAAGATCGGCGTTTGAGCACTTGAACGCCGGTGTAGACCCGCGTTTTAGATTGGGAGCGCTAGGTTGGCGTTTGAATGCTTGGGCGGGGTTGAGACCGCATTTTAAATGGGGATGCGAGGATTGCGTGCAACCCTGGCGAGCAGCGAGGTCAGCGTTTGAACATTTGAGCGGGGTTGAGACCGCGTTTTATAATGGGGACGCGAGGTTCGTGTTGGGCACATAAGCGAGGCTTGCGTTACGTAAAAGCGAAGCTCAAGATCGCGTTTTGGCTCACAAGCGAAATTAGCGTTGGTTGGTCAATTGGCCATCTGGTGTGTTCTTGGCGGTAGTGCTCCTTTTCGCCTGATTTGAGGCTTTTGCAGTGACATCACCATCTTTACTGATCAGGTTAGCCACGGCAACCGAAGGACTTTGGTCTCCTTAGAGGCTTTGTGGATCTTGCGCATAGCCTTAGGGCTAAGGGATCCGGAGGAGAGTGCCTCTTCGAACTTGGCTTGATCGAACTCTACGGTCAGAGTTTCAACAGTCGTCCCAATGACCTTGACATCGGATTGCGCCACCACCTCTTCATCGGTAAAAGAGATCGTCCCCAGCGGAGTATCCATCTTTTGTTCGCGAGGAAAATTTGAGAAAATATAAAATTGATCTATTCTATTTGAAGAATAATGAATACAATCTCTCGAATGCAATCTCTCCCTCTAACTGAATTAGATAAAAAGAAATTATAAATTCCTCGATCGGTTGCCCGATTTACAAAAGAAGGAAAGGTCAACGGAGACCCTTCCCTTTATTTAATCTGGGTTCTTCATGGTGGCGGTGGGAGCTTGAATCTTATATCCTGTTGATGATCCGACCGTCTTGACTCGTGGGACGAGGTTGAAAAATAACTCGCAGGAGCAAGTTTAGAACTCTGGCCGAGTTAAGAACTCTTTGAAAGAGTTGATTTTAGAAAAGGAATAGTAATCCTTTTAGCCAAGAATGGCGGAGAAGAACTTGCCGTGCAAGTTTGAAAACTGTAATCGAGTTGAACTCTCTAGGAGAGTTGATGCCAGCAAAGGAGGTTTGATCCTTTCTTTAAAAGAAAAGACGTAGATCTTCGGTAAAATCTCAATATCTCCAAATCTAACCAGTAGAAATCAATCTCCACCGTTCAGAATTAGGAACAACAAGTGTTGAGGCTGTTCTCCAAATTTCACTCCGATCAGACAACGGATGAAGGTCCGATCGTCATGCCGATCACATCTACGCAGAAGAAACCGTTCTCTGCACAATTGGCTTCGGTAAAACCTCAATATCTCCAAATCCAACCGGTAGAAATCAATCTCCACCGTTCCGAATTAGGAACGACAAGTGTTGAGGCTTTCTTCTAAGTTTCACGCCGATCAGACTATGGATGAAGGTCTGATCGTCACGCCGATCACAGCTGCGCAGAAGTGGCTTTTCTTTTCTCCCTCCTTCTCTCCTTTTTTAGTTCTCCGGCCAAAACCTTTTTCCACCCGCCCCCACTTGGCTGTGAAAACCCTCCATTTATAGGGATTAAAGGGGTGTAACCGCCCCCTTGAATTGCTCCATAATGGGGGTTTAGTGGGGTGTAACCGCCCCCCCTTAAATCTCTCAAACGGTTGAGGAACCGTTCAACTCATGTTTGAATGAGTCAAAACGCGAAGTTCGCGTTCTGGAGCAAGCCTCGCGTCTGCATTTTAGTGCAGGAATGTGGGGATGAACCTCCGCGTCTACATTTTAATTAGGACGCGGGGTTGGAGGCCCGTGTTTTGAGCTTCGAACGCGAGCCATGTGCTCCGCGTTTTAGGTTTCGAACGCGGGCTATGTGCTCCGCGTTTTAGGTTTTGAACGCGGGCCATGTGCTTCGCGTTTTGGGCTTCGAACGCGGGCTACGTGCTCCTCATTTTGAATTGAAATGCGGGGATGAGTCCCGCGTTTTGAATTGAAACGCGGGGGGTGCGCCCCGCGTTTTGCTTTGAAGTGATCAATACTTGTGATCTCTTTTCACAAGGATTGTCAACTTGTAATCCTTGTACTCTGGAGACATTAGCTTCTGATTCTCCTTTATTGTCGTGAAAGTCGTCAGCTTGTAACCTTCATTGATAGTGTTTCGCAGATATTGGCTGTCTTCAGTAATAATAATTTCTTTTTTTACAGCCTACAGGGCTTTTGAGTTGGTGTCGACCGAGAGATTGAATTGCCTTGGCTTTACTCATAAAAATGACACCAAGTGCTTCGGGTCGCAGACGACCAAGTGGTCGGGTGCCTTGGACTTAATGAGGACGCCAAGGTCTTTCTGGATTGGCAACCGATAGGTCGAGTGCCTTGGTCTTATGGAGACGCCAAGGTCTTTTTGTTGATGATGACGGAGAGGTCGAGTGCCTTGGTCTTATGGAGACGCCAAGGTCTTTTGCGGTAATGACGTTGACTGAAGGGTCGGATTGCCTTGGATTTACTCATGAAAATGAAACCAAGGGCTTTGAGTCGCCTGAATAACATTTTGATAAGGGAATAACGCATAATTGTTAGTTGAAAGCTTTGGTAATAAAAATGAAACATTATACATCATTTATTAACAATATTTTTGAAGATGTTCGATGTTCCAAGGATGCTGAAGGATCCTTCCATCATAGCTTCTTAGGCGCTAAGTTCCAGGATGCATCTCCTCCAAGATGGTGTAGAGTCCTTCCCAAGTGGCGGCTAGCTTGCCCTGCTTGGTGTCTCTGTCGAAGATGGCTCTGCGAAGGACAAGGTCGCCTATGCTGAATCTCCGGGGTTAGACTTTTTTGTTGTAGTGCCGGATGATGCGCTGCTGGTTGATGATCTGGGATCGAAGCGCTTTCTCTCGGACTTCATCAATGAGGTTAAGTCCGAGTCAGAGTCCTTCAACATTTAAGTGTTCATCAAAATGCATGGTTGGCATGCCGACTTCAACTGGGGTGACTGCTTCAGCTCCATAGGCCAGTTTGAAAGGGGTTTCGCCTGTAGAGTTCTTGTGGGTGGTGCGGTAAGACCACAAGATTTTGGGCAGTTCGTCGGCCTAACTTCCTGCTGCTTTGCCCACCTTCTTCTTGAGAGCTTGGAGGATACACTTGTCGGCGGCTTCTATAAGTCCATTGCACTTTGGATGGGCCACCGAGGCAAATTTGAACCGGATGTTCCATTCATAACAGAAGCTTCGGAAGCATTTGCTGTCGAATTGGGTGCCGTTGTCGGTGATGAAGACAAGAGGGAAGCCGAATCGGCACATGATTGATCTCCACATAAAATTGGTGATGTTGCTCTCGCCAATTTTGGCTAAGGGTTCGGCTTCGATCCATTTGGTGAAGTAGTCGATGGCCACGACCAAGAATCTTCGCTGCCCGGAGGCGATTGGGAGAGGCCCCAGCAAGTCTAATCTCTATTGGGTGAATGGAATTGGGCTCAATATGGGGGTTAGCTCGGTGGCGGCCGCTCGAGGGATGTTCGAGAAGAGCTGACACTTCTTGCAGTGGGACACGAGTCGCCTGGACTTGGCTAGGATGGTGGACCAATAGTATCCTTGGCGGATGACCTTCTGGGTAAGAGTTCGGGCCCCTGGGTGATTTCCACAAGTCCTTTCGTGGATCTCTCTAAGGACATAGCCGACTTGAGTTGGCCGAAGACACCGGAGATAAGGCCCTACTCCGCTACTAGAGTATGACATCCTGTAGAGCTGATCATCAAGCATGAGGTCCCACGGGGCATTCCTGCGCAAGCTTCTAGCCTCGATGGCATGCTCTGGTGCAATCCCCTTGGTCAAATATTGGATGATGGGATCCATCCATCAAGGCTGCGCAGACGCCTCGGCCTGCATTACCGATTTGGGAGACTTGGTGATGCTCAGGCACTTGAGGGTGTCGGTGTGGATGGGTCTCAGATCATCTCTTGAGCTAGTGGATCCGAGCTTGGACAAGTCATCCGCCCGCGCGATGAGGGCGCGGGGGACTTGGGCGATTCGTGATTCTGCAAATTTGCACAGCAGCTCCTTAACCCCTTTTAGATATAGAACTATTCTCGGATCTTTAGCTGCATACTCCCCATTCACTTAGTGGACCACGAGCTGGAGTCGGCTAAGATGTAGAGGCGCTTAGCCTTCACCGCCAAGGCGGCTCGAAGGTCTGCCAAAAGAGCTTCATACTCGGCCTCATTGTTAGAGGCTGAGAAATTAAAGGCAATGGAGTGTTCATGCATCGACCCATCAGGGCGACGCGGGAGGACTCCTGCCCCACTGTCGGCTTCGTCCGAGGACCCGTCCACCTTTAGTAGCCACCAAGACTTAAATTTCGACGAGTTGTGCTCATGGTGCTGACGTGCCTGGGAAGCGGGCGCTCTGATAGCTTGAGGCGCTGGAGGTTTAGATTGGCTGGGGAGCAAGGGAGAGGATGGTTCAACTTCAGTTGTGGCTGACTCGATGAGAAAGTCAGCAAGAGCTTGGGCTTTGATGGTCTTCCTTGGTTCGAACTGTACATCATACTCACTGAGTTTGACTGACCAAGTGATCATCCTCCCTAAAGTGGTTGGGCTGCCAAGAGCTTTCTTCAAAGGCAAGTTTGTCCGCACAATGATGGAGTGTGCCTGGAAGTATGGGCGGAGTCTCCGAGCCGTGATAATGAGGAGGAAGGAAGCTTTCTCAATGAGGGAGTAGTTGAGTTCACCCGCCTTCAAGATCCGGCTGACATAATACATCGGCTTCTGGACGTTGCCCTCCTCTCAAACCAGGACGGAGCTAACAGCTTTGGGAGACACAGCCATATAAAGGAACAAGGTTTCCCCTGTTATGGGTTGGCTCAACAGCGGCTTGGTACTCAAGTATGCTTTGAGGTCTCTGAAGACCTCGCTGCACTCGGTCGTCCAGCTCATGCTCTGTTTTAGCTCCTTGCTCCCTCTCAGGATCTAAAAGAATGGGAGGCTTCTCTCGACCGACTTAGAAAGCAAATGGCCCAATGCTGCTATCTTCCCATTCAGCCTCTGCACATCTCTCATGGTGCGAGGTTCGGGCAGCTGCTCATTGGTAGCTATCTTCTCGGGATTGATCTCAATGCCTCTCTGCATGATCATAAATCTCAAGAATTTTTCCGACTGCACTCTGAAAGCGCACTTGGCTGGATTGAGCTTCATGCGGTAGTGCCGTAGGATAGCAAAAGTTTCTTCCAGGTCTGCCACATGGGATGATGCCAATTTCGACTTTACAAGGATGTCGTCCACATAGGCCTCCACATTGCGGCAGAGCTGGGGCTTGAAGATTTTGTTGACCATCCTCTGATAAGTGGCCCCTGAATTCTTGAGACCGAAGGGCATCACTTTGTAGCAATATGTCCCCTGGTCTGTGATGAAGGCCATCTTCTCTTGGTCATGCTTTGTCATAAGGATCTGATTGTAGCCTGAGAAGGCACCCATGAAGCTCAGCAGGGTGTGGCTAGTGCTGTCGTCCACCAGCTGATCGATCCGAGGGAGAGGGTAGTTGTCCTTTGAGCAGGCTTGGTTCAGATTTGTGAAGTCGACACACATCCTCCACCTATTGAGCGTCTTCTTCACCAGTACCACATTGGACAACCAATCGGCATATTGAACTTCCCGAATGAAACCGGCTAGTAAGAGTCGGTCGACCTCATCTGCGGTCGCCTTCTGTCACTTGGGGCCGAGATGCCTCTTCTTCTGCCAGACCGGCTTGGCATGACGGTCGACCGAGAGCTCATGGCTCACTAGCTCAGGGGGGAATCCCTGGCATGTCCTTAGGGCCCCAAGCAAACACATCCGCGTTTGCAAGAAGGAATGCTATGATAACACTCCACTGCGGCTCGACAAGGCTGGACCCGATCTTGACCTTCTTCACCCCTCCTTGGTCGATCGGTATCTCCTAAAGCTCTTCTACAGGAGTCGTCCTCTCTCTCTCTCCATCTTCTTCTCTATCTGGAGGCTTGTCTTTTCAATGGGTTCGGAGGTGGCTTTCCCCTTCATCGAGAGCATATAACAAGTCCTAGCCTCCCGTTGATTGCTTCTGGCCATTCCGACCCCCATAGGAGTCAGAAAATTGATCATCTGGTGGTATGCAGAGGGTATTGCCCGCAAGTTATTAAGGGCTGCTCTCCCAAAGATAACATTGTAGGCTGATTTGATATTCATCACCAAGAATTGAGTCTGCACTGTGGATTGACGAGGAGGCTCACCAACCGTTAGGGGGAGTGTGATAATCCCTTTCGGTATGATGGCATGCCCTGTGAACCTGATGATCGGGCCTAGATAAGACTGCAACTCGGATCGGTCGATACCCATCTGATTGAAGGCGTCGATCTAGAGGATATTCGCCAAGCTGCCTATGTCGACCATGACCCTCTTCACTTGGAAGCCATTGATCCCAGCTGTGATAATGATGGGGTCTTCATGAGGTGTCTCCACACCTTCCAAATCAGAGTTGCTGAAGGAGATGGACTCTTCTGTCTTGGGCTTCTTGTCAGCTCGGTCGACTTGCAGAGCTCGCTTAGCATACTTCTTGCGAGCATTGTTAGATGTCCCTCCTGCTACGGGACCACCACTAATGGCCAATATGGTGCCCTTGCTGCTGCCATCGGGATGCTGGTTGCCGACTGGCTACAGAGGATGAGGCGACCTAGAGCGGGACCTCCTGCCAGCTCTCTCTAGTGTGGGGTCTCTCCTGGCTCTTCGGTCGATGTACTTCCGCAAGAATCCTCTTCGAATCATGTCTTCAATGTCTCTCTGGAGGATCTAACAGTCATCAGTAAGATGACCATGATCGTGATGATATCGACACCATTGTCGATCATCTCAGCCACGAGGATCTGACCACATCTTCGGGGGTGGAGAAGTGAGAAGCCCCTCCTGCTGTGCTAGATAAAGGGCATCGGTGAGAGAGGTGTTAAGAGCCGTAAGGACTGGCTTCGGGGGAGGCTCTCTTATGCGGTCTCTCCGATCGGTCTGGCTTGGGTGGTAGTCGGTTCTAGGGGGAACCCTCTCTGGCTCCTGCCTGGGTTGAGGACCACTGCTGGTTCCTGTGCCGGCTCTGCCGGTGGGGTGACCGGTACTGCTATCGGCACTGTTGGTGCCGCCGGGGTTGCTGGTATTGGAGGTGGTGGTCTTGAAGTCGCTGCATTCTTCTTTGCCGCTGCATTTCTTTGTTGCTACGCCATCGCCCTTCGGCCATACTGCCCTTGCTTTGTGCTCTCTGACATCTTCCATGTCCATGTATCCATGAGCTTTGGCCATCAGCTATTCATAGCTAGTGACTCGCTTTCTGGCGAGATAATCGGCCAGCTCATTGTCTAATAAGCCAGTAATAATGGCCGACATAGCGACCTGGCTCCCAGGGTCATCGACTTCTAGTCTCTTAGCCTGGAATCTCTTGATATATTTTCGGAGGCTCTCTCTGGGCTCTTGCCTCATCTGTATCAGGACATGCGGAGGTAATTTCTGCTTCGTGATAGCCACGAAGTGATGCACAAACTTCCGGCTGAGTTGCTCGAAACTCCCGGTGGACTTCTTCTCCAAGGCGTTCTACCAGAGTTTGGCGCTCCCTGCTAAAGTGATGGGGAAGCACCGATAAATGACGGCTTCAGGCATTTGTAACATGTTTATCATATCATAATAATTTTGAACATGCTCGGCTGGGTCTCCTTCTCCTTTATACTTCTCCACCTGTGACATTTTGAATTTCCCGTAGGGGGCCTTCATGATGTGGTCTGTGAGGGGAGTATTACCTCCGAGGGCTTCGATGACTGGTCGATAAGATTGATCACATCTGGGTGCTGCGACGGTAGCTGAGGGTCACGGGGCGACATGGTGAGGGTGAGGGGTCTGAGAAGTCCTCCTGGTAGTGTGATCTCGGCGGCCCCTCTCGGGACTAGAACTCTCTCCCATCCCTTCCCTGTGAGGCGAGGGTTGTCGAAGGTGCTCCACAAAATGTGTCTGCTGGCGCGGCTGCGGGGACGGACGATCATCGTAGCTCTGCTGCTGAGCATGATGGGCCACACGCTCGGGGGAAGAGGGGATGCCCTGCTGTTTGTCCTGCAGAGGTCGAAGAAGAGTCGTCTGAGGTTGTGGAGGAGCGAGCTGACTGAGGAGCTCTTGGGAAAAGGCATTGAGCTGTTGCTGGAAAGATTGAGTGATTTGTCGGGTCGATTCTTGTAACTGGGCTTGAGTGACAAACCCAGTTTGTTGGTTCTCTGGAGTGTGGTGGGCAGATGACCCAGGGTGTTGATCACGGCTAGACATCGTTGCTCAGAGGAGAAAGAAGGCCCCACTATGGGCGCCAAACTGTTGATGCTACGAATCACACAGTCAATAAATTAAGTTGTCAAATGGTTAAGGTCCTCTAACTCCTCTGGATGTCCAGGCCAGAAATTCCCTGAGATAACCTGCACATATCACAAATCGTGAGAGGTTGGGGTTGGAACTCCGGTGGTTCCTCCGACGATCAAGTTAGTGGGTAATCTTGGGTGGGGAACTAAAGATTGAACTGAATGTTCTTGAAGATAGGTCTAAAGTGCATTGAAAATTGCTTACCTTTGTCCGCAAATAGCTCCCCTATTTATAGCAATGATCAAGGGGTGGTTTGGCAACTTTGGCCGACTGACAGCTGGCGGCTGAGTTTGTTCCTGCTTTAAGGGTCAGTTTGACGGCTGAGACCGCCGTTCGAGTCGGCTGAAATGTTGGTCTAGACCCTCTGGAAGTAGATTAACTAGATTAAGTTTCTAATGCGGGATACTTGTCGGCTACTAATCCTAGATTAGCATTCAGATGATTTGAAGTGTTGTAACAGCTACAATAACAATTTTAGTGGTGGTGGTGCTTCTTAGTACTATCAGCGTGACCTCGTGGGTGCTTCACCATCAGCTCATCTCTCGGATGCTCGTCCCGAATCCTCCCAGCAGTCCAATGCATCCCTCTAGTTTCCGGATATGGGACCTACGCACCATGTGACCCCAAACATTGCAGGTCTTGATCACTCCGAGGCCTACCACGGTACTGACACACTTCATATTGGTAGTGGTAGAGGACTTTCAATTGCTCATGTTGGTTCAAAAACTTTTTCCACCAAAAACAACACTTTTCATATGCATAATATCTTGCACGTTCCCTCTATTTCCAAAGGCCTACTTAGTGTTCATCAATTTTCTACTGATAACAATGTTTTCTTTGGGTTTCACCCTGATTATTTTCTTGTGAAGGATCAGGTTACCAAACAGCTCCTCCTTACCGACCCCAGTGAGAACGGACTTTACTCGCTTCGTCTCCTTCCTTTTCGTTCACTTAGTCCCATGGTCTTCTCACTGAAGCATACATCTCCTGCAGTGTGGCACCGTCGGTTGGGCCATCCCCATGGTCAATTTTTTCGTGTCATGGTCAATAAAAATGCACTCCCGTGCTCGTCCAAGTCTTTAGATTTTTTTTGTTCTTACTGCCAGCTTGGCAAGTCATCAAAATTGTCTCTTGATTTGTCGTATTTTCAGAGTCATTCAGTACTGGATTTGGTTTTTAGTGATGTTTGGGGACCTGCTCTCAATTTGTCGTCAGACGGTCATAAATATTTTGTTATCTTTGTGGATCATTAGTCGAAGTATATTTGGTTTTATCCTTTGATGCAAAAATCTGATGTATTTCTTATCTTTCCTAAATTTATTGCTTTGGTTGAATGACAATTTGGCACTAAACTTAAATCCATACAAACAGATTGGGGAGGTGAATATCGGAAGTTAACTGAGTATTTTTCAAAATTGGGCATTATTCATCTTTTGTCTTGCCCTCATACCTCCGAACAAAATGGGACTGTTGAACGTCGTCATCGTCATACTGTTGAAACAGGGCTATCTCTTTTGGCTCATTCAGGTGTTCCTCACAAATTTTGGCAATTAGCATTTGATATAGTGGTTTATCTAATTAATCGTATGCCTTCTCGAGTGTCCAAATCTCAATCCCCATTTGAGTGTCTTTTTCACCGACCACCTGATTATCTTTTTCTTAAAGTTTTTGGGTGTTTGTGTTTTCCCTATCTCCGACCGTATAACAGTCATAAAATTGATTTTAGGTCTACTCCGTGTGTCTTTCTTGGCTACAGCCCTACTCATCATGGTTATCGTTGTCTTGACCGTGCCGCTGATCGCATGTATATTGCACGACATGTACGCTTCGACGAAACCACTATCCCATTCCGTTCTTCTTCTCCACCACTCCAAGTCTCACCTACCACCATACTCCCGAGTATCCGTTCATCCTTTGTTCCCCTGTCGGGTCTTGCTTCACCCGATCCTCTCGGCTCTCCTCCAACCGCTTGCTGGTCCGAGCCCTCCTCCACTGATCTGGCCGAGAATCCCTCGGCTGCTCCGGC
Source organism: Asparagus setaceus (assembly GCA_012295165.1). Classification (NCBI taxonomy): domain Eukaryota; kingdom Viridiplantae; phylum Streptophyta; class Magnoliopsida; order Asparagales; family Asparagaceae; genus Asparagus; species Asparagus setaceus. Next base: position 42,699,896 of record CM022701.1, on the reverse strand, counting down.
GGACTCGCTCGGCTCTCTGACACCATCTTCATCTCCTGTGTTGTCCCCTGTGTCATCACAGTTGGACTCCCCCAACTCTATTCCTCTTGCTCCTTTTCCACCTCCTGCCCGAACCCACGCCCATGACTCTTCATTCTAACCCTAAGCCCAAGGTGTTGTTTTCTCCCTCTGCATCTCTTACTACTGTTCCCGCTACCACCTCTGATGTTGAACCAACGTCCTTTACTATTGCTAATAAAAGTGTTCAGTGGCGTCAGGCTATGGCTGACAAGTATCATGCCCTTCTTCGGAATGGTACTTGGTCCCTAGTTCCATTTATAGCTTCTATGAATGTTTTGATGACAGAAGTATAGGTCTTCCTGTCTGGGTATAATTGAGTCAGCTTGGCTTGGCCTGATCATATAAAAGGCGTCATATTAACAATGGTGTGTTGTCCACCAATGCCCCTCTAATGCCTAAGTTAGACCCTTCATAAGAAGATCATAAATAGGAGGTAAATATGTTAGGGTTTAAGAGAAAGATGATCTTTAACCCAGGTCAGCAGTTGTGAGCTTAGGTCAAAGTTCCATCATCTTGCGAATGTTCGCCCTTCTACGCTTGAACCTGAGGTAGTTACGATAGGCTTGCAAATAAGCCTACATGTTCTGACCTCCTTTATTACCAAGTAAGAGGACTTCCCAATGTTCCCCCTCATATGCCTCAACTTGACCGTAGTTACTTGGGCCTACAAGTAAGCAATGCAGTCTGACCAATTTTTATTACCAGGTAAGAGGACTTCTTAGAGGGGTCACCATCCTTTTACTTCTAAGATCGAAGCACACTTACCTATAGAGTTCCTGGGGGGCCCTACTATAGTTAGGGTAAGCAGAGGGTGATATCTGATCGAATCAGTCATCTGTAATTAGCTTGGACCGTCATAGGAACCGGGTCGGATTTGAGACAAGGCATAATAACCGACCTGTTAAGGCCGGTTATCATAGACCCATATCGTTCTACCTAGATTTGGGGGTTAAGTCCATGGGTCATGACCAAATTATATGCTGAGTGATGATGTCTCACACTTCAATTCAAATCGAAATTCAACCCACTTATTATATATATTGAATAGTTGCATTTGCATATTAATTATTGTTGGATTCATAGTTCTAACTGGACTGTACATATCCGAACCTGCTCAGTCCTTCGGATTGACCGAAGTGATACTACTCTATTTTGTGAGATATATAGGACAAGTAACAGTTGAATTAGTAAGTATAGAAATAAAATCATCTTGGGGTCCCTAAAATATTGATCTTAGTGTCAGAATCCGAGTTACGCAATTGCTACATCACTTTTCTTTTGGGTTAGTTGCAGCTAGACCCTCTTTACTATCGCCCAATTATGGATATACCCCTTGTAGTTTTATTGTTATAGATTGACCTAATTTTTGGACTCTTTTACCCTAAAAGAAAATGATTTTTTGTTTTTTGGACAAATAGACATTATAAGGATAAAGGATCCGGCAAAATTCACTTAGGAGTCTATCTACAACAACAGAACTATAGGGGGTTTATCTGCAATTTGATTATCTGCAATTTGACAATAGCACAAGGCTATATGCAATTAACACTTTGATGGCTGAATAACAGAAAGTCTAACCTCGGACAATCATTTGATAACTCATAACCCCTCATACTTTCCAAAATATCAGCCTCCGCCAACTCAACCCCTCTTCCCCCCCCCCCCAAAAAAAAAAAAACCCAAATAAGTTTAGGGTTTATCAGAATCCCCTTTAACTTTAAGATTTTATCCAAAAGCCCTACTATATAGCGTTAATCATAATTTTTACATGGATGGATAAAATTATGCAGTGAGATATTTTTGTTAATTAAAATTGGAGTTCATGCTTTTGGGAGGTTTCCTGGTAAAAAATCTTCAAATTAAAGAGAGTTTTCAAATAACCCCTAAACTTAATAGGGGTTTCTGTTATTTTAAAAGTTATGAGTTTATTTGTCCAAGTTAAGGGTTTTCTTCTTATCCCTTTGCCCTTTTATTTCATCATCCATTTTGTTTCTTGTATTAAGTAGGATTAGCTGTATCCACGTATGCTTCCACTCTATCACCTAGTTGAAATGATGAAAACATTCATTCAATAAAGTCTCCACAAGATTAACAAATATTTGGGTTGCTTAATTTAATCAGCTCCTTCACTTAAAAAAGGAATTAATCAGTTCCCAGAGAAGACCACAACTAGATGGTTCCTAATGACAAGTCACCGACGTACGGTATGTAGCTTTAGATTAACTTGACCGAGATGACTACGTCAGGTGACCCAAAGGTCATGACGTGAGTTCATGCATATATAACCGAAATAAGAAGGTAAATATGTTAGGGTTTAAGAGAAAGATGATCTTTAACCCAGTCGTGATTGTGAGCTTAGGTCAAAGTTCCATCATCTTGCGAATGTTCGCCCTTCTACGCTTGAACCTGAGGTAGTTACGATAGGCTTGCAAATAAGCCTACATGTTCTGACCTCCTTTATTACCAAGTAAGAGGACTTCCCAATGTTCCCCCTCATATGCCTCAACTTGACCGTAGTTACTTGGGCCTACAAGTAAGCAATGCAGTCTGACCAATTTTTATTACCAGGTAAGAGGACTTCTTAGAGGGGTCACCATCCTTTTACTTCTAAGATCGAAGCACACTTACCTATAGAGTTCCTGGGGGGCCCTACTATAGTTAGGGTAAGCAGAGGGTGATATACGATCCGAATCAGTCATCTGTAATTAGCTTGGACCGTCATAGGAACCGGGTCGGATTTGAGACAAGGCATAATAACCGACCTGTTAAGGCCGGTTATCATAGACCCATATCGTTCTACCTAGATTTGGGGTTAAGTCCATGGGTCATGACCAAATTATATCTTTGAGTGATGATGTCTCACACTTCAATTCAAATCGAAATTCAACCCACTTATTATATATATTGAATAGTTGCATTTGCATATTAATTATTGTTGGATTCATAGTTCTAACTGGACTGTACATATCCGAACCTGCTCAGTCCTTCGGATTGACCGAAGTGATACTACTCTATTTTGTGAGATATATAGGACAAGTAACAGTTGAATTAGTAAGTATAGAAATAAAATCATCTTGGGGTCCCTAAAATATTGATCTTAGTGTCAGAATCCGAGTTACGCAATTGCTACATCACTTTTCTTTTGGGTTAGTTGCAGCTAGACCCTCTTTACTATCGCCCAATTATGGATATACCCCTTGTAGTTTTATTGTTATAGATTGACCTAATTTTTGGACTCTTTTACCCTAAAAGAAAATGATTTTTTGGTTTTTGGACAAATAGACATTATAAGGATAAAGGATCGGCAAAATTCACTTAGGAGTCTATCTACAACAATGAACTATAGGGGTTTATCTGCAATTTGATTATCTGCAATTTGACAATAGCACAAGGCTATATGCAATTAACACTTTGATGGCTGAATAACAGAAAGTCTAACCTCGGACAATCATTTGATAACTCATAACCCCTCATACTTTCCAAAATATCAGCCTCCGCCAACTAAACCCCTCTTCCCAAAAAAAACCCAAATAAGTTTAGGGTTTATCGAATCCCTTTAACTTTAAGATTTTATCCAAAAGCCCTACTATATAGCGTTAATCATAATTTTTACATGGATGGATAAAATTATGCAGTGAGATATTTTGTTAATTAAAATTGGAGTTCATGCTTTTGGGAGGTTTCCTGGTAAAAATCTTCAAATTAAAGAGAGTTTTCAAATAACCCCTAAACTTAATAGGGTTTCTGTTATTTTAAAAGTTATGAGTTTATTTGTCCAAGTTAAGGGTTTTCTTCTTATCCCTTTGCCCTTTTATTTCATCATCCATTTTGTTTCTTGTATTAAGTAGGATTAGCTGTATCCACGTATGCTTCCACTCTATCACCTAGTTGAAATGATGAAAACATTCATTCAATAAAGTCTCCACAAGATTAACAAATATTTGGGTTGCTTAATTTAATCAGCTCCCTTCACTTAAAAAAAAGGAATTAATCAGTTCCCAGAGAAGACCACAACTAGATGGTTCCTAATGACAAGTCACCGACGTACGGTATGTAGCTTTAGATTAACTTGACCGAGATGACTACGTCAGGTGACCCAAAGGTCATGACGTGAGTTCATGCATATATAACCGAAATAAGAAGGTCGGCAATATTTGTTTATTTAGTTTAAACTTATTTCCTGACGCAAAAGTTTGAAAATGAATTGTTTCTTAAAAGTAAAGTTCCAAAATTATAAATGAATATTAATTTGAAATTCTTATATTCTTAGTTAGTTAAAAGATATTATACAAATAACTAATTTCTATTAGTTACTTATAAAGAAAACCTCACAAACGAATAGACTGAGAAGAGAACAATACATAAAACATTGACAATAGTATTTTCTAAATAATTATAAAATTATCAAATGGCATGAAGAAATTTTAAACATGTAGGCATGAAGAAATTTTAAACATGTAGGCATAGCATCAACGATCAAGTCTAAAGCCACAATATTCCCTTAAAAATTAGCTCGAGAATAGTTTGAATATCCTCTATTATATATGTAAAGCTTGACAGATCTATAAAGAGAATATAAATTTTACAGAATATATTTAAGATGAAACTTTTCATGGTCAAAGTATTCTAATGTCACCCATTTGAAGTTTTAAATCCCAACCGATTTCTTGACCGTTGGGATCTCAGTCTTTGGAACAGTATTTTTACTCTAAAACATATTCAAAAACTTTGAGTACGGAAACCATCAATTTTGATTTAATAACTAAAGATTAATTTGACCTATAATAAAGCTAATATATATAGCAACTTCCCTGGTTGTTCCTTGCCTCCCACTTGCCAACTGAACTCCACTTGCCACTTTGGCTCTGCCTCAAACAAATAAAGAAAATCTTCTTTTAAAAAAATAACAAATAAAGAAAAGTTGCTTCTAATGTTGTGTCATAGTTCAAATTGCAATTGTTTTACGCGTTGCCTCTTCGTGATTAGTAAATTGCTAATTTACATTTTTTGCAAATGGAGGACTCTGCACTGGGTCCTCTTTATAGAATCCAATTTAATACATTGGGATATGGATTCACTGTCGAGAAGATGAACCTGGAGTTGTCACTTTCTCTAGTTAGAGATTCTTCTTGTTTTGCTCTCCATCTGTGTATCCTAAGGCTTCATCTCTGTCCAAGGCAATACATACGTACATTAAGGATCATGACAATTAACACATATCTCAGTTTGGTTTAGATCTAAAAAGAATTTTGTACCTACAACTTGTTTGGTATATGTACAACATGTTTGCATATCCATTTACAACCTAATTTAGGCTATAGTGTTTTTTGTGTGAAGTCTGATTTACATGAAGAATATACATATCATGGAGATTCAAGGCAATACAAGTTTAAGGATCATGACAATTAACACATATCTCAGTTTGGTTTAGATCTAAGAAGAATTTTGTACCTACAACTTGTTTGGTATATGTACAACATGTTTGCATATCCATTTACAACCTAATTTAGGCTATAGTGTTTTTTGTGTGAAGTCTGATTTACATGAAGAATATACATATCATGGAGATTCAAAATTTGATATCTACAAAATCACACCCGACTATGGGAGGTCACGAGTATTTTTGTATTTAATTTCGGCCATATAGACGGAAACCCCATGCTATAAATATGTACTTTCAAATGTGTATTATTATATGCATCCAAAAGAGAGAAAAAAAAGGACGACCGGTGAGATTAGAGTTTAAAAAATTGACTATAATTCTTTAATGATTAGTAGTACAGTCTTGTCCCGGTTGTACTTCGAGAATGTAGATAATCGCATTGACTCTTTAATCTCATTAACCCTCTATGCCTCTGCGACTGTTTTTTTTTTCTTCTTTATTTCTCATTCTTTTATTGCAAATTTGATCTCATCCCCGATTCAATTTTGTCGTATTTGCTAACAACAAAGATTATAAGTATTTTTATTACTTTTATTTAAAACATGCAGGTTTCATAAAACACCTACAAAATTAAACTTTTGAGTTTTTTTTCACAAAAATAGATAATTCTATTTTTGTATATTTTAATATTATAAGATTTTAAAGAATAAAGAATATAGACAATTATACTACACACTTTCGGAAAAAAAATTAAATTTATTTTTTTAATACACCACGCGTTAATTGTGAGTTTGATGCAGAAGAAAAGACTACATACACAAATTTGAATATACATGTGGGAAAAAGGTTCCTAAGGTGCCACCTTAGATTTAATCTAAGGTGGCATCCTCAAACTACGTTATATGCAATCAATTTACTTGATCTCCTCCATTCATTTCAATCTATATATTTTGGATGGTATATAAATAAAAAGTTAGGTATGTTGGATTATACTTACTCATGCATCAAGTGATTGTAAAATTACGGTTTTACGATAATACAACTAAAGAGGCAATGAAAATATAACATAGTTTTCATATTTGCCATAATACCCTTAAATGTTCAAAACCCATATGTCAATTTATCAATTTGATATTTATCATAATCCATGGCATTTTACACATGCTTTTAACTGTGAATTAATTCTATTGTTAATGCCTTGATTATTTTCATTCATGGATACCTTATTTAGAGGTTCAAGTTGTGTATAAATAGAGATGCAATTATACAACAAATGATACAAGAAAACAAAGGAGCTCTCTCTCTCTCTCTCTCTCTCTCTCTCTCTCTCTCTCTCTCATTCCTCAATCCACCTCTCTTTTAATTGTAGTTTGTTACTTTATTTAGTTATTTTTACAACGCATTATTAGCAGGAGTTTGCTCTTGGAGTTAAAAGTTTTTCCTTTCTCATTTGGTTGAAGGTTTTCTTCATGGGTAAGAAGTATACCAAGGTCTAATCACTCTCATATATTCATATAATTTCAATTATTGGATATTATGTGATAGATCTATAAGCATGGACTAATGATTGTTATTGTCTAACATGATTTTCTATGTAATTTATTATAGTACTCGTCAACGGGACAAATCTCATAGCGCTTAAATTTATCGTCCTTGATATTAAGGGCAAGAATGATTTATATTGAATATTTGGTGGTCCCAAAGACATCATCAACAAAGCAATAAAGCAGCAATGAGAAAATAAAGAATTATTTATCATGGATATTTGATGGGTTTCCAAGATACCATCAATAAAGAAAATCAAGCATCAATGAAAAACTAAGAATTATCTATCATAGATATTTGATAGGTCTTGAAGACCCAATTAAAGAAGAAATTAAGAAATAATGAGAAACTATGAATTACATATCTTGAATATTTGATGCATCTCCAAGACCAAATAAAGAAGAGATCAAGCATCGCACCCAAAGACAACAATTTTCCTACTAATAAAGAAATGTTAGAGAAAATATTTCCATGTATCAATTATGCTCCAGTAGTAGAAATATCAAGAAAAATAATTAAGAAAATATAGTAAATTGAATTTATGTCATCTTGTGATTGAGTTTATGTCTCAATTGGTTCTATTTTATTATTTCAAGATAATTCTATAATAATTAATAAACATGGATGAGGTTATGGTCATGGCTGTGAACGCATCTTACCCTCGGAAGTGGAATTGCAATGAATAGATGTCACACCCTGATCACGGATAATGACCTGATAGGCAGAATATTCATAGAACTAAAAATGTAAAGTGTTCTATGACCTGATAGGCAGATAATTCTATAATTAATTACGTTTGTATTTGGATATGAAATAATTGAGTTTGCCCGCTTAAGGTGGTTACACATATATAACACATACTAATCAAATAGACACTCATATCGAAGTTTTCTAGCCAACCAGCCAATCTTAAGTCACGATTCATCTTATTACTTATCCTCCAAACCTGTTATTATTTAATTTATACATGTAATATTACGCACTAATATCCAAATCCTATGGCAATCTCACGTAACCTAGTTAGTACTAACCAGAAAGGTCTAGGTCAGGGATCAGCTGCCTAGTCGACTCATATATTAGGACTAACTAAATCGGGGTACAATCCATTGTTTAGGATACTGATCTCTACACCCGTCTACACGTATTATGATTATAGTGTAAGTTCTAATATGTCAACTCTAGCACAATTTAATTCATAACGATGTTTATATTATTGTTCGTTAGCCTTGAAGTGAGTTCTATATTCATTTAACAATGTGCCAAGTCATTTGAGTGATCAAAACACTCTATATATTGTGTAGGTATCTCATAGGACTACTACATCATCAAATAACATCATACTTTCCTATATATTATTTGAGAAAGGTATATAGTCTAAGAGACTAAACTACATATCAAAAGAGAGATAATATGATAATAGTATAAATTAAATGGCTCATTAAATACCCAGACGTCTGAATATAACAAACCAGACATCTCCTAAAAAGTCCAAATGTCTCTAACAACAAAACTGGGAATTGAGTTAATATCAATCGCCAATCAACGGCTTCTCCTCCTGATCAGATGTTTGACTCTTAATCAGATGTTTGGTGTCGGATGACTAGACATCTGAATTTAGTTTAAACATCTGATGTCGCTCGATTAGATGATTGATCCGTCGTTGCTCCTACACAATTGATCTACTACGATGCCTCTTGTTTTGCTTTCAGCCTCTTCATAACTCCTTGGAAGTATTATAGGGAGTAACTTACCATGTTTTCACATGTTTTCCAAGATCAACAAACATAGAATACAAAAAATGAGGGTTTCGTGTATATGCATATTTTTTAATTTTTGATTGCGTAGGGTAAAACCTAATAGATCTGATATAAAATTGTCTAAATCATCTAAGAAACATCAACTATGAAGCCTAATATGATTCGCATGAATACTAGGGTTTAAAATTAGATTCAAAGAAAGAATAAATCAAGAAAAACCCCCATATAATTGAGAACAAAGTGGAGAATAACCTTGCTTGAATTGAAGATCATTTTCTTCTGCTGAATCTCCTCTCTCTCTCTCTCTCTCTCTGGTTGTTCTTTGCTGCAGAATTCCTACTCCGGAGACAATGGTTAGTAAAAGAAGGAAAAGCCGTAAGAATCTAGGTATTTATAAGCATTGGACCTATTTGCAAATATTACTTCTTTTACTCTTATAACCATGAGGGTTATATATGCAAATTTCCTTTACTATTAAATCCTATTAATGATTAATTCAGAAATTGTATTCCAATAAATTTATACTTTAGGAAATTTATCATATTGAGTATAAATAATTATATAATTTACAAAAATCCTCTCATTTAAATATATAACTTTATCAAAAATATGGGACCTTATAATAGAAATATAAGAACATAATCATGATGGTTATGTAATTATAAGAACACATCTTTTTCCCCAAAGTGAAACAACAATAAAGAGAAAGATAAAGTGGACAAGATAAATGTTCAAAGACTTTGAAAAATACATGTTAGCGATGAGGTATAAAAGGGCATTGATCACTTATCTGTTGTGCATCAAAATTCTAGCTAGTTGAATTTTATCATGCATAAAAAGGTAAGAAAAATATGGAGAAAAATTTTGCCTATCAAAATGATGCTTTTGAGAGTGATCTTCTTTATACAACACATTTGAATGTGGTTCATTTCTTTGAAAATCTTGAATTTGAGTATTTAGTTAAAGGTTAGAATGTCCAAAATAACCGAAGTTATTTCTAACATTCTTTATGTTACATATTTTCTTTTTAAGTATGAACTCAATATGAAATTTAATATACAATATAGAAGATTTTTATTTCATTTGTAACGTTTCTTACTATCTTTTGTTTTATTTCTAATGAAGAAAATATGGATGTTCCCCAATCTCTAGAGGGATCCAAGATCAATGGTGAAGATATATATCTTATGCATAGTGCATTGATGCACACTATACTTAAACATAAAAAATATTTTTCCCATTTGATACTGGGTGAAGCTAATACTAATACAATATCTGGCGGTATGAAACTAATTGAAGGCCCCGGAAGAGCTAATATATTATTTCCTTGAGGAACAAAAATTTATTATAAATAAAGCACTATTCTCTAATAAGGCAAAAAGGAATTTGTTAAGTCTCAAAGCTATTTACCAAAATGGATATCACATTGAAATAATGACAGTGAATAATACTATGTTACAACTATCACTTTAGGTAAGAAATTTGTGTTAGAAACATGACCCGCGTTATCTTGCGTCTGTGCTATACAAATATTAGTACAATTGAAACACATGTTGTAGTAAACCAGAAACTAATTCTCATACTTTTATTATTTGACATGACTGGTTAGGGCATCCTTGATAAATAATGATGCAAAAAAATATTTGAGAATTTAAATGGGAGTCCATTGAAAAACCAGAAGCTTCTTCAATCTAATAAATTCTCGTGTGTTGCTTGTTCTTAAGGCAAATTGATTATTAAACCATCATCAACTAAAGTTGGGATTGAATCTCCCTCAATTTTGGAATGCATTCAAGATAATATATGTGGATTTATTCATCCACTATGTGGACCATTTAGATACTTTTATGGTGCTTATAGATGCATCTACAAGATGGTCACATGTATATTTATTATCAACTTGTAACTTGGCATTTGCAAGATTGCTTGCTCAAATAATTTGATTAAGAGTATAATTTCCAGAATATGCAACTAAGACAATTCATCTTGACAACGCTAGGGAATTTACATTCAAGGATTTAACGACTATTCCATGTCAATTAGGATAAGTGTTGAACATTCCGTCACTCATGTTCATATACAAAATGGTTTAGCAGAATTGTTGATAAAACGTCTCCAATTAAAAGCTAGTCCATTAATCATGAGAACAAAACTCCCTATTTTAGTTTGAGAACATGTTATTTTACATGCAACAATACTTTCACGCATCAGGCAAAAAGTTATAATAAGTTCTCCCCTTCACAATTGGCATTTGGTCAGGAGCCAAATATTTTTCATCTAAGAATTTTTAGATATGCGGTGTATATTCCAATTGCTCCACCACAATGCACTAAGATGGCTCCTCAAAGGAGCTTGGGAATTTACATTGGATATAATTCCCCTTTTATAATTAAATATCTTGAACCAATAACTGGGAATATTTTTATAGCACGGTTCGTTAATTGTCATTTTCATGAAATAATTTTCCTAGCATTAGGGGAGAGAATAAGCAACTGCTAAAAAAATTATATAGAACATATTATAATTAAATCATCTTGATCCTTACATAAAGCAATGTGAACTAGAAGTTCAAAAGATGATTCATTTACAACATATAACAAATCAACTGCCAGACGCATTAACTGACCCAAAGAGAGTTACAAAATGGCATAAAGTACCTGTAAATGCTCCAATTCGAATTGATGTTCCAGTAGGACAATCTGTTAATATTATAGGTAATGAGTCTAGACCATGCCTAAAGCGTGGTAGACCAATTAGTTCCAAGGAGAAAAATCCTCAAAAGAGAAAAGGAACAAATAATCAAGATAGCTTGATTGAAAAAGAAAGAACTCTAGAAGAGAATGAAGACATAACTAATCACAAAACTCTAAAAGAGAATGAAGACATAACATATCACAAAACTCCAGAAGAAGTTCAAGTATTTGAAATTAGTGAAAATAAAGAGATCATAATAAGTTATGTCACAACAGGGAAGATGAAACTAAAAAGAAACAGTTGTCGACAACACATTTGTATATAATGTAGCGTTCAATATTATGAAAGATAGTGAGGATAATGAACCAAAATCCATTGAAGAATGTCAACGTAGAAATGATTGATCAAAATGAAAATAAGTAATTCAAACAGATTTAAACTCACTTGCAAAACATGAGGCTTTTGGACCGGTAGTCTGAACATTTGAAAATGTAAAACTAGTAGGATACAAATGGGTATTTGTGCGAAAACAAAATGAAGAAAATAAAGTTGTAAGATATAAAGTACGACTTGTAACACAAGACTTTTCATAAACACTCGATATTGATTATGAAGAGACATATTATCCTATGGTGGATGCAATTATATTTTGATATCTAATTAGTCTGGCAACAAATGGAAAACTTGCTATGTATCTAATGAATGTTGTTATAGCCTATTTATATGGCTCACTTGATAACGCTATCTGTATGAAAATCCATGAAACGGTTTAAAATGCTTGAAGCATGCGATTCAATTTTTTGGGAAATTGATTCAATCAAATTACATAGATGTTTATATGGATTAAAGCAATCTGGATGTATGTGGTATAACCATCTAAGTGAATATTTATTGCAAGAAGGTTACAAAAATGGTCCTATATATCCATGTGTTTTTATAAAGAAATCTAGGTCTGAGTTTGCTATAATTGCTCATAGATGACTTGAATATAATTGGAACTACGGAAGAGCTTCCCAAGGTAATTGAATATTTAAAGAAAGAAATTACGATGAAAGACCTTGGAAAAATAAAGTTTTATCTTAGCCTGCAGATTGAACATTTAGTAATGAAATTCTTGTTCATCAATCAAATTATACTCAAAAGGCCTTGAAACGATTTTATATGGATAAAGCACATCCATTGAGTACCCTAATGGTTGTTTCATCGCTTGATGTTAATAAGGATCCTTTCTGCCCTTGGGAGGGTAATGAAAAACTTTTTGGTCCCGAAGTACCATATGTTAGTGGAATGGGTATGCTAATATATCTTACTAATAACACACGACTTGATATAGCATTCGCTATAAATTTATTAGCCAGATATAGTTCTTCTCCAACACGAAGATATTGGAACAAAGTTAAGCATATATTTTAATATCTCCAAGGAACAATTGATATGGATTTATTTTATTTAAAAGAATCTATATTACAATTAGTTTTTTTTCTTTCGTTATGCATATGCAGATTATTTATTAGATCTACACAAAATTCAATCCCAAAAGGGCTATCTATTTATGTATGGATGTACTGCTAATTCATGGGGATCTACAAAATAAACTATAGTTGCTGCTGCTTCAAATCATTCATAGATAATTGCAATTCATGAGGCAAGTCGAGAATGTGTTTGGCTATGATCGATGACTCAACACATCCATGAGACACATCGATGAGACATGTGGTCTAGCTTCTTGGAAAAAAAAAACTCCAATAGTGCTCTATGATGATGATAAGAACCCTAATTTGATTCCACACTCATTGAGAAAGCGCGTGCGAAACCTCTCTCAGATTATCTACAAAGCGATCTAATAGCCCAAGAAATCTAAGACCAAATCCAAAAATCTAATGAAATTCAATAAATTCGAGATCAATTTCTTCTACATTATTTTTCACCAAAACAAAAGATAAAAAAAACTTTGACTAGGCCCTGCCATATATATAGTTTCAAGAGAATTCTTACTATAATGAAAACTTTCTTAATCAAATTTTCCTAATAAAAATTAGTTATTAATGAACTCAAACTTTTCTAATCAAAAATAATTCAGACTTTCCTAATAAAAAGATAATTCTAATAGACTCCTCCTTTGACTCAAATTCCTCTCTTGCACAAACTCTTGTAATCATGAATCACCCTTTCTCTAGTACTACTGTGTAATGTAGACTTGTAAATTTTGAAAACCGCTCCTTGATCTCATCACAATCTTCCCAAGTGGCCTCTTCCTTTACCAAGCCTTTAAAGTACACCAACACCTGTCATACCCGCTCCCCAGTGCATCATCCTCTAGCTTTGATATCGAAACACCTCTTTAGGAACTAATTTCATGTTTCTCCCTAAGTCAAATGTAGGTAATTCACCCACAACCAATACAGAATCCCCACTTTCTTTTTTAGTATTGATACATGAAAAATAGGATATAAAAGTGATGAATCTGGTAACTCCAACCTATAAGCAACCTCATCAACCCGCTGCAATACTTTAAAAGGCACATAATACTGCTATGAGAGCTTCACGTTGAACCTCTTCTTTAGCGACTTCTGATGATATGGTTGTAGCTTCAAGTACACAAACTCTCTCAGCTCAAATATCACATCTCGTTTGGCTTTGTCATAATACTTCTTCATTCACTTCTGAGATTTTGCTAATTCCCTCTTCACACCTCGCAGAATCTCATCCCTTGCTAGTAACTCTTACTCCACTTCATTGTTCTTTGTTGTCCTCTACTCATAAAACTGTAACATAGGTGATGTCCAACCATACATCGCCTCAAATAGGCTATTCTGGATTGATGAATGAAAAGTGGTGTTGCACTAGAAGTCAGCCCATGCCAAATAATCCTTCCACCTCTTCTGCTCCTCATGACAGTAGCTCCTCAAGTATTGCTCTAAGGTGTGTTTAACCACCTTAGTCTATCCATCGGTCTATGGGTGATAAGATGATCTCCCCTTTAGCTTGCTCCCTTGCAATGCAAATAGCTCCAGCCCGCTCTATCAGTGACTATACTCCTCGGAATGACATGTAACTTGACCACATTATCAACAAACTTCTGAGCTGCACTGGCATCAGTGTGAACCTCAAACTCCTTTAAAAAGTATGATAGATCTAGCACTAGAGTCTGAGACATAACCTTTTTCAAACCTTTGAATGCCTATCGTGATGAATCAGTATTTTGGAATCCGTTCTTTTTCAACACATCTGTCAAAGGCCTAGGGATCAAACCATAATGCTTCAAAGACCTCCTTTAGTACTCCATCAATCCTAAAAAAACTCGCAAAGCTGACACATCCTTAGGCAAAGCTAATCTAACCTAGATGCAATCTTTCGATCATCTATCTTCACCCCCTCAACTGAGATAATATGCCCCAGGTACTCCAGCTTTGTTTTAAAAAATTGCACTTTGGCAACTTAATGGATGCTGCAAATGCTCCTCCATGGTAGTTGAATACACCAAAATATCAACAAAAAATACCATCACAAATCTCCACAAACAAGGCCTGAATATGCTGTTCATCGCTACTTGAAAAGCTGACAGTGAATTGCATAGTTTAAACTGCATCACTAGATACTCATAGTGCCTAGATGCAGTCTGAATGTTGTCTTGTGTACATCCTCCTCTCTGATCCAGATATGATGGTACCCAGCCCTCAAGTTAAGCTTCATGAACACTGTGACCATATGCAACTCAGCTAACATCACATCCACTACAGGAATAGGAAACTGATTCTTCACTGTAGCTTCGTTCAAAGCCCTGTAATTGGTGCAAAATCTTCATGTCTCATCCTTCTTCTTCACAAAGAGAATAAATGAGGAAAATGGTCTCTGACTTGACCTAATCAACCCACTCCTCAGCATCTCCTCAACCTGCCTCTCAATCTCCTCCTTCTAAAAGTGAGCGTAGTGGTATGGAGGCACATTAAGCGACTTCGACTCGTCCTTTAGAACAATCTTGTGATCCCAAGTCCTCACTGGTGGCAACTCAGTAGGAACTTGTGTAACCCCCTGATGTCACAACACAGCCTACTTCATTCTATCCTCTAATCGGACTAATGGATCCTCTATGTCATCCCTTACACCCGACTAGGCCAGTGGTAAACACCCATGAAAATCACCTCAGTCAACAGCCTCTGTGATAATAGCATAGCACTCGGCTCTTCCCCTTGCACAACTGGTCGAATATATTAGCCTCATAGTACTTCAACATCTTAGAAATAATAGTCCATGAGTGCCTCTTACCACCTAATCGAAACACCTTCCGTATGTCCTTAAAATTCATCTTCACGTCTCCTAAACGCCTTAGCCAAGCATTGCCTAAAACACCATCTATACCAATAAGTGCCAAACGTGAATATCAGCAGAAATTCAAACTCCCTGGACGTTCATGTCAATGTCTTTGATAATCTCCTAACACTGCTTCTACTCCCCGTTCACTATCATCACCTCAAAAGACTCTACAGTAGACCATGTTAAACCAACCTTCTTGACAATCCCCGCATTAATAAAATTATATGAAGAACCAGGATCAACCAAGAATAACACCTCACACTTTCTAATTCACGCTGTCATCCTCAATGTTGATGATCTAGCAACTCCTATCATACAATTCAGTGACAATTCTACTTCTTCCAGTGCCTCACAATGATCATCAGTCCCCTCAGTCTTGTTATCAGAATCTGCAAGTCAGTGCCATCCCTCTCATCATTGGACTCCACAATCATATAGGCTGCTCAAGTCTTACATCGGTGCTCTTTATTCCACTTATCCCAACATTTGCAGCAGAACCCCTTCTTTACCCTATCCTATATCTCCTTCATTTTTTGCTAAATTGTCACCTAATCTCGTGTCGGTGCACGAAGCCTTACCTCCCTTGATAGTCTTGATACCTGATCGTTTCCTGCTGCTGATGTAACACCCCATGTCATTGCGATAAAAAATTAATCATGTGATTGATTTTTCGATGTTGTGAGATTAGATAGAGTCTTTTCTTTATTAGTTTATAAGAATCTCTACGCTTTAGTTTTTAAATAGAGCTTTTTAGATGGGTTTTATGTTAAAAAGCCTTATTGGGTTTTAAGTCAAAAACGATCAACTCGTTAGTCAACCCGTTAAGCTATATATCCCTTATAAGGCCTACAAAACCCCAAAGGTTAGAATTTCTATAGATTCTAATATCACAGGGCTAGCCAAGCTAGCAAAAGAAAGAGAGGAGTTTTCGGCATACGTTTGTCAGCCCAATGATCATCTTTTCGAGAAAAATCTTCAGGAAAGTACCAACTTATTTCTTTCCATCTTTGATTCTCACATATACTTGAATTACTTGTATTAAACATATTTTGATCCATCCTAATTATTCATTATCTTATCTTTGAGGTTTTATTGAGTTTATATCGATATTCTTGGTGAAAAACATGCATTATGTAATTTTAACCCTAGAGTCATAGAAAATAAAATAGAAATTAGTTGACCATGTTTGTATGTGTTACTTTAGATGGTTTTACAAGTCAATTTTTATTCTACATCAATATTTCAAGTTCTGACGATGTATCGGCAAGTTTTACAAGAACCTTGAATGAATAATTCGTGTTCTAGCGATCTATGATCATGATATATGTTCTATACATATTAAGTTTGTGATATCATGATCAAAAAGTATAAATAAGTATCTCTACGTTTGACACAAGAGAGCTATGACAAACCATATGTTAGGAATCTAGAAAATCTACTAAAAACCTAGATTCAGATGTCTGCTAAGAGTTTCAGACGTCTGGTCTGACTTTTAGACATCTGGTAGAATTTTTCAGATGTCTTAGTATAAGTTTTGATTTTGTACCATCTACAGTTCAGATGTCTGGTCTGAACTATCAAATGTCTAGTTTGATGTTCAGACGTCTTGGGAGATATTCCAGACACCTAAAAATGTGCATGCCAATATTTACCTTGTTTTATTAATCGTTTGACTCTGTAACTTCTTTGTTTAACTTTTGATGGTTATGAAACTTTGTGAACACTTTTATTATCACGTTTGGAGTGTGTTCAAAGTTTGTTTTGACATATTTGAGTTATATTTTAATATTTATCCAATTGAACCAAAGCGTCTAAATATACTATTTTTATTATTTTGAGTCTTGAGCTCAAACTCTATCTAAAGTTATTTTTAACATGAAAATGAGTTTATTTGCAATAATATGGGCTATGTGATATGCTGACTCTCGATAAGATGGTTCAACTATTGATAATAATAAATATATCCTTAAAGATTACACATGTACACCCACGGGAATTACTAGTTTAAATCAGACGTTTGTCTCGATCAACATGGTAGGCTTTTAATTGAGATGGTGGTGGGTGCAAGAGGTGCAAACGTATTGCCTACGAGTATGTGAATATGATACATTGAGAAGAGATAACATTGTTAGATAGTTAAAATCTGATTTCTAAACTGTTATATTTTGCATATTACCATTAAGTATTGAGTGATGATGTGTAAAGTAGGAGTGCGGGGATTTGTAACCCCCATGTATTTGTGTTAGATTTCTCACTCGATAATTGGTCGTGTAATATAGAAAAGCAGAGATTAAACAACATCATGTGTAGTCGCCTTAAAATTTGAGTTGTTTGAAAAATGTTGGGTTTTAATGGGGAAGAATAAATAATAATTTGGCTTTTTAAGGTGTGAGATTTCTTTTAGCCAATTTAATAAGTTATTACCAGAATTCCATTTTGGATTGTCGAGTTGAGATTTTGTTGTCTACCATAAATTGATCAACATTACTATTTAATCTTAAATAATTTAAATCTAATTTAAGTGCGTTAGGAAATTTCAAATTTTGTTTGCAGATGCATGTATGGTATATGTATATGTGTTTGCGTATGTTTATGCACTCATGATGATAATATAGTATGTTTATGTTGTAGTATATCAGTGTTTTGAGTTTTGAAATATCGTGAGCCAAGTAAGAAGGTTCGATACATGTTTATCTTGAGAGATATGGGGAGTAGGGATATCCCAACATGATTTTGAGAGCTTGTTCTGAGATTCATATATGCTAAATCAAGTATTTCTTTTTGTACTCCTATTCGGTCCTTGTTATTACCTTAATTTTTGAATCATTAATAAATACTCCTATTGAGCTTCTTTCATTTGATTTTATTTGTGTATCGAACTATAATTTTCATTATTCCTCCTTTGGATCCTATCCTTTGATCGTACTTGCTATTGTCTACTTTGATGGATTTATTTTTGTTATTTGTTCATTGTTCTATCTTTTTCACAAGTGGTTGGTATATTTCGGAGTAGAGAGCTGATTAAGTGAGGAATGGGTTTTCAGGTATAATATGGTTTTGTTTCGATTTTATAATTTTTTGAATATTTTTCTCACAAGATCTTGAAGTATATGATATTTTTTACAAATTTATATTTTGAAAAAAAATAGGCATGCAAATTAGAGGGTTAAATATATCATTTGGATTCGGTTATCATCCAACTGGTGTGCTGCCAGCCTTGTCACATGTCGTTTAGGTCTTAGGGTGTAATAGCTAAACTCCCTATTAGCCCTCTAACTACTAGATCTAGCCTCCTCTATGACCTCAGCTATCCTCATTGCCTCCGATAATCTTTAGGGTGGCATAAGCTTCATTTTTGTAGCAATCTTTCCAAGTGAGATCTATCAATCTTTCACCCACCAATCAATGAATGTGTTTCCTATGACCTCAGCTCCCTTTCCAGATAGACTCAGACCTATAAAAAACTCTCCCCAGTTAGAGAAAATTCTAAAAACTTTTAAGCAAGTCAAGGTCAACATCCCTCTCTTAGATGCAATCGAACAAATCTCCTTCTATGTTAAATTTTTGAAGGATTTGTACACTAAGAAAAAAATCACTAATGTTTCTAAGAAAGTCTTTCTAGCTGCCAATATCAATGACATGCTCTCAAAGCCCATGCCGTTGAAACATAAGGACTCCGGTTGTCCTACCATTTCATGTGTCATAGGAAACACATTCATTGATAAGGCATTTTTAGACTTGAGAGCTAGTGTGGATCTTCTTCCTTATTCAGTTTTTCAATAGCTAGGAGTAGGTGAATTAAAGCCAACAAATGTACCCTCCAGTTAGCTGATAGATCTGAAAAAAATTTCTTAGGGAGAGATAGAAAATATTTTGATCAAGGTAGGAGAGTTTAATTTTCCCATTGATTTTATAATCTTGGAGATGCAGCCTGTTTCCAATCTCAGAGGTCGGATACCTGTCATTTTAGGAAGACCATTTTGAACAACTTTCAATACTCTGATCAACTGTAGAAGTGGTCAAATGAAGCTGTCATTTGGAAATATGACTGTTGATCTCAATATTTTCAATCTAGGGAACCAGCCGACTGATTTATCAGATCAAACCCTAAAAATAAACTACATCCAGAAAAATTCAAGTGAAAAGTTAGAAGAGAAAAGTGAGTCAGACCTGAGTTTTGAGGAGATCTTTAGTGATGAAATCAAGATACTAGAGGAGTTTGAATCAGAACTAGTTTTCACGGAGTCAGACACAACTTTCTCTGATCTTAGCTTTGAATAACTTTTTGCTGATGAGCTTAAGTTCCTAGAAAATATAAAACAACCAGCTTATCATACCTCAATCATAAATCTTGAGTTTGAGGAAATTTTTAAAAAAGAACTAGTTGTGTTAGGACAAAATTTCAGTCATAGGGAACCTGAGTTCAGATTTGAGACTAGCCAATACCAGAAACAAAAGAAACATACATGCCTTCAAATGCTACATGAATTATTAAAAACCTCAGAGTGTACAGAATTTAAGCATATCTTTGAGTTTATCATTTTAGACTTCTTTAAAATCTGGAGTAGAATTTATAGCAACAATGTTGGATTTGATGTAGGACTTGAGCTTTTCATCTTAAAACTTTTATCCTACATCTTTCTTGTTTATCTCATAAAAATAAGAAAAATAAAAAGAATTTATTCTTCTCTCCTTTGAGAGGTTCTTGTTCTTTTAAAATAAAAATAAAAATAAAAGAAAAAGAGAAGAAAAAAAGAAAAAATTTGAAAAAGAAAAAGTGAAACAAGAGGAAAAAAAGAAAGTTTTGGCTATATCCTCCTCATATCAAAGGTAATTGTAGATTTTATCATTGTTCTAGGTCGACCAAATAAATATAAATGCTTCATTTCCTATCTGCTTTTCTTTGTGCATCATAGAGTTTGCATTAAGGACAATGCAAAAGTTTAGGTGTAGGGTATTTGATCATTATATTTTATTATATTTTTATACAATTATTATCTATTTTATTTGAATAAACATATCTACTAATAATATATTTTATCTTAATTTGCAAGTAGTAAATAATTATTGAATAAGAGCTCAAATGAAGATTATTTCAAGCCCAAAAGATCTCTAGTGAAGCCCAGAATGCCTAAATTCAAAGCCCACGACTAAATTTAGAAGTAAAATCTCAGCACTCATCACTTTTTTAGTTAGTAATTATTAATAAATTGACCTGCAATTGAGAATCAAATCAAATCTAGAAAGAAACAAAGTTAAATTTGTGCTCAGGATGGTTAACCGCAAAGAAAAGACGATATCTCCCATTTCAAAAAGCAGAATTTAACATATTATATTTGAAAATTGCATATCTCAACGAGACAGAGCCATCTAGATTGGTAGATTCTAAAAATTTTATCAGTAGTAGTAGGTTATAATAGAAATCCAAATTTAACTCATATATATATTCAATTATTTGAAGGCCGAGCTAAATCTTAAGAAACCCAAGAGCATTCAAGAGAGCCCAAAAGTTTTAAATGAATTAAATGCAAGAGAAACAAAGCTCATGAAGACCATCTCTCAACTTTTAAAATAATAATATAGATTATTTTAAGAGATTCTATGATTGTGAGGATTACTTAGGGCCTAAATCAAATTCTATGATTGTGAGGGTTACTTAGGGGCCTAGACAAATCTAAGGATTGTGAAAGACTCTTGTTATCTATAAACAGAGGGGTAGAGTGAGAGTTTGAGAGTGTGAAAATTTTATAAACTCCTTTTTGGAGAGGAGGACCTTTAATTAAATCTTCCAAATTGTAAACTTTTAAGTTTGCATAAATAAAAATTTATTTCCTCTTTTAAATTTTCTTTTCTTATTCTTTGTTGATGAAGATGTAGATGAAGATTTGCTTTCAAGGGTCAGCCCTTGCAATGTAAGTTTTATTTTTCTCTTTTATTTTCTTATTTTAGAAATTCATGTTTTAGAATTTTATTTTCTTTTTATTTTTATGTTGATAGATTAGATTTATTTCTTGCTTTGTAGTGCAGATTTATTTTCATTCTCTTTTATTATTTTGTTATTTTGTAAAATTTATTCTTGCATTTTTGTAGTGTAGATTTACTTTTATGCTCTTTTATTTTTATTAGTTAGATTTTCTTTATGCTCATAGTTTAGATCTTTATTTCATTGTTCTTATTTTTATTTAGTTCTTATTTTCTTATCTCTTTCTTTATGCTCTCTAGTCTAGATTTAATTTCTTTATTTTTATTTTGTAAAATGAGTAACTAAATCTTGTAGGAATTCTATAATTGTATAAAACTAGTTTGATTTCTTTTATGATTTGTGCATTGCTCTCTTTATGCTCAAAATGATCATGCTTAGGATAATTAACTAGAAAATTAATTGGTAGAAGAAAATTTTAATAATCTATGCTTATCTTGAGTTGTTTGATAGGTTATGCTTATGAACTCTAGAATTACTATCTAGTTGCTTGTTCATTTCATGAATAGGAATTTTTCTTGGATGATAATTTGATAGGTTATGCTTTCATTAAGTGGTTTGATAGTCTATACTTAGTAAATTTAAAGTAAAATATGATAAAAGAGAGTAGTTCATAAATCCTAAATAAAATTAACTAGTAGATTCAATTCTAAATTCCTATCTTCTCTACTTGATTTCCTCCATTATTTACTTATTTTGACTTTCCTATTTTTGATTATTTTTTCTCTTCTTGATTTTGTTCTTTTCTATTTTCCTTATTTCTTCTCCTTGTTTATTCTCTGTTTTTTTTATTTGTTCACTCTTTTTCTCCCCTCTTATTCTAGATTTCTTTAATTTATAAATAATCACACTCTCTATATCTCTACGCTTTCACTCCTCTTTGTCCACACACATTTCTAGGATTTAATTTTAAATTTTTTTTCTACACACCTTCCTCGTGGGATCGATATTGTAACTATAGTATAACTTGATAGTTGTCCTCTTGCAATTTTAGTGCATGATGTTTATTATGCCCCTATCAATATTGGCATGAACGGTAAGGATTGGGGTAATTGGACACATTTAAATTACTACCTAATTGGAGAGGATCTAGATTCGTTACATGAGAGTGTTTTGTGCTATGTATTCGTGATGTGGAAGTTATTGACCATCTATTCTTACTCTATCCTTTTGTTGCGCTTGTTTGCAAGAAAATAATGTTGTGGTTGTTCGCGGAAAAAGTCGAGATGATTGTCATTGCTTGAATCTGTTACACCTTTATTGGTTTACAAATGAGTTTCAGAAAAAGATCTCCTTTTTATAAGGCTTTACAACGAACAATCAAAAAGATTATAACTTTTTCTCCTTTTTAAACAAACGCGGGATCCGTTTATCGGATTCTTGCTTGCGTGGGTGTCTTTGCCTGTGCCGGGGACTTCTTTTCAATCCGTGGACCACCGCGTAATCCGGATCCGGTGCGAGATCTACACGATCAAGAGGGGTTATTTCACGAAGGAAACAAGAGCCCAAGCAAATGAGATCGACTAAGTGAAATCAAAGCACTTCTCGAGATCAAAACGAGGTTTAATCTCGAGAAAATGATGTAGATCTGATGTCGAAGCTGATCACCTCCCCAAAAGTTAGATCTTGATCTTCAAAAGCCTCGCCTTTATCGACAAAAGTCAGATCTTGATCTTCAAAAGCCTCGCCTTTATCGTCAAAAGTCAGATCTTGATCCGGCAGAGTCTCCTCTTCTCTCCAAAATTCTAGATCTGAACAAATGAGCCCCTACCCCTCTATTTATAGCCTCAAAAGCGGGTACGCGGTCGAAACTGGGCCCAAAGCCCGCCTAGCCACTTCCATGTGGCTCGACCTTGGCCGAGCCACTTGCAAGTGGCTCGGCCTTGGTCGAGTCACTTGAAAGTGGCTCGGCCACCGAGCCACTTTAGAAGTGGCTCGGCTTTGGCCGAGCCAATTGGAAGTGGCTCGGCCACCGAGCCACTTGGAAGTGGCTCGGTTTTGGCCCAGCCGCCCAAGCGGCTTGTCTTCCCATCTTTTTTGCCGTCTTCCAGGGTTCTGAGTCCGATTTGATTCAGGTTTATCAGTTTTCGCTGATCCGGAGCTTTAAAGTTGGATTTATCCCTTCGCTCGCACGCGATTCATTGCTTCATTGACTTGCACGCTTCGCCGACTCATTTCATGCGACGTCAGTTCGCGGTCACTTGTTGTGTCATCAACGGTTCGTTGTTACATCGTCGGATGGCTTGTCGATCATTCTCATCATCACGAGTTACGTTCGGGGACTTATAGGCAATTTTTAACGTCTACAGATACCCCCTCCAAAGTGTTTTGGTCTCGCTCTTTTATAGAAGGAGCCGAAATACTTTGGACATGATAGGTCCCAACCTTCAGTCGGTATAACGGGACCTGAAAATGGCTTCGAATCTTGACTTCTCTAATTCTTTCGGACTATCTAGTGCTTTGTAGGATGACTGAAAGTGTCACGGTGCTGTATTTATTGTCTGACCGCTGTTGAAGTCTTGAATCGAAAACTAATGAATATATTTTCTTATTTTAGCTCGCGTTGGTAAGTTGTCGTCGAACTGACCATCCAATTTTGTGAGGCTTAACCTTGAATTGGCGAATTCTCCGTTGCGTCGCTTGGCGTAGGCCTAACCACAGTGGGAGGAGATTGGGAGTTCGTCCTTTAATCGGTGGACTCTCCGTTGTGACACTCATTGCAGGACTGACCACAGCGAGAGGAATTTTCTTGAGATGTGACGCGTTGACCGGCGTCAGAAATTTTTTGTTGACATTCAACCTCCAACCGGTGATTTTTCATTACGACGCGTTGGTGGTGTCAACACAGTTTATACTCATGCGTTCACTGGAGTTTCGGAAATTAGTTTACCCTCACACACCCGTTCGGAGGTGGTCGAGTTATCCTTAAGATATTTTCCGGGAACTTCTCACCAAAATAGGAAATAGTTTATACTCGTATACCTTATTGGAGTATCCCTGTGGGAGGAAAATGGGGGTTGACGAGTTATCCTTAAGAATATAAAACTATTCTCCAGGAACTTCTCGCCAAAAATTAGGAAACAGTTTATACTCATAGACCTAGTTGGAGTAGGATTGGGGTTCGCATAACTCGAACCATATAAGA
Organism: Asparagus setaceus; assembly: GCA_012295165.1. NCBI lineage: Eukaryota > Viridiplantae > Streptophyta > Magnoliopsida > Asparagales > Asparagaceae > Asparagus > Asparagus setaceus. The sequence continues at coordinate 42,675,018 of CM022701.1, read as the reverse complement.
ATTGACCCTTGATGGGTGACGACCTCGTGTGGGAGAGAGAAAAATGATGAGGCAAGTGGATGGGGATTCGAGTTTGGTTGAATCCTACTTTGACTAGGATTGGCCGAATCCTGCTGTGACTAGAATTGGTCGAATCCTATTTTGACTAGAAGTAGCCAAGTCCTGCTGTGACTAGGATTTCAAACCCCCTTTGATTAGGTTTAGCCAAATTCACCCTTGATTTGGTTTAGCCAAATCCTCCATTGATTAGGATTCCGAACCCCCTTTGATTAGGTTTGGTCAAATCCACCTTTGACTTGGTTTGGCCAAATCTGTCTCTTACTAGGTTTCCCCTCTTTTTTTTTCTTTTTCTTTTCCTCCTTCTATCGGGTTTGGGCTCAAATAAAATCCTCTCCCCCTATAAATAGGACCGACCCCCCTTCTTTTTCTTTCTCTCTTTTTTTTAGAATTTTGGCCTCCCTCTCTCTCTCTAGGTTCGGCCGAACCCCCCTGCCTCTCTCTTTTTCTTCTTTTACTTCATCTCTTCATCTCATCCCCTTTAAATCCTAAGAACATCAGAGATCAAAGCCTCCTCTACGTGCCAGATTCAAGAATTCCTCCAACTCTTCGTACTTTTTAAGCCCCTTCAAGCCTTTTGAGCACTCTCTTTCAGATTCAAGCTCGAGCTTTTCTTCAGGTAAATCCTAATAACTCTTGCATATTTGATCTTTATTTCATCATGCAAATCAGGGGTAGATGTGCAAGGAATTAGGTTTTTGATTGCACACCTAAAATTAAGATTTTTGAGGGTGAAATTGCATGAAGTTTTGAAGGATTTTGGTCGCGAAAAGAGGGCTGAAACTTGAGGGGTTTATGTGCAAAAGTTGACTGAAATCTGAGATTCAAAGACTGAAATTCAGGGGGTTTCTTGGCAAAAACAGCCCCTAAAATTTCGGGTTCAAGGGTTATTTGTGTGGCTGAAATTTTAGACTTGAAAGGGGCTTGGATGGCCAAAATTTCAACCTGGTTTTAGGGGTATTCGGCCAAATCTGATTGGGCGAGGTTTTCAATTGGGAACTAAACCCGTCATTGGCGCATATGCTCCTTGTATGTTCAATTCGAATTCAACCAAGAAATCCCATATGCTTTCTTAGGATTTTGGTTCTGAATTCATAGTTCCCCTTTATATTTCGAACTCTGACCTGTATGATTCCTCTTTGTAGGTCGAGATGTTATCGAGGAGATCCTGTGCCCCGAGGAGCCAACGCGCTGCTCTGTTACCTACGAGTGCACCTTCATCACTTTCTGGTGAGCTTTTCCCACTTCTTAGTGCATCCAAAACTCGCATTTGGTTTACTGCATTCCCACTTTATTTTTCTTTGTGAGGCAAACTGGGAAAAGCCGCGATTCTCCTTCGTGAGGGTCGTCGCTTAAAAGATAGGCTTTGCTTAGTCAACTCCTATCTTACGGGGGTGATTCCATGCCGTATTATGTTACGCCGGATGGGGTATATTGTTGCTTTCATTTGTGCGACATTATACATTGTCCTATGAGTGCATAATGCGGCCGGAATCGTTTCACCCGCTATAAGGCCGTGACTCTATCCCGCAGGTTTATGAGATGAGTTCTACGCCCTACGATGCCTTTTGCAATGTCCTTCATGACTGGATTTAACGAATTTTAATCACTCGTTTTCAGTTGAGTATCCCTCCGAAGCGTTCCCCTCTCACGCGATTGATGGACGCCGTGGCGAGCATTATGCCACTTCTGATATTCCCTCGCTTGTTCCGGTTACTCCTCAGTTCACACCGGGTACATCCGCGGAGACCATTCAGGTGATACAAGAAGGAAGTCCTCGTGTGCTTCGCCTGTTGATTACTGACGCGCCGTTCGTGAGGGATACCAGTTCCACTCAGCCTCTGAATAAGACGGATTACTTATTCGGGGATTTCGTTGAAGACCCGGACTTATCTTTTATTGAGAGCGAACAGTGGCTGCATAAAGATGAAGTTGGGCTTTTATATCTCCCGCCGATACCTCGCCATCGCTCGTTAGTTGAGTTAAGGAATGAAGCCATGACATGGGAGATGTCGTGGCGCTTGACAGAGGAGCGTGACGGCATTCATTGTGGGTATATTACCCACAAGGAGACTCCAGGTTCGGACAGTAATTGTGTTGTCGGATTACGTCTTGGTGTACTAGGATTGGACACACCACCCCGTGGTGATATATTTATCGCTGCTCATACATTGAGGAATCGTCTCGTGAGGCTAGGGCGAAAAATGCCTGCGCACGGCCATAGATTTTACGGTTGGCTCCATTCTTCAGACAAATACTGATGGGCTCAAATGACAAACTACGTACTAAGCCGATGGAGCGAGGAATTACACGCATGCGGTTTATATGCGGTCATTCGCGCCACCATGTATGGGCTACCGATCAACTCCCATCCTTTCTTTGCGCTGTTAGAGCTCTACGATCCGAATTCAAACACCTTTTTGACCAGGCATGGAGAGTTGGGGTTAGCTCTTCATGAAATGCATCAAGTTTCTGGCTTGCCGATGGGGAAGATGCTATACCAGGAGTATTTCCCTTCGAATCGCGAACTGAGTCAACTGAAAGATCATATGCCTGATTGCCACGATACCTTATGGGATCTCACTTGTCATTATCACATTATTTTGGCACAGAATGAGCCATTAGCAAAGAAGGCCAAGTCGTAAGTGAGTCTGAAGCAGTTTGCAGATTACTTGTTCCAACACCTAGAGAGTGATTCCGGTGAAGCGATTTGTGAATTGGCACTACTCTCTCCTTTAGAAATCAATGAACTGATCCAGAAGTCCATCGCTCGCTCTTATACCACTAGCAGCATCGAGGATGGCTTTCCTTCAGGTACTAAGTTCAGGACATTTCTGTGGCATGCCATGAAGCCGATTCAGCCGACGACTCTCTTAGCCGGTTATCTCGCGATCTAGCTGAAAAAGTGTGTGGTACCATATCAGTCCGCCGACGCTTTACCTTTGGAGGTGCTTTATCCTGCGGCTCAACTTGCTCACAAGAAGGAGCTTTTTCTTCTCCCGGTGATGGTGGCTAACATCCATCGTGGGCTTCGGCAGATAGTTAATACCTCTATTCAGGTAGAGGATGGGCCGTCAGCTCGGATTCCTCTTGCAAAGGTGGAGCTCCCCTACACTTACTTAATGGCTTGGTTCATCCTTCACCATCCCGATATGATGACGGCGCCGAGTATCGCAGACCCCTCTATCCCCTTATTGCAATTATTGGAAGGCTGCAAATAGAAGGAGCGAGTATTTTCAGATGTAAGAAGGGAATTGTAGATTCATAAGGGCTGGATTTTCTCTAGGTGCTTTCCTCGATTTTCCGGCCAGTACGGCGAGTCCTTGATCGATGAAGAGATGCCGGGAGCGAGTCGGACCTCTCTTGATGTCGGCTGCTTTAGTTGGCTTATGAATATTAGGCCAGTCTATTTAACATTCCGGGTTAGGAATCAGTGCTTTATAGAGCCGTGTCTGCCTTGCCGATTTGCCTGCCAGTTTGGCTATGACCAGCTTTATGTCAAAAATTCGCGTTGACAACTTCAGACTCGTGGGGGATTAGTAGACGACGTCCGAGCCTGGTTTTGGAGTGTGATGGGGTGCACGGCAAGTTGATCTCCCAGTCTTGTCGTGCGCTTGGTGACATTCTTATATTGCACATGGCTGTTAGCGGCTGATGAACCCGTTCATGTGAGACGTATCTCAGCGTTAGTGGCCGAAGAGGCTTCCAAGGCTCATGCTCGGATGATTCAGGAACTAGCTCGGTCACATAGGAAGCGGCGTAAGACTCGTCAAGCAGACGATGGGGGAGAAGAGATATTGACTCTGGGAGACGCTCAAGAAGACCATGCTGACGATGAAGATGTTGGGCCAGGTTTGTCAACATTTCCTCTCTCTTCTTCTTTCTCCTCTTTTGGAGTTATTGATATTATTTTATCGCTTCAGGTATGGCCGCCAAAGTGGAGGAGCTTCGTGTCTCTCGAGCTGAAACTCAAGCCGTTAAGCGGAAGAAGCTAGTCCACAAAGCCCACGTGGATCCGCGAGCTTTTGTGACGGACTTAACCAGTGATGACTTCGTTAGCGGAGGAGGTAATGCTTAATCACCTTTGACCACTTAATTCCTCGAGCTCAGAACTCATATTCCTCCACCTTTTGTGCAGGCGGATGCGAGAGTGATTTCAATCTCCCTCAACACGATTTTACTTCTTTCGAGGGACCCAGCTTCACCCAACATATGCATGAGTCCATGGTGGAAGACCCCGCAGAATCCATTAGGATTAATGGGACTACCGATGTTGGACCTGATTCAACAAATCCAGGTACATCTATCATTGGTAATACTCCATTTAGATGGCGAGTGCAGGAGTTGAATGACTCGAAGCCCGTGCCTCCCCTAATTACCTCTATGCTCCTTGCTCTTTTAGAGAAATTGCAGGAAGCAGATAAGGATACTGGGGTTAAAGAGATAAATCCCCCTATAGGAGGTAAGCCATCTCTACCCGTTGCAGGTTTCTTAATTTTATTTTCTTCATCTTTGTCCCGTCATGTCAGACTTCTCGCTAGAAGATTTTGATGAAGCCGGCCTGCCTGTGGACACCCCCGCAATGGATTTTATATACGATTCTCCTCGAGATGATCATCTTCCCGATGATATATCGCCTAAGCCAAAGATCCCCGAGACTGCTGAGGTTCATTCCCCTAAAGGTATGGGTTCTTTCCCCCATTAATTGTAGGACTAGCCATTTATGACTAATACAACTACAATTCGACAAATCTGAGGAATTCATTCTGTCGTTAGCAGGCATTTCTTATTCCGATGCTCCTTCAGAATTGGGTACCATGTCGACGGCTATGCCTGACGAATGTGCCACGAGACCAACTGTAACAGTTGGTGCGTCAGTAGCAGATCATATTCCGATAGACTCGTCAAACCATGAAACAATGTCGATTGAGCCAAGTACGAGTTATTCAGCTAAGGATGTCTATACCGGCCTTTGATTTAAGATTCTGAAATGCCCACCCTCTTATTTTTGCAGGGCGTATATCTCAGCTTCACGATTTGGCTAAGGCGCTGATGTTGGACGATGATCCTGATCGGCTTATCATTTGTATTGAAGTCCGGTCATTTTTCTCTCTCATGAACATGGTGATCGACCGGCTTTTATAAAGGGCTCTCCTCTATCGCCTTAGGCCGGTCCTTGACCCGGGGCGGTTTTGATAAGGGCGCCGGTTTTCGAGTTAGCCCGAGCCATTGTTGATGATCTTGATCGCACGGAACTTCGATCTTGAAGCTTCTGGGGCTGGCGGCAGTGCTTCATCATATGTGGTCGATCGAATGGGTCCTCTTAAGGCGTGGCCGGCTTCGAGTTCTTAATGAATTCGAGGATGAGGTGCAGCGAGTCCAGGTAGATCAGGTTAAGACTGTCCTCGCCGAGAAATCAACATCCTTGAGCCACATCGATTCTCTTATTACTTCGAGTGAGGCCGAGATAGCACAACTTAAGCGAGAGCTCCAAGCAAAGAAAGAGAACTTAGGCACTTTGCAGCTGACCAGGGCCAACAAAGAGGAAGCTCGGACCATCCTATCTAAGAAAATGGAGCTCTCAGAATAAAAATTGGTCAAAGTTGAGGAGAACGCTGCACAGACGCTGAATGCGAATGAGGAATTTTTCAAGGCTGAGTTACAGGAGGAGCTCCATCAAGCTTACAACAATGAGTTGTCCCAGCTGGAACAACAAATCTTGTGTTGTAAACTTAATGTTTGAATGCCTGTAGTTTGAAAGACTTGATTCTTCATTAGTTGAATAAAACTCTATCTTTCTTTTATCAATGTTCATTGTGATTTCATTTAAAATAATTAGCCATCATGCTTATAGGATTTTTGACAATCCCTCAGCCATCAACGGATTTGATTAGCCTTTACCGATTACCGTTTGAATCAGGCTAGCATGCGAATTGTCTAACCCGTTCCACACGTGACGTTGTGCTAAAAGAATGAAACTCTTTTAGGCTTAATGCTATGATGTTGAATACATAGGCTTCGTCTTTTTTCACGGGAATAGACCACCCGGCTGCATGTGTTACATGCAGACTTATCCTAACTTAGGCTTCGGGATAAAATTTCCCAGACTCGGATTCTGGTGTCTTCTTCAATCAGAGAAAAGACTAAACCGGCAACGCGTGGTAGGCGTTGGCTTATCCCTTCTTAGGCTTCGGGATAAAATGCCCCAAGATGAACTTGGTGTCTTTTTCAATCGGATAAAATTCTAAACCTAAAACGAACGATTGAATTGATGTAGGAAAGGAAGAATTTTATATTCTGTTTCCCCACGCTGGAGAGGAAAGATTTTATATCCTGCCTCCAAGTCTTCTTTTAGGGAAAAGACGAACCCAAAATAAGAGAGGAAGGATTTTATATCCTATCTCTTGCCCCTGGAGAGGAAGAATTTTATATTCTATCTCTGGGAAAAAGAAAACTAAGAGTGGGATCTCCACTCCGAGAATCGAAAAGAGATTCAGATAACTTTCACTTTTATAGGATTCGTTATCTGATCGGGAAATGATTTTCTCGTTTATCGAGATGACAATGAATTTCTCATTTATCGAGGTTTTCTCGATTATCGAGATGAGAATTCCAAGTTTGGCCCAAACCAGGAAGGCGTGACTGAAGAGGAGAAGATGGAATCCTTCTGTTTATCAGAAGGGGATCTCAATTTTTAAAGTGGGCCTCTTGTTCATTGAAAGGAATCAAGAGGGGATTCTGCTGGTTGATTGGACCAGAAAGATTTTTGTTTAGTAGACTCACCACCAATGAGTTTGATCGGTGAGGAAATTTATGGTGGAGGATAGATTTAGGGTTATCCTCAAGGACAATGGAGAATTGTTTTCTGCGGAACTTCCCTTCAAGATGGGTTATCCCGAATATACTAAGGGTAGTACTTTTTCAGAAACTTTCCATTTATCGGCATTAATTGCCTGTCGCCATTTTGATCGATTAGGTGATATGCGCCGTTTGAATAGACTGTCTCTATCACAAACGGTCATTCCCATTTGGGTTCAAACTTACCCTTCTTCTTAGAAGTGAGAATTATCGGTCATCGGGCAGCGAGGACTAGGTCTCCTTCTTTGAAGCTTCTCTGTTGGACTCTCTTGTTTAAAGCTCTCGACATTCTAGCCTAGTAAAACTCAATGTGCTGTTAAGCTTCAATGCGTTTTTCATCCAACATCTCGAGTTCTTCAAGACGTTTCTGATGTTGTTCCTCCGTCGTCATCTCAGTTGCGAGGGCGATCCGAAGTGATGGAATTTGGATTTCCAGTGGAAGTACCGCTTCACATCCGTATACCAGAGAATATGGGATAGCTCGGTTGGCGTCGCGGTGTAGTGCGATATGCCCGAGTGCTTCTCCGAGTTTATCATCCCAATCACGTTTATTGGTCTTCACAAGCTTCGACAAGATCTTAATGATCGTTTTGTTGAACGCTTCTGCTAGTCCATTTGCAGCGGGATAATAAGCCGTTGACGAGACGTCTTGAATCTTGAACTTCTCGCAAAACCTGACGAAGGCATTGCTGATGAATTGAGGCCCATTATCATGTATGATCCGCCTCGGCACGCCGTGTCGATAGATGACGTGATGCTTGATGAACCTAATGACGTTGTTCGTCTTCACCTCTTTAAGTGGAATTGCTTCAGCCCACTTAGAGAAGTAGTCGGTGATTGCGAGAATGAACCGATCACCTTTAACTGACGGAGGAAAAATAGGACTCACGATGTCCATACCCCACGTCTCGAAAGGCCATGATGTAGTCGAATGATGCAAATGCTCCGGGGGTCGATGCATGCAGTTCGCGTGTATTTGACACGCGTGTCACTTTCGAGCGTACTCAATTGCATCATTAACCATCGTTGGCTAGAAGTATCCCATTCTTCTGATGCGATCATAAAGCTTGGGACCAGGTTGGTGTGCGCCACACTCTCCACCGTGTGCTTCCCTAAGAACTTCCTCTGCTTCTTTGCTTGAAAGACACCGAAGCAGCAAGCCGTCATACCCGCGATGATATAACGTTTGGGTCTCTGAGTTATAAAAGAACCTCGGCGCTCTTCGTCAGATTGATTCCCTCTCCTTTACGTCTTCTGGAAAAATACCGTGTAGGACATAATCGATTATAGAAAATCGCTAATCCCGGAGCTCTAATTCAATTCGGGTTGAGTGCATCTCTTTGATGACCACCTCTTTATCGTTTTCTTCTTTGCTATATATTGGCACGAAGAGTTGGTGAGTTCTCCACGGTGATCGGTTACTTGACTCGGAAGGTTCGCTAATGATCGCTACTTGGCGCCAATCGTCGGCGTATGCGATACGGCGTGAAATATACTCAATGAAAAACTCTTCGAATGAATCCGCCATCTCAACAGCCGCCTGGTGATATGGAATCAAGTCCGGATTCCTGACTTCATAGTCCCCACGAACCTGTTTGACTATAAGTTGAGAATCTCTAAAAGCTTCGAGATATTCTACCACCAGCTCTTTGGCGAAACTGAGTCCAATAAGTAAGGCGTTGTATTCAGCCACATTATTGGAGCACGGTTCGGTTAGCGAATAAGCCCGTAACATCACGTGTTTCCCCAGGGAAACTAAGACAACTCCAACTCCGGCAGAAATCATAGAACATCCGGGGGTGCTTGCTACATTGGTTGCTCGAGAAGCTTCGTCAAAGTACAGCTGCTATATTTGCTGATGTGACGTAGTGTTGATCTCGTGGGTTTCATCTGGCAAGTTATCATACAACTCGGACGTATCCTTTGTTGGATTTGCTACCAAAAGATCGCAAATTGTCTGTCCTTTGATCGACTTCTGTTGCTTGAAGTGCAGGTCGTATTGGGACAAGAGCAAGGCCCATTTTGCCAAACGCCAATTCATAGAGGCTGGTTGCGTCATGAATATCTGGACTGGGTTTACGCTGAAAACAACGTAAATCGTCTGCCCGACTAAGTAGTATCGCATCTTTTGAACTGTGAACACCAACGCTAGGCACTCCTTCTCGATCATCGGATAGCGGGATTCAGCACCTACTAACGTCCGACTTAGGTAATACACCGCTTGCTTGTGACCGTTGTCATCGTCTTGCGTGGGCAAAGCGCTTAACGAATGGTTCGTCACCTTGATGTAAATCAAGAACGGTTTACCTGACTTCGGTACAACGAGAACGGGAGGATTCGCTAGATATGCTTTGATATCCTCGAATACCTTTTGACAGGCGTTGTCCCAAACAAATGATACTCCTTTCTTGTTTAGCTTAGAGAACGGTTGGCATTTTCCGGAGAGGTTTGATTTGAACCGCCGGATCTAAGCTAATTGCCCTTGTAACCCTCTGAGTTCTCTTAAATTTCTCAGGGGTTGTAATTTATTTATCGCCTTCACTTTATCTGGGTCGATGTGAATACCCTTAGTGGTCACAACGAATCCAAGGAATTTGCCGCTGGACATTCCGAGAAAAGATTTAGTGGGGTTCATCTTTAACTGATGACTCCGCATGAGATCGAATGCCGTCCTCAGGTCTTTGATGTGGTCATTCTTGTCGCGGCTTTTTACGACTAGGTCATCGACGTAACATTCAACCGTCTTCCGAAGATGCTCGTGAAAAATCTTCGTCATGGCTCACTGGTATGTGGCTCCTGCATTCTTCAGACCAAAGGGCATTACCGTGTAGCAAAAGACACCGAGGGGAGTTCTGAACGCCGTGTGTTTCACGCCATCCGGGTGCATCTTGATTTGATTATAACCTAAAAAGTCATCCATGAAGGACATTCTCTCGAATCCACACGTATTGTCGATGATGACGTCCGTGATTGGAAGAGGAAAATCATCTTTTGGGCATGCAAAGATTCGTGATCCCCAGAAGTTCACGCACTCGATCATCCCTTTCTTTTTAGAACCGAATAATATTCGACACCCAATCCGGATGCTGTACTTCCTTAATAAAACCCGACGCTATGAGCTTCTTCACTTCCGCTACAATTGCTTTCATGATCTGCGGACGAAACCGTCTTTGCTGTTGTTTGACTGGTTTGACATCCGGCTTAATATTGAGGCGGTGGGTCACCACGTTTGGGTCGAGCCCTGGCATATCTTCGTAGTTCCAAGTGACAACGTCGATATATTCCCGGACAAGAGCGATTAATTCTTCTTTCTCTTCTGGGGGAAGACTGCCGCTCATGAATATGGGTTTTGGATTGACTTCGTCACCCATATTGACCTGGACTACTATGTCTTCGGTCGGAGGTTCTCTTTGCTCGAATCGATCTCCATATTGCATGTTTAGGTGATAGATCCACGGGTCTTCCCATGTTGGCATCTGTTCATCATCCTCCATCGTGGCAGAGTCAGTTGTAGTCATATTTGACATTAACCCCTTGAACATTTCGCCGATGCTGACATCGGAGTCCCACGGTGAGGAATCCGATGAATGTTCATCTCTTGCGTCGGATAATCGGTCGTCAATGAACCAGCAACATTCGTCTTCTGAAGAGGATATCTATCCTAGTCCTCTCTTGAACCCATAATAATTATCAGGCTTTCCTTCGCGGACGTGTGCGGCTTTGGGTGGAATTTGAGGAGGGACAATAGTGTTATCACTGTCGTTCTCGAGGTGACCTCCCGCATTCTGTTTATCACGGGGATTATCGACATTATGGTCTTCATCCCTGTCCGTGTCGCTGTCCGTTTGGTGGACGTTATTGCGACGACTTGATTCACCCTGGCGATTCATTAGTGACTGGATTTGCTTGTCATGCATCTCTCTCATTTGCTGCATGGTCACGTCCATCTTGAACTTGAAATCGTCCTTTTGCTTGGCCATAGCCTCTTCAAGCATCTTGGCCACTTGTTATGCACTGATCATGAGTGCCTCCCGGGGTTGTCCGGCACTGGAAACTGTATCATCGGAAGTAATTGCAGAGCCAGCGTCCGATGCTTCATCATCTGAGGGTAATCCCCTCTGCATCTTATGATAATTGGGTCGTTTGACCTTCCCGGACCGCAATCGCGTCATTCATTGCAATGCCCCCGGAATGGCACGTGATAACGTCCCTCTGCCAGTCATATTGCTGGTGACTCTCGGCAATTCATCATCTTGAGGCAATGCTCTTCTTTTGCGGAAGCGCCTTGACTTGGGTTCTGGCCTTCTGGTGCCAAGCCTATCGAAGACTGACACCTTCTCCGGAGCCCCTTTGGTGCAGCTACACTTTGACAACACAGCCCTGATCAATCTGGAACATGGGCAATGTGTGCTAGATTCCGGGAGACTTCTCTTTTGAAATCTACTCGTACCCCCAGCACGATAGTACAACTCATCGGCATGAAAGCCGGAGTAACCTACCATGTGCGGCACGACTTCTCAGGTATAACATCCTTGTCGCTCGACGAAAACACCTCCATCTGAGGATAAATTACCTTATTAGGACTTTCAAAAGTCACTCGCCGCGACGTACGCTTTCACGAGTGTGAATTTTTGACGGGCTCTTGGACTTCGATCCGCAGCCCAGTGCGAGCAGCTACAAGAGTCTTCCTGTCACGGTTGAGGTGGGTGCGACCCCCTGCACTAGGAGTGACCCGGGACTTCCTCAATGGGCCCAATCGTTCTTTGATCGGAATTTTACCTCGATCATCATGCAATGGGCGGCTCAAAGCCGTTTTCTTGCCGGGAAGCTCAGTGAACTCGGCCGGCTGAAAGCTTCAAGGTGGACGGCGACTTGGATGCGATCGCCGGAGGTGAAATCGATATTGAGGCGGACCTCCTTGACAGAGATCATCCTGGGGTGACCGAGCCTTTGTAGAATTAGCTTGGGGTGGCTGATCCTTAGTTGATAGTTCGTCCTTGGCCCGATCCGTTGTTTCGAGTTTCGGTCTCCACACTTGGCGCATCTTCAGTGGCTTCTTGTCCACTTCTTCCTTTTTCAACATCTAGGCCTCCTGAACTAGAGCCCGTGCGTGTGCGAGCAATGCACGTCGCCTCCGGATATGTTCTTCAGGCGTCGATTGGTTCCGTTTGATGCGGACCCAATCATTTGTTGAAAGCTTGAAGGGGTTGCCGACCGTCTGTTGATGAGGTTCTTAACCTCTCCTGGACTTCAGATCCACTTTGTAGCGGACACCGTCAACTGATTTCAGGGCCTTGGCGAACTCATGCGCCAGGCGTTGATGTCACCTCTGGCAGGCTCTCTTTGAGAGAGTCGGCACGCCATCAGCGGTGATCTCCTGCGTAGATTCGGCGATCTTGGATGCCGGAAGGACGCCATTTGGTGCAACTTCGGTAACGGCGGAGTTAAGATCCTCGCCTTGAAATTCCAGAGCCGAGGACCAATGGATTTTCTTCACGGTGGAGATCCTTCCGATTTGTGGGGAGGGCGATGCGGGCGAGGGCGATAGTATGATACTCACAGCCGAACCCGGATCAACTTGGATTCGGTTGACTTATTGGGCGTAGTGTTACACCCTACGCAGAAGTTTTGGGCGTGTCCGGGCACCGAAAATTTTTTCCTATCCGCCCTGAGGCCTTTGACCTCTTCTTCGACCTGGATCACGATCCGCGGTTGCGACACGACGATCTCAGATTTGAGACCGTTGGCTCCCACTATGGTCGCCAGCTTGTTCGCGGGAAAAATCGGGATGATTGTCATTGCTTGAATCCATTACACCTTTATGGGTTCACAAACGAGATTCAGAAAAAAGATCGCCTTTTTATAAGGCTTTACAATGAACAATCAAAAAGATTATAACTTTTTCTCCTTTTTGAACAAACGCGAGATCCGTTTATCGGATCCTCGCTTGCATGGGTGTCTTTGCCTATGCCAGGGACTTCTTTTCCGTTCGTGGACCACTGCGTAATCTGGATCCGGCGACCACCGTGCGAGATCTACACGATCAAGAGGGGTTATTTTACGAAGGAAACAAGAGCCCAAGTAAATGAGATCGACTAAGTGAAATCAAAGCTCTTCTCGAGATTAAAACAAGGTTTAATCTCGAGAAAATGATGTAGATCTGATGTCGAAGCTGATCGCCTCCCCAAAAGTTAGATCTTGATCTTCAAAAGCCTCGCCTTTATAGCCAAATGTCAGATCTTGATCTTCAAAAGCCTCGCCTTTATCGTCAAAAGTCAGATCTTAACCCAGCAGAGTCTCCTCTTATCTCTAAAATTTTGGATCTGAACAAATGAGCCCCTACCCCTCTATTTATAGCCTCAAAGGCGGGTAAGCGGTCGAAACTGGGCCCAAAGCCCGCCTAGCCACTTCCATGTAGCTCAGCTTTGGCTGAGCCACTTGGAAGTGGCTCAGCCTTGGCCGAGCCACTTGGAAGTAGCTCGGCCACCGAGCCACTTGAGAGTGGCTCGGCCTTGGCCGAGTCACTTGCAAGTGGCAAGGCCGAGCCACTTGAGAGTGGCTTGGCCTTGGCCGGGCCACTTGGAAGTGGCTCGGTTTTGGCTGAGCCGCCCAAGCGGCTTGTCTTCCGGTCTTTTTCGCCGTCTTCCAGGGTTTCGAATCCGATTTGATTCAGGTTTATCGGTTTTCGCTGATCCGGAGCTTCAAAGTTGGGTTTATCCCTTCGCTCGCACGCGATTCGTTGCTTCATTGACTTGCACGCTTCACCGACTCATTTCATGCGACGTCAGTTCGCGGTCACTAGTTGTATCTGTTGATTTTCATATTCTCAAGTTAGTATTTTGATGATAACAATATGTGTTCTATATATGTGTTTTGTGTGTATTATAACTTGTTGATGCAGATATCATTATTATCAAATTTGGACAAGTGCAAGCTAAGCTCAAGGCATTATGAAGTATCGAAGATGATGAGAAGCAAGTTAAATGTAAATTTTTTTCTCTTTTTTACTTAGAATTATTGTACAAGCCTTGATCACACACACACACACTTAGAACACACTAACACATGCTTAGTGTGTTGGTTAATTATAGAAATCCCTATATTAACCATTAGAGTTATTAGTTATTTTACAAGTTTTAAAATATTGCATTAACATTATTTTAATCTTTAATAGTCGACTAATTAGTATAGTAGTCGACTAGTCATGTGTTAATGTCAAATTAAAGTTTCGCTGCTTTTACGTAATAGTCGACTAATGAACAGTATAGTCGACTAATTGAGACTTAGACACTTTTTCATAATTCTGTAAAATTACAGAGTCGTCGACTACTAAGGGCTTACACTGAAAATCAAGTTCTCATTATATCACAAGATAGTCAACTACCTTTACAAAGTAGTCGACTAATAAATTATAAACTGATTTTCAACATTCTCATATTCGTGAGTAGTCGACTAATGACTACAAGATAGTCGACTACTAAGCTACAAACCGCTTTTATAAAGTCCGCTTACGAGTAGTTGACTAATGACCGCTTGTAGTCGACTACGATACGCTTTTGACTTTTCAGAATTTGAATTTATGAACGTTTTGTTCAGTTAATATCCGTTTTTTGGCTTTCAAAAAGTGTCTTTTCAAGGGACATATATATACAAAAACTTCAGAAAAAATATAAGATAACAAAAATTTGTTTATGCATTCTTCTTGAGTTTTTTTGAAAGTCCAAAAGAGAGAAAAAGTATTCTAAAAAAGTTGAATCTGATATTGCTATTGATTTTACTACATTCAAAATAAGATTTAGGCAATATCAAAGATTAAAAAAGTTCCTAAGCCACTGCTGCACATCACCAACACTTCAAGGCTTATAGGAATTGTATTTCTTCTTCAAAAAGGAACTCTCGGGTGTGAGAGTTGGTGATCTCAGGTTTGAGATTGTTGCAATTTGCATGGGCTTGCAAATTGGTCAGGTTTGTGTTTGATTTTGTAATTTGTTTTCAAAATCATAGTGGAAACTCTCAAGCGGGATTTGCTTGGAGACTGGATGTACACCGGGAAGGTGGAACCAGTATAAAATCCCTGTGTTTGTGATTGTTCAATTTCTGTGATTGTTGCTATCTTATTGCAATTTATTATCTATTTTGCATAAAATTTTATAAAACACTATTCACCCCCCCTCTAGTTTTTAAGTGTGTTAGATCAACGATCCTACATTTGGTATCAGAGCAAGGTCAAAGATGGCATCAATTTCAGATCAATCTTCACAATTCAAAGAAGGTCACTCAACAAATCGTCCACCGATGTTTGATGGACTTAACTACAACTATTGGAAGTGCATAATGAAGATTTATCTTCAATCAATTGGATATGAACTATGGAATGTCGTGGAGATGAGATATGAGAAGCCAACTACTCCTTTTGCAGAATGGACTACAACACAAAGGAATAATGCAAATTTGGACTCTAAAGCAATGAATGCTCTATTCTGTGCACTTGATAGGAATGAGTTCAACATGGTGTCAACGGCTAAATCTGCATACGATATTTGGCACACACTCGAGGTAACACATGAAGGTACAAATAAAGTTAAGGAATCTAAAATTTCTATTCTTGTACACAGGTTTGAACTGTTCAGAATGAAAGAAAATGAGACTATTGGAGAAATGTTTACTGGATTCACCAATATCACAAATTCTCTTATTGGACTTGGTAAAACATACACACAAGCGGAAATGGTGCGAAAGATACTTCGTTCACTAACTTCTAAATGGCAAAAGAAAATCACTGCAATAGAGGAAGCAAATGATCTTTCAACCCTCACAGTGGAGAATCTTATTGGTAATCTCATGGCATATGAAGTTCAAATTGAAGATAGAAAGAATGAAGATGAAACAAAGAACAAGAAAGTGCTTGCATTCAACATAACATCTGATAAAGAAGATTCAGATAATGATGATGAAGAGATGAGCATGTTTGGACGCAAATTTCGGAAATTCATAAAACGAGGTAAGTTTAAATCCAAATTTTCAAATTCAAATAACTCACTCGCTTGCTTTAAGTGTAATAAAGCGGGACATATGAAGAAAGATCGCCCATTATTGAAGAATAAGCAAAAATCAAACTTCTTCAACAATACACAAAACAATAAGAAAAGGAAGGCGATGGCAAAGAACTTGGGATGACAAGGATGATTCTTCATCCATGAAGAAACTAAGAAAATGAAGTTGCACATATGTGTTTCATGGCACAAGATGAGGTAAATGATAATGAAGAACTTTTAGATGCATTTAATGAATTATATGAAACTTTTGTAAGATTGAAAGTTTCACATAATTTTCTTAAAAGTGAAAATAAAAGATTATTAGATGAAATTTCTGATTTAAATTCTTCTAAATTTAATTCACAAGAAATTAAATTAAAAGAAGAAAATGAGAATTTACTTAAAGAAAATTATTTTTAACCAATGAAAATTTATATCTAAAATCGAATGTAATGATTTAAAGATTCGCATTAGTATTTTAGATAAAGATATTTCTTTAATTAAATCAAAATATGATGATATATACTTAAATGTTAGTAAATTTAATAAAGGTAAAGAGAATTTAAAATTTTACTTTCTTATCAAAAGAAACTCAAAAGAGAAAAGGTTTGGGTTTTCAAGTTGAAAAAGACATTTGTAAGAAAACTACTTTTGTAAAATCATCTTCAATAATTTATAAACAAAATGTTAAGGATAATGTTTCAAATAAAACAAAACCAAAATACTTATCTATTTGGGTTCCTAAAGTTTTAAGTTATAATAAGAAAAAGTCTTATATTTCTAATTTTATTAAAGATGTTTGTTTATCATCTAATTATATAAGTAAATCAAACTTTTCATGGGTTTGGTTTCCAAAAGACTAATTATTATGGACCCAACATAAAATGGGTACCAAAATTGTAAATATTTATTTTTTCAGGTACCAAAGAAAGATAGATGGATTCTAGATAGTGGTTGTTCAAAACATATGACTGGAAACATTCATTTATTATCCTCCGCTCAAAACAAGGATGGTGGTACGCTTACATTTGGAGATAACAATAAAGGAAAGGTGATAGGTATTGGAACAAATTGGTAATATTACTAAACCTATTATTAATAATGTTTTATTAGTTGATGGTCTTAAGCATAATTTACTTAGTATAAGTCAACTTTGTGATAAAGGTTTTAAAATAGTGTTTGAAAAAGAATATTGCTTAATTTATGATGTTGATTTGATAACTATATTATACAAAGGTCATAGAAAAAATAATATATATGTTTTATCCTTAGAAAATGTTTCAAATGAACATTGTCTTATTGCATCATCTAATGATTCTATATTATGGCATAGACGTTTTGGTCATGTAAATTTTAAACATATTTCTAAAATTTCTAAAAACAATTACGTAAATGGTCTACCTAAGATTTCATATAAAGATAATTTTTGTGATGCATGTCAAAAGGAAAAATGCATAAATCTTCTTTTAAATCTAAAAATATTATTTCTACAAGTAGACCACTAGAATTAATTCATATTGATCTTTTGGTCCTTCAAGAGTAGCTTCAATAAATGGAAGTAAATATGTATTAGTAATTGTTGATGATTTTTCAAGGTTTACATGGGTAATGTTTCTTAAACACAAAAATGATGCTTTTAATGAATTTTCTATTTTTGTAAGAAAATACAAAATCAAAAATCTCTTTCTATAATTACTATAATGAGTGATCATGGAGGAGAGTTTGAAAATGAACTTTTGCAAATTTTTGTGACAAAATGGTATTTCTCATACATTTTCTTTTCCTAGAGCAGCTCCACAAAATGGAGTTGTAGAAAGAAAGAATAGAACTTTACAAGAATGTGCTAGAACCATGTTATGTGATAGTAATTTACCTAAATATTTTTGGGCAAGTCAGATCTACAAAGATGCTATGTTCTAAATAGAGTTTTATTAAGACCTATTTTAAAGAAAACTCCTTATGAATTATTTTATAATAAAATTCCTAAAGTTTCTTATTTTAAAGCTTTTGGTTGTAAATGTTTTATATTAAATACAAAAGATAATTTGGATAAATTTGATTCCAAATCGATGAAGGAATTTTTATAGGATATTCTAATCATAGCAAATCTTATAGAATTTATAACAAAAGAACTTTGGTTATTGAAGAATCTATGCATGTTTCTTTTGATGAAAGTTTTCAAAATCACCTACTATTTTAAATGATGATGATGATTTAAGTAATAATTCTAATGATACTCCAATGATAGATATTTCAAGAATAATGATTTACAAAATGATTTACCAAAGAATTTTGTAGAAGTCAAAAATCATCCACATGATTTGATTATTGGAAATATTTACGATAAAGTTACTACTAGATCTCATTTTAATTTAATTGCTCATGTTGCATTTGTTTAGAAATAGAACATAAAATGTACAAGAAGCTTTACTTGATAATTTTGGATAGATGCTATGCAAGATGAGTTAAATCAATTTATAAGAAATGATGTTTGGGATCTTGTACCTAGACCACAAGATAAATCCATTATAGGAACAAAATGGGTATTTAGAAATAAACTAGATGAATCTGGACAAGTTATAAGAAATAAAGCCGATTAGTTGCTCAAGGATATAATCAAGAAGAAGGAATTGATTATGATGAAACTTATGCTCCTGTTGCTCATTTAGAATCTATTAGAATTTTACTTGCATTTGCATGTTTTATGAATTTTAAACTATATCAAATGGATGTTAAAAGTGCATTTTAAATGGTTTTATAAAAGAAGAAGTCTTAGTAGAACAACCTCCGGATTTGAACATGAAAAATTTTCTTATCATGTTTATAAACTTAAAAGGCTTTATATGGTCTTAAACAAGCACCTCGTGCTTGGTATGAAAGATTAAAAATTTTCTTTTAACTTCGTGTTTTGACATAGGAAAAGTTGATTCTACATTGTTTATTAAGAAAATAAATAAAGATATATTGTTAATACAAATATATGTAGATGATATAATATTTGGTTCTACTAACAATAATCTTTGTCAAGAGTTTGCTAAGACTATGCAGGATGAATTTGAAATGAGTCACATGGGTGAACTTAACTTCTTTCTTGGACTTCAAATCAAACAATTGAAGGAAGGGATTTTCATCAATCAAAGCAAATATGCCAAAGAATTACTTAAACGTTTTGGAATGGATAATACATCAAGTAAATGTACACCAATGAGTACTACAACATCTCTTGATAAAGATGAAAATGGTAAGAATGTTGATCAAAAGCTATATCGAGGTATGATCGGATCACTTCTTTACATTACTGCTAGTAGACCTGATATTATGTTTAGTGTTTGTTTATGTGCTAGATTTCAATCTAATCCTAAAGAATCACATCTTTAAGCTGTTAAAAGAATTTTTAGATATCTTAAAGGTACTTCAGATTTTGGTTTATTTTATCCAAAGAATAGCACATTTGATTTATTAACTTATAGTGATGCTGATTTTGCCGGATGTAAATCTGATAGAAAAAGTACAAGTGGTACTTGTCATTTCTTAGGACACTCACTTGTATCTTGGTTTAGTAAAAAATAAAATTCAGTATCATTATCTACAACTGAAGCAGAATATATTGCTGCTAGTTTAGCATGTGCACAAGTCTTATGGATGAAACAAACTTTATCTCGATTATTGTATTAATTATCCTACATCATCTATAATGTGTGATAATTCTAGTGCAATTAATTTATCTAAAAATCCTATTCAACATTCACGCAAAACATATTGATAGTAGACATCATTTTCTACGGATCATGTTCTTAAGGGTGACATTACATTAGAATTTATATCTACTAATAAACAAATAGCGATATTTTAACAAAACCCTTAAAAGAAGAAATTTATGTTAAATTAAGAAGAGAATTAGGTATATGTTCTATTACGATTTAAATTAATTTTTAAATGAGTACATATGCATATATTCTATTATTAGTCGACTAATAGCTTGTCTAGTCGACTACATGCATAGTTATACATATAGGACTAGAACATAGAAATTCTTTTCTTATTAGCCGACTATAGTTTTAAGATTGGTCGACTATTATATAATTCTAAAGATTAGTCGACTATATTATTTTTATTAGTCGACTACTAAAATTCAGAACAGAAATGAATCTTCGTTATAACTGCAGATTAGTCGACTACACATTGTAGGCGTTGAAAATTACTTACAAGATCCCCGAGACCAACTCATGACGGGAAGTCGGCGAATGACAACCCATCGGATAATACGGATGTCGAATCGTTGAGGCACGAACCCGACGGCAAACCCACAGCGTCACAAGCACGGTTCAACCGGACTTGAACAGACGATCGGATTTCAGAACTGTTGAACCGGAACAAACCGAGAGTTAGTCCAGGAACTAAATACAGACGGAATCTAAGTCCGGGGAAGACCAAGAGTCAGAATAGGCAGGACCTAAGCCCGGAAGACCGAGAAAAATGACGAAACGGCAAAAAAACGTCGAAAACGGCGAACCTAGGACCTCGGCCAAGTGGCCAAGGTGGCTAGGCCATCATGGCCGAGCCGCCCGACCAACAAGAGGTGCTCGCCACTTGGCCGAGGTGCTCGCCAAGTGGCCAAGGTGGCTAGGCCATCATGGCCGAGCCACTTTGTGGTTCACTTACCCCCAATCCTATAAATAAGGGGGGGTCTTCCTCAGTTCTGTTGGCGGGGATTTTGGGGATTTTTCGGAGATTTTGGAGGTTGGATTTTCTGATATTTGTGAGAGAGCTCTCGCGAGATCTACGAGCCGTTGACGTACAGTCCTGAGCACCGGCGAGCACGAGTTTAGTCGACGTCAGATCTACAATCGCAGGTAAGCTTAATTCGGTCGACTACGTAATAGCCAGGATTTCTCCTAGTAGATCTCACGCTCGTGATCCTCTCGCCGTGAGTGTGATCCCGGCGATCCTCTCGCCGTGAGTGTGATCCCCTTAGGCGTTTCGTTTCCTTCGTGAAACAAGCCCCTTCACGTCTGTAGTTCCAGAACTCGGGTTTCCACCTGGATCGGAATTGCGCGGTGGTCCACGGACGATTCAAGTCCCCGGCACAGGCAAAGAACCCACACAAGCGAGGATCCCGAATAATAGAGATCCGAAGCGCTTGTTCATTAAAGGAAAAGTTATAATTTTCGTTTTCATTGTACTTTAAATAAAAGGCATTTCTTTTGAATTTTGTTGTAGGCCCAAGAAGTCAGAACGAAGTTCAATAACAATGAATAACAAACCGACTTTTACCGCGAACAAGCCGGCGACCACAAAGGGGAGCCACCGCCTCAGATCGGAGGTCGTCAGATCGCAACCGCGATCCCTATCCCTGGAGGAAGAGGTCAATTCGAAGTTTGACCGTAAGAAGTATGAGGAGTACCTATCCTCACCCTCCTCGAATCCAGTTCTCCCGCCGTTCCAAGAAAGTCTCCGCTGCAAGGAGAACCCGATGGGCCTCCGATGTAGAGCCCGGGGCGAGTCCAACCCGGCTACGCGGTGCGAAAATCCCCGCCGGCCGAAGTCGGACTCTGACGGCGAGTTGAGCATGATGATGCACCCGCACTCTCCAGCGATCCGCCAAAGGCGACAACAAAGCATGGCGGCGCAAATCGCCAAAGCCATGCGATCCATGGATGGGATCGCTATGGCGGATCTAAGATCGAACTAACCCGGAGGCTTGACCTCAAGTTATCGGCGGTCCATCAAGCCGTCAACCAGCGAGTGGGTCCGTGTCAAGCGGAACCGCTCCACACCGAGGCGTATCCGGGCGCCCGCGCCTCCTTCGAGCCACGAGCTTTGGTGCAGCAAGCTCGTGAATTGAAGAAGGAGGTGGTAAAAGAGCCGCCAACATACCACCAGGTTTGGAGGCCCAAATCTAACGGTGTTCCAACCCCAGCTGGCACGGCTTCAAAAACTAAGACTGCCAACATTCCAGTTCTTGTCCCGGCGCTTAAGCCCAAGGCTACAGGCGTTTCAAATTCAGCGCCAAAGCCCAAGACCGACGGCGCCTCAAAGTCAAAGGCGTCTGCATCTGAACCGGTGGTGAAGCCAACTCCCGCCACCACCACCAAACCATCCATCAAAGATCGCCTGGGTCCACTAGAAGAGTCATGGGTCATTCCTAGTGTAGGGGATCGTACCCACAAGGACAAGAAGACTCCAGCGGCCCCTCCTATCAGACTGAAAGTCGAAGTTCGAGAATCTGCTGAGACTTCACGCCCACACAGGCGGAAGTCAAGACGAGTCACTTTCGGCAGTTTTGACGAAAGAATTCGTCCTCGGAAGGAAGGCGTTTTCATCGGCGATGAGGGCGTTATGCAGAAGATCGTGCCAACACACGATGGGTTGCTCAGGCACTCATGCCGATGAGTTATACTACGTCTTGGGGAGTGCGAAGAAATCTCGAAAAGGCTCCCCAAGCCAACATAGTCATGCTTATGCTCCAAGCTTATCAAAACAGTGCTCTCGGAGTGTAATTGTTGTCAAGAAGCTCCAGAAAGGGTATCAGTCTTCCAGAGACTCACCACCGACACGCCAAGACCTAGGTCAAGGCGATTCCGCAGAAGGATGACATCCCGGGAGGATGAATTGCCAGAGGTCACTAATAATATGACCGGCAAAGAATCCGTCGTCACGGACTATTCCCGGCGCATTAGCGGTTAACTTCGTTTGCGGTCGGGACTATCAAACGACCAATTACGACAAACTTCTGAGAGGGATACCCGCGGAGGATGATACGTCGGATGTTGGCTCCGCAATTGCCTCTGATAATACTGTATCTAGTGAAGGGTGCCCTCAAGAAGCGCTTATGATCAGTACCGATCAAGTGGCTAAAATGCTAGACGAAGCATTGAATAAGCAACGGGAAAACTTCAAGTTGGAGATGGAGTTGGCCATGCAGACGATGAGAGAAATGCATGACCAACAGATCCAAGCTTTGACAAAACATCGAGGTGAATCGAGTCAGCGCATCGACGTCGATCAAGATGACAGCGATTCAGACCAGGAGGAAGCACAAGAGGATGATAACCCTCCTGAACCACGCAACGCTGGGCATAATGTAGATGTGGCTGCTCATGAGAGCGAGAAGATCAAAGACCTCGAGAGCAAAATCAACTCACTGATTTCCGCTCAAGAGGTGAAGAAGACGGGTATTCCTTGCCCATACCTGAGGGAGTGGGAATCAATCCCGTATCCGTCCAAGTTTAACTTAATAAACTTCACACCGTTTGACGGGAAGAGTTCCCCGACGCAGCACTTGATTTACTTCAAGTCGCACCTCGGAGTTATTTCCGGCAATGAGCCCCTGATGGTTCGGTCATTTGTTGGCACCCTTCGTGGAGCTGCCTTCGATTGGTACCGCCGTCTTAAACAGGGAAGCATCAACAGCTGGGACGATATGGAGTCCCTGTTTCTCTCTAATTTCTTTGATGACGATACCGAAGTATCCATCGGAACGTTACTCGACGAGAAACAGAAGGTCACCTGAGTTTCTTCGGTTCTCAGAGTGGAGATCCCACTCTTAGTTCCATCCTATGCCTAGGTAGCGCCGGTGAAGGTATCGCGAGGTTTTCAAACCGGTTGTCGCTGAAGGTCACACGAGTTTCTTCGGTTCTCAGTGGAGATCCCACTCTTAGTTCCATCCCTCTCTAGGTAGCGCCGGTGAAGGTATCGCGAGGTTTTCAAACCGGGTTGTCGCTTTGAAGGTCACTGAGTTTCTTCGGTTCTCGGAGTGGAGATCCCACTCTTAGTCCCATCTTACATCTTAGGTAGCGCCGGTGAAGGTATCGCCGAGGTTTTCAAACCAGGTTGTCCTTTGAAGGTCACACGAGTTTCTTCGGTTCTCGAGTGGAGATCCCACTCTTAGTTCCATCTCTCTCTTAGGTAGCCGGTGAAGGTATCTTGAGGGTTTTCAAACCGGTTGTCGCTGAAGGTCACGAGTTTCTTCGGTTCTCGGTGGAGATCCCACTCTTAGTTCCATCTCTCTCTTAGGTAGCGCCGGTGAAGGTATCTTGTAGGGTTTTCAAACCAGTTGTCCGCCTGAAGGTCACCTGAGTTTCTTCGGTTCTCGGTGGAGATCCCTCTTAGTTCCATCCCTCTCTAGGTAGCGCCGGTGAAGGTATCTTGTAGGGTTTTCAAACCGGGTTGTCGCTTTGAAGGTCACGAGTTTCTTCGGTTCTCAGTGGAGATCCCTCTTAGTCCCATCTTACATCTTAGGTAGCGCCGGTGAAGGTATCTTGAGGGTTTTCAAACCAGGTTGTCGCTTTGAAGGTCACACGAGTTTCTTCGGTTCTCGGTGGAGATCCCACTCTTAGTTCCATCTCTCTCTTAGGTAGCGCCCGTGAAGGTATCTTGTAGGGTTTTCAAACCGGGTTGTCCTTTGAAGGTCACGAGTTTCTTCGATTCTCGGTGGAGATCCCACTCTTAGTTCCATCCCTCTCTAGGTAGCGCCCGTGAAGGTATCTTGTAGGGTTTTCAAACCAGGTTGGCCGTTGAAATGGCGGACTCATTTGAAGAATTCTTCATCGAATATATTCCGCCTTGAGCGGCTTATGCGGATGCATTGGCCGCATTAGCAGTATCGCTGGCACAACCTTCTGACAACGAGCAACTAGTTACGGTCAGGACTCACCAACTCTTCGTACCAATATATGATGAGGTACAAGAAGATAAGGGGGTAGTTACCAAAGAGGTGCATGCAACCCAAACCAAATTGGAGCCCCGAGATTGGCGCTTTCCTATCATCGATTATGTCTTACATGGTATTACGCGGAAGGCGAAGGAGAGAGAGTCAATCCGCGAAGAGCTCCAAGATTCTTCTACGACACGGAGACCGGATGTTATATCGTAGAGAATGCGATGGTCTTTACTCCGATGCCTCTCAAACAAAGAGGCGTAAGAGGTCCTTCGAAGCACACGACGGTGAATGTGGTGCGCACTACCGTCCCAAACTCTACGATCGAATCAGAGAATGGGCTACTTTGGCCAACAATGATTAATGGCCTTGATGTCGCTCGAAAATGCCACGTGTGTCAAATTCCGCGAATTATATACATCGGCCTCGAGCAATTGCATCCCGGTCACATCACGGCCATTGAGACATGGGGAATGGGCGTTGTAGGTCCCATTTTTCCTCTGTCGGTCAAAGCGTCGGTTTATTCTAGCGATCACCGACTACTTCTCCAAGTGGGCTGAAGCAATCCCGTTAAAAGAAGTAAAGGCGAGTACCGTCATCAAATTTATCAAACACCATGTCATCTACCGACACGGTGTTCCAAGACGGATCGTGCATGACAACGGTCCCCAATTCATCAGCAATTCCTTCATCAGGTTTTGCGAGAAATTCAAAATACAAGACGTCTCGTCAACAGCCTATAATCCAGCTGCAAATGGATTAGCTGAGGCGTTCAACAAGACAATCATCAAAATTTTGTCGAAACTTGTGAAAAATAACAAGCGAGATTGGGATGATAAACTCGGAGAAGCACTCTGGGCATATCGCACAACCGTACGCACGCCAACTGGAGAGACCCCGTATTCTCTGGTCTACGGGTGTGAAGCAGTTCTCCCATTGGAAATCCAGATTCCGTCACTCCGCGCCAGCCCTTACAGCGGAGATGGCGATTGAAAACGACATCGAAGCGTCTCGAAGAGCTCGAGATGTTGGATGAAAAGCGCCTGGAAGCTCAACAATGCATTGAGTTCTACCAGGCTAGGATGTCGAGAGCTTTCAACAAGAAAGTACGACAACGGAGTTTCAAAGAAGGAGATTTGGTCCTCGCTGCTCGACGACCGATAATCCTCACTTCCCAAAAGAAAGGCAAATTCGAACCTAAATGGGAGGGTCCGTTTGTAATAGAAACGGTCTACTCTAATGGTGCGTATCGCCTAATTACACAAAATGGCGACCGGCAATTAATGCCGATAAATGGGAAGTTCCTGAAGAAATACTACCCTTAGTATCTTCAGGATAACCCGTTTCGACGGGAAGTTCCTCGTGGGATGTTTCACCCACTTTCCTTGAGGATAACCCTAAATTTATCCTCCATCATAATTTCCCCCACCGATCAAATTCCTTGACGGTAGGTCTACAAATTTTCTGGTACATTACCAAAATCCCCTCTTGATTCCTTCTATGAACAAGAGGCCCACTCAAAATCCCTTTCACGCCGGAGATAGAATATAAAAGTCTTCCTCTCCAAGCGTAAGATCCCTTTCGTGATAAACGAAAGGGTTCTATCCATCCTATGCCTAGGTAGCGCCGGTGAAGGTATCTTGAGGTTTTCAAACCGGGTTGTCGCTTTGAAGGTCACGAGTCTCTTCGGTTCTCGGTGGAGATCCCACTCTTAATCCCATCTTTTATTCTAGGTAGCGCCGGTGAAGGTATCTTGAGGTTTTCAAACCATGTTGTCCTTTGAAGGTCACGAGTTTCTTCGGTTCTGGTGGAGATCCCACTCTTAGTCCCATCTTTCATTCTAGGTAGCCGATTGAAGGTATCGCGAGGTTTTCAAACCGGGTTGTCCACGAAGGTCACGAGTTTCTTCGGTTCTCGGTGGAGATCCCACTCTTAGTTCCATCCCTCTCCTAGGTAGCGCCGACTGAAGGTATGCGCCGAGGTTTTCAAACCAGGTTGTCCTTTGAAGGTCACTGAGTTTCTTCGGTTCTCGGAGTGGAGATCCCACTCTTAGTCCCATCTTTCATTCTAGGTAGCGCCGATTGAAGGTATCGCCGAGGTTTTCAAACGGGTTGTCCGCCTAAAGGTCACCGAGTTTCTTCGGTTCTCGGTGGAGATCCCACTCTTAGTTTCATCCCTCTCTAGGTAGCGCCGGTGAAGGTATCTTGTAGAGGTTTTCAAACCAGGTTGTCCTTTGAAGGTCACGAGTCTCTTCGGTTCTCGGAGTGAAGATCCCACTCTTAGTCCCATCTTTCATTCTAGGTAGCCGATTGAAGGTATCTTGTAGAGGTTTTCAAACCGGGTTGTCCTTTGAAGGTCACGAGTTTCTTCGGTTCTCGAGTGGAGATCCCTCTTAGCTCCATCCCTCTCTAGGTAGCGCCGATTGAAGGTACGCGCCGAGGTTTTCAAACCAGTTGTCCGCCTGAAGGTCACCCGAGTCTCTTCGGTTCTCGGTGGAGATCCCACTCTCGGTTCCATCCCTTTTCGGTAGCGCCGGTGAAGGTAAGCCTTGGAACTTACATCTTAGGTAGCGCCGTGAAGTTATCTTGTAGAGATTGTTTGGATCAAGTCGTCCGTGAAGGGCGTCTGAACCCTCTTGATTCCTCTGGCCCTGCTATTGGTTTCATTCTGAGAAATAGAACATAAAGTGCCTCCTCTCTCACCAATTTAATCCTATCAACCAAAACTCCTTAAATCCAAGATTCTTCTTGGGGAATTTGATCTGAATCCTAAGCGGGGATAGGTCGGCCTAACAGCGTCGTAGGGTTAGTCTTCCGTTAAAAGAGCGAAGCCTACATTATTGACATCGTAGCATTAAGTCTAAGAGAGTTTCATTCTTTTAGCACAGCGTTGTGTGTAGAGCGGTTTAGATAATCTACATGCTAGCCCAACTCAAGCGGTAGTTGGTAAAGGCTCATCAAACCCGTTGAGGGGGTTGGCCAATAATCCTAAAGCCAGCGCCTCACAGCGTTGCGAATTTAGTCTTTTCGATTGAAGAAGACACGAGTTTGATTCGGGGTATTTTATCCGAAGCCTAAGAAGGGATAAAGCCAGCGCCTCACAGCGTTGCGAATTTAGTCTTTTCGATTGAAGAAGACACGAGTTTGATTCGGGGTATTTTATCCGAAGCCTAAGAAGGGATGAGTCTGGCGTAACACAGCGTTGCGGGTGGTCTCTTGCCCGTAAAAGAATACCGAGCGTATGTATTCAATATCATAGCATTAAGTCTAAGAGATTTTCATTCTTTTAGCACAGCGTTGTGTGTAGAACGGATTTAGATAATCTACATGCTAGCCCAACTCAAGCGGTAGTTAAGTAAAGGCTAATCAAACCCGTTGATGGTGAGGGTTTGTCAAAAATCCTATAAGTATTATGGTTAATTATTTCTGACGAGGTAAAAGAATCATAATAAACAATGAAAGGAATAAATCTTATTCATTTGAAGCAAATATAGAAGGAGCTACAAGCTGTTTAAACATCAAGTCTATGACAAAGGATTTGTTGTTGGTGAGACACTTCATCACTATAAGCACGGTGGAGTTCTCCACCTTCGATACGAAGGACTCCTCATCGGTATTCGTGTCTTCGTGGCTGCCTCCTCGAGCTCAACCGGTTTACGCCCGGCGGTTTGAGTTCCCTAGGCAGCGGCGAGCTTCTTCCTTGTTGGCCTTAGCGGCTCAAAATACTCATCTTATCTTCCTCGCATGGAGCTCTCCCACGGCGGTATTATCCTCTACACTTTCGCCACAACATCGGTCGGTTATGGCTTAGGGAAGAATATGTCTCAAAGAACAACAGCCCGAGCTGATCGGGCGCTCTCAGATCCGACCTCGAGCCCAAGAAAACACGAGCATCGCGCCATACCTCTAAGCGGCGTCGGTCACGGTAGCTACGTATGAGGAAGCTCCGGTGCCCGCGGTTCTTGTAGTCTCTGAAGCTTTCTCTCCGGATGGCGAGGTCGTCGGCAATGGCTGAGCATTTCGGGATAACCCATATCCCGTGATCAAGGCCATCCGGATCAAGCAATGGCTCGAATCGATGAAGAGAAACCACGCCATGGAGAACCTTTTCGATCACCGTGTTCACCAAGGAAAAGAACGGCGTACTTCTAAGCGGATGTTAAGCGGGATGGATCTTCGTCCACCATCGGCGCTCGCCAAATCATGAAGTTGAGATGTAGGCTCTACACGAAAGAAAAGAGGACCTTAGAATCTCCCATCAAAAGAAATTGGTGAAGACATATTTGGCTAAGGACTCTTACCGTCTCCCTCAGTAGTTTCGTGGACCGGCGAGCCTATCAAAGGAGTACCTATCGCTGGAGAACTATCTGGCGGTGACTCCTCGGTGTGCTCATCTATCTCGGCGATCGCCGTGGTACGATTACGGCGGCGGGAAGAGGAGTGCCTGCCACTACATGAAAAGGGAATTTCTCAGGCTCCTTTAATTATAGTAGTATTGGCCAAATGGCTGGTCCTATAATTAATCGAAGAGAAAATTCATACCTTCTTCAGGGATTGTAGCTTTGGGTAAATCTTCACCAAATGCATCGCCATCCTGTGACCAAGCGCGTAGCAGGTCATCCATGGAAGTGTTGCCGTATAAACCAGCTTCCACAAAATCTTCCATTGAGAAGTCTGAAAAAGAAGGCATTAGGGAAACGAATGCAACTAAGAGTTGACGAACAATAGGTAAAGCTACTTACCTCCTACAGTAGGGTTAGCTTGCCTAGTCTCGGTTTGTGCATTTGTCTCTTGTAATCTCTCTAAAAGAGCAAAAAGCGAAGAGGCAATTAGTGGGGGTACGAATTCCGAGTCGTTCAATTCTCGCATGCGCCATCCATAAGAGGAGTTATTGATGCTAGATATACCTGGGTTTACCGAATCAGGTCCTACATTGGCCTCCCCTGCCATAGCTCCATACATTTGTTGAGTAAAACTTGGCTCAGCATGAGCAGAACTGGGCCCAGCAGAATTGTGGTGAGGAAAATCAAAGCCAGAATCATAATCCCTAAAACCCCCTGCATGCAAACGAAGAAATGTTAGTCTCCAAAAGCCGAAAATTCCAGGTTACATCACGGCGAATTGTTACCTCCGTCGCTGACTGGATCATCGCTGGTCAAGTCTATATCAAAGGACCGAGGATTCCCGCGAGTCTTATGGGCCAACCTCTTTCGTTTAACCCCTCGAGAAGGTCGAAATTCTCCTTCTTCAGCGATTTTCACGAAAATCGGTTGAATGAGAAATCAATAGAAAGTATGAGAAGGCGAAGGGGAAAAGGAGAGTACCGAGGTTCTTCTCATAAGCTGCGACCTCAGCTTGGTCCTCTCCTAAAGTCGCAGCCGAGTTGTGGAACTCCTCCTCGACCTCGCCGCGGTTGATAAGATTGGCGCTTCCTCGAGCTTGAGCGGCATTTGGGGGTGTCTGAATGTCGGCTCGCAACGATGCTTCGGCCACCGTGATTCGAGATAGCCCTCCACGAGGGGCTCGTTAGCTACTAATAGCTAAGCGCAATGAAGGAATGTCGATTCGGTGGCGGTCGAGCTCGGGAGACTGAATCTAGCACCGGTACATCCCATGACGCTCCACAACCATGCTCGAAGGCCATCCACAAGTCCACCACGAGTCTGGAACCAGCGGTTCGGATTTCCAACATAGAGTTGATCATAACCGAACTGGCGAGCAAAACGGCAGGGAAGATAAGGCTCAATGAAGCATTCTTCCTTTACTCGGAAAGTAAGATACCCTGGCCTGATGTTCACTAGCCAGTTAAAACAGCCAATATCAAGTGAAGTCTGCTGTGTCTTCGGCACCTCCTCGTCGACCAAAGACTCACCATATTGACCAGAGAATCGAGGAAAACATCTGGAAAAGATCCACCCTTTATGAATATGCATCTGTTTCTTGATCTCTGCAAAGCCACGCCCCTTCCATCTGCAATCCTCTACCAACTGCAAGAAAGGAGTAGACGAATCTGTGGAACCCGGTGCCGACATCATGTCGGGACGATGAAGGACCAGCCAAGCCATCAAATAGGTATATGGGAGCTCTACTCGGGCGGAAGGAATATGTGATGAAGGCTCATCCTTTTTCTGAGTAAACGCCCGGACTATATGCCGCAATCCACGGTGAATATCGGCCACCATTACCGGAAGGAGAGAGAGTTCCTTCTTGTGGGCTAGCTGAACTGCAGGATAAAGGACCTCCAAAGGTAAAGCATCATCAGATTGATATGGAACCACACATTTCTTTAGCCAGATTGCAAGGTAGCCGGCTAGAAGAGTTGTTGGTTGGATAGGCCTCACCGCATGCCACAGAAAGGTTGCAAACTTGGTCCCTGGGGGAAAACCATCTTTGGCGTAGCTGAGCGTATAGGAGTTAGCCTCGGACCTCTCGATCAGTTCATTAACCTTCGAAGGAGTGAGCGGTGACAGTTCACATATTTCCTCGCCAGATTTGTCCTCCAAATGCTGGAACAAGTAATTGGCAAACTGCTTCAGACTCACTTGCAATTTCCTTTTGGCGCAAGGTTCAGATTGGGCCAGAGCTATATAATAATGACAAGTGAGATCCCATAAAGTCTTGTAACGGTCGGGTGTGTGTTCCTTCAGCCGACTCAGTTCCTGATTGGAAGGGAAGTACTCCTGATACAGCATCTTCCCCATGGGTAAACCTGAAATTCGGTACATCTCATGTAAAGCCAGCCCCAACTCGCCGTGTTTAGTGAAAAACATATTCGAATCTGGATTATAGAGCTCGAATAAGGTGAAGAAATGGTTGGCGCTGATTGGAAGGCCATACATGGTGTCACGAATCGCTGAATACAGGCCGCAAGCACGAAGTTCCCCATCCCATCGGTTGAGGACGTAGTTGGTCAGGCGACCCCACCAATGTTTACCTGATGAGTGAACCCAACCGTAAAATCTATGACTAGATAACGGCATCTCTCGCCCCAACAGAGCGAGGCAATTCTTTAAAGTCGAGGCAGGAACAAAAAGCTCATCACGGGGCGGTGTGTCCAACCCCACAATTCCGGGATGAAGGCCGATGATACGATTCCTGTTAGAACTCGAACCTACCGGCCGGGTAATAAATCCGCAATGGATGTGATCATGCTCCTCGGTCAGACGCCAAGACATACGGCGGTCACAAAGATGGCGTCTGAGATCGGTCAATGAGAGCTGACGAGGTATCCGGGGAATATACAAAGGACCTCCGTCGTCTTTGTTCAACCACCTCTCACTCGATAAGAGCCGATCCGGATCCTTAACCGAAGTCGCCAACGATAATCTATTTTTGCAAAGGTTCGAGCCGGTGTCTTTACAAGTGGCGATCGGTGACCAATAGTCCGAGGATGCGGAACTCCCTCAAGTATACCAATCGCCTCACGATGTACCGGGTGCAAATCGAGGCGAGATAAAAATCGCGGGATCGTCGCACGTGGAATAATATTCACTATGGCACCCATCAACCGCGTAAGTCGGAAAAGCTCCCGAGGAATAATCAACTGAAATCAAAAAATATTCAGTTAGTAAAAGGCGTTGAATTCATCTTACATAGATTGAGTCACGACCTTATAACGGGTACGACGATTTCATCCGTATCGAATACCCGGAGAACGATAAATATAGTTGTGTAAACAAAGCGACAATATATCCCGTTCTACAGAGCAGGGGTACGGTATGAAATCGCTCCCGTTAAAGATATCGAGACGGGTGATCTTTGAAGCTTCAATCCTCAATGGCGAGAATTTCGGCTCTTCCCAATCGCCTCACAAAGGAGAACGAAGCGGGGTCGTAACGAGTGTACACATGAGAAGATGAAACAGAATCTGAAGCGTCGGTCCCCACAAAGGAGAATTTCGGCTATTCCCAATCGCCTCACAAAGGAAAGCGAAGCGGGGATACAACGTATATATATACGAGAAGATGATAACGCTGGCGCACCACCAAAAGAAGGAGGCGTGCATTCACGCGGCATGCGAGTTGATCGACCCCTTGGAACATGAGACCTTCGCGACGACATCGGAAACTGCAAAAGAGGACAAATAGAGTCAGATACACAGTTGAAAATCAACAAATAAAGTGTCAAAAAAGCCCGGACACCAATGGACTACACCACCCGACGCCGAGCACCTGACGAGCGCCGGCCATGCATGCGGGCGCCGGGCGCCTCGGCCAAGGCCATAAGCGCCAGTACGGCTTCAGCGGGCAACCAGCTCAATGCCACCACGCCTAACGCTTCACCCTTCACTTGCACGCACAAAAAAAAAGAGAAAAGAAGAAAAAAAAAAAAAGAAGAAAAAGGCGTTGTAAAACACTCGTGCATATACCTCGTTGTTTGAGAGAGATGAGACGGCGAGAGACGAGATCAAAACAAGAGAAAAAGAACAACAAGGGGGGGCCGGCCTAGGTCAGAGGCAAAGGCGGATCATGGGTATTTATAACAACTCCTAATGGGCCCAAATCAATTCCAATTAGGACTCTAATCAACCCCTAATTAGGAGTCCTAATTGGAACCTTATCCGGACGTCAAAATAGTGCCAAATCAGTCCGTTGGTTGGCTCCTACTCCCTCCACTATATTTGGAAAGATTCTGAAGATTTATTCGACAGGATAACACCTTGCGAAGGCCATCGACGCTAATCGGTAGCGTCGCTAATCCTACTCAATCGAGAATACGGTATAAGCTGTTTCCTAATTCGTCGAGAAGTTCAGGAGAATAAACCCGATTCTTAGGGATAACTTCGATCGTCGGATTGCATCGGCGCTAATCGGCGTCGCCTAATCCTACTCAATTAGGAATATGAGTATAAAGCTGTTTCCTAATTAGTCGAGAAGTTCGGAGAATAAACCCGTATTCTTAGGGATAACTTCGATCGTCGCGGATTGCATCGGCGCTAATCAGCGTCGCCTAATCCTACTCAATTAGGAATATGAGTATAAAGCGTTTCCTAATTCGTCGAGAAGTTCGGGAGAATAAACCCATATTCTTAAGGATAACTTCGATCGTGCGGATTGCATCGGCGCTAATCAGCGTCGCCTAATCCTACTCAACCGGGAATACGGTATAAGCTGTTTCCTAATTTGTCGAAGTTCAGGAAGAATATTTCCATAAAAATATTCTTAGGGATAACTCGATCGTGCGGATTGCATCGACGCTAACCAACGCGTTGCCTAATCCTACTCCAACCAGGAATACGAGTATAAACTGTTTCCTAATTTGTCGAGAAGTTCCCGGAAGAATATTTCCATAAAAAATATTCTTAGGGATAACTCGATCGTGCGGATTGCATCGACGCTAACCAACGCGTCGCCTAATCCTACTCCAACCAGGAATACGAGTATAAACTGTTTCCTAATTTGTCGAGAAGTTCCCGGAAGAATATTTCCATAAAAAATATTCTTAGGGATAACTCGATCGTGCGGATTGCATCGACGCTAACCAACGCGTCGCCTAATCCTACTCCAACCAGGAATACGAGTATAAACTGTTTCCTAATTTGTCGAGAAGTTCCCGGAAGAATATTTCTCGTGCGGATTGCATCGACGATAATCAACGCGTCGCCCAATCCTACTCCAATTAGGAATATGAGTATAAACTATTCCACAATTTTCAATGAGAAGTTCCTGGAGAATAAACCCATATTCTTAAGGATAACTCGATAACCCTCAATTTCCTCCCACTGTGATACTCCGAAAAGGTATACGGGTTTAAGCTATTTCCTGTTTTGACGAGGGGTTCCCGGATTCCATAAAAAGTATTCCTGGGGATAACTCGATCATCACCAATAAAGTTTGAGGGTCATAACGACGCCGGTCAACGCGTCTCGGAAATCCCAAATTGCCTCCTGTTTCGGAGGATATTTCCATGAAAAGATTTTTCCTCACGCTGCGGTCAAACCAACAGCACACGTGATGATGGAAGAATTAGCCGATTGAGGGTTATGAAATTCCATGTATTCGACACCAGTCAACGTGTCGCCAACAAGGAGTTCGCCGATATATGGAGAAGTCCAAAAGTCCGATGGTTAGTTAAACAACAACCAACCGACACGAGTTACAAACAAAACTCACCCACCAGCTTCGAATCAAGATTTCAACAAGCGGTCAGACAATAAATGCAGCACCGTGACCTTATCAGAAATCCTACAAAGCACTGGATGATCTAAAAGAATCAAAGATTTGAAGCTAACTTTTGGGACCCTCTGCCGACTGAAGGCCGGGAACCATCATGTCCAAAGTATTCCAGGCTCGTCTATGAAAGAACGAGGCGAAACACTGGAGGGGTATCTGTGGCGTTGAAAAATACTTACAAGATCCACGAGACCAACTTCGTGGCGGGAAGTCGGCGAATGACAACCCATCGGATATCTGGGGCGTCGAATCGTTGAGACACGAACCCGACGGCAAACCCACAGCGTCACAAGCACGGTTCAAACCGGACTTGAACAGACGATCGGATTTCAGAACTGTTGAACCGGAACAAACCGAGAGTTAGTCCCGGAACTAAATACAGACGGAATCTAAGTCCGGGGAAGACCAAGAGTCAGAATAGGCAGGACCTAAGCCCGGAAGACCGAGAAAAATGACGAAACGGCGAAAAAAACGTCGAAAACGGTGAACCTAGGACCTCGGCCAACTTGGCCGAGGTGGCTCGGCCAAGCCACTTTTGTGGCCCGGCCTACCCCCCCAATCCTATAAATAAGGGGGGGTCTTCCTCAGTTCTGTTGGCGGGGGATTTTGGGGATTTTTCGGAGATTTTGGAGGTTGGATTTTCTGATATTTGTGAGAGAGCTCTCGCGAGATCTACGAGCCGTCGACGTACAGTTCTGAGCACCGGCGAGCACGAGTTTAGTCGACGTCAGATCTACAATCGCGAGGTAAGCGAATTCGGGTCGACTACAGAATAGCTCTGTGATTTCTCCTAGTAGATCTCACCCGCTCCGGCGATCCTCTCCTTCGTGAGTGTGATCCCCGAAGGCGATCCTCTCCTTCGTGAGTGTGATCCCCTTAGGCGTTTCGTTTCCTTCGTGAAACAAGCCCCTTCACGTCTGTAGTTCCAGAACCCGGGTTTTCACCTGGATCGGAATTGCGCGGTGGTCCACGGACGATTCAAGTCCCGACGCGAGCAAAGAACCCACTGGCGAGGATCCCGAATAATAGAGATCCGAGCGTTTGTTCATTAAAGGAAAAAGTTATAATTTTCGTTTTCATTGTACGCCTTAAATAAAAAGGCATTTCTTTTGAATTTTGTTGTAGGCCCAAGAAGCTGTAAACGAGTTCAATAACAATGAATAACAAACCGACTTTTACCGCGAACACACATCAGATTAGTCGACTACTAGTTCCAGATTTTTTAACATATAGCTTATTGGATCTCAGTTTTTAGAACCCAAAACCCAATATCCAATAACTTAAGTTATCTTGAATCTCAACCATTTATTCAACTATGATAAATCCTAGCCTTAGAAATGAAACAAATCTAAACCCTACATTAAATTTTACATTAAATCTACACCTTTCATTCTTTTGAACCCTAAATAAACTACCCTAACTCCTTATTCAACCCACTTCTCCCATTTCCTCTCTTCCAAAAACCGAAACCAGTTCTTCCAAGTTAGGGCTTCTCCGTTCCAGGTTAAATCTTCATCAAATTTGATTTTTTTTCTTTTCTAATTGTCGGCCTTTTCTCGATTTCAAGTCAGATAGTCGACTACCTTGATCCATCTTAGTCGACTCACCACATCTATCACCAACTACTCGGTTCTTGTAAGCTTTCTCATTCTACAATTTTCTTTTAAAATTATGTCTAGATCTAAGAGATCTCGTTCTGGTCCTTCACAACCTGTGGAGGATTATTCAATTTATCTTAAAGATCCAAATCTCTTAGATAAATTTAAGGAATTACAAACTTTTGAAATACTCCCTGGTAGGTTTATCAAATATGAAGACTTTGTACTTCATAATTTTAGGAGTTATTTTGAAAATGTGGGATTAGCACATCTATATTCTTCAGAAAATCGAAAACCTTATTATCCAACTCTTGTTCAATTATTTTATGCTAACATTTCCCATAAAAAACTTGATAATAACAAAGATGCGATAGTCAGTTTGGTGAAAGGAAAAGAAATTTCATTTACACCTAAACTTCTAGGAAAAATGTTCAACATTCCTAATAGAGGAATTAGTCTTCATGATGTTTCTATGGATGATGAAAATATTCTTCAAAATTTAATTTTCTTACCGGTCAAGGAGGAGTATTGAATCATTCAAACAAAATTAGCCCAATTCCTGCTTTATCGCTAGAATTCTAGCATATAATCTATATCCAAAACGGGAGTTTTCATTTCATTTCTTTAGAATTAGCTAAAGCTATCTGTGATTATGGCTAATATTCAAGTTAATCAATGAAGTTTATTTCGATAATCTTCTTGTTATTCCTAGAGGGTCTATTCCATTTGGTGCATTCCTAACTAGAATTTTTGAGGCTTTTCGTGTGGAGTTAGACTCAATCTTCCATGCTTCGCTCCATCGAAGTTCTTTGATTCCAATGCCCTAACTAGGATGAAAATTCTAAATTTTAAACTTCCTCAACAACACCAACCTGAACCTCAACCTGAAGAACAACAACATCATGACCCTCAACCTTCACAAACCCAAGATATCCCTCAATCGTCACATGACGCTGGACCATCTTGGAGCAATATTCCACCACCTAGGCAACCAGATCCTTCTTGCTTTTCAGATGCACAATACAACACCTTGTCAGCTCGAATCTTAAACTTGGAAACTAGTCAGAATCTGATTTTTGATCAGAACATCGCAATCATGAACAATCAACGTGATTTTATGGAAAACCAATAAGTCATGATGCGCATGCTAGACGACTTCAACAAGAAGCTAGATTCCTACTTTCATGGATATCAACCTCCACCTTCAGGACCTTGATTTTAGACCACTTGTTTTTAATAGATTAGTTCATTTGGTATGTTATTTAGTTCTATGATATTATGCAACTTTGTGTGGTGTATTTTTCTTTTTATGACTATTATTGTTAAGTAAGTAAGACATGTTTGTTTTTATTAACCAGATTGTGGCAATGGATGTTATCGAAATTCTGATTTTCATGGCAAGTCTTTGCTTACCTATATGGATGGGTGAAGTATTGGACTATGTTCATAATCGGATGATTTATTTGAAGTTTTAGCTCATAATCGATGAAATCTTAAATTGCTTATCTTATATGTTCTCTTCTTTTGTTGATAACAAAGGGGAGTAAGTCTAGTGTGTAGTGTATTTGCATAATGTATTTATATACGTGATAATTGCATATGCTTATATTGTGTATGCTTATATGCGGGGAGTAAAAGTTAGTATTTATATGCTTATATGTCGGGGAGAAAATTTTAAAATGATTACGTATTATTATTTGTTATCATCAAAAGGGGAGAATGTTGATTTTCATATTCTCAAGTTAGTATTTTGATGATAACAATATGTGTTCTATATATGTGTTTTGTGTGTATTATAACTTGTTGATGCAGATATCATTATTATCAAATTTGGACAAGTACAAGCTAAGCTCAAGGCATTATGAAGTATCGAAGATGATGAGAAGCAAGTTAAATGTAAATTTTTCTCTTTTTACTTAGAATTATTGTACAAGCCTTGATCACACACACACACACTTAGAACACACTAACACATTCTTAGTGTGTTGGTTAATTATAGAAATCCCCTATATTAACCATTAGAGTTATTAGTTATTTTACAAGTTTTAAAATATTGCATTAACATTATTTTAATCTTTAATAGTCGACTAATTAGTATAGTAGTCGACTAGTCATGTGTTAATGTCAAATTAAAGTTTCTGTCATTTTACAGAATAGTCGACTAATGAACAAGATAGTCAACTAATTGAGACATAGACACTTTTTCATAATTCGTAAAATTACGAGTAGTGGAGCTACTAGTATAGTATAGTCGACTACTAAGGGCTTACACTGAAAATCAAGTTCTGTCATATCACAGTATAGTCGACTACCTTTACAGTGTAGTCGACTACTAAATTATAAAACTGATTTTTAACATTCTGTCAATTCAGAGTAGTCGACTAATGACTATAGTATAGTCGACTACTAAGCTACAAAACTGTTTTTATAAAGTCTGTTTCTTACAGAGTAGTTGACTAATGACTGTTTATAGTCGACTACAGATACAGTTTTCCGACTTTTCAGAATTTGAATTTATGAACGTTTTGTTCGGTTAATATTCGCTTTTTGGCTTTCAAAAGTGTCTTTTCAAGGGACATATATATACAAAACTTGAGAAAAATATAAGATAACAAAAATTTGTTTATGCATTCTTCTTGAGTTTTTGAAAGTCCAAAAGAGAGAAAAAGTATTCTAAAAGTTGAATCGATATTGCTATTGATTTCACTACATTCAAAATAAGATTTAGGCAATATCAAAGATTAAAAAGTTCCTAAGCCATCACGCACATCACCAACACTTCAAGGCTTATAGGAATTGTATTTCTTCTTCAAAAGGAACTCTCGGGTGTGAGAGTTGGTGATCTCGAGTTTGAGATTGTTGCAATTTGCATGGGCTTGCAAATTGGTCAGGTTTGTGTTTGATTTTGTAATTTGTTTTCAAAATCATAGTGGAAACTCTCAAGCGGGATTTGCTTGGGGACTGGATGTACACCGGGAAGGTGGAACCAGTATAAAATCCCTGTGTTTATGATTGTTCAATTTCTGTGATTGTTGCTATCTTATTGCAATTTATTATCTATTTTGCATAAAATTTTATAAAACACTATTCACCCCCCTCTAGTGTTTAAGTGTGTTAGATCAATGATCCTACAGTATCGTCAACGGTTCGCCGTTATGTCATCGGATGGCTTGTCAATCATTCTCGTCGTCACGAGCTACGTTCGGGGACTTATAGGCAATTTTTAACGTCTACAGTGGTTGCAACTTAGTAGAGATCCCATGGCTTGGGGCCCAGAAATTGAACGCTTGTGTCAATGGAGGAGGCGAAGGTCTATGTAATTTAGGATTTTTCTGGCCTCTTTGGCGGCAGTAGTGTGTCATATCTCGTGAGAAAGAGGAATTATAGAAGATTTCTACAAGTTGCTTGCAACCATGTTGTGTTATTCACAGGGTGAAGATTGATGTTATAGCAAGGGTCTTGCATGTGTGTGACTCTCCTAGTATTAGGAGTTGGATTGTTTAATTGTAAGCGAGCCTCAATTTTGTTTTTCGTTTCGGTTTTTTTTTTCTTTTATTGAGTAATAGTCTCAATTTTGTTATGCTACTATTCTTATACTCTGATAATTGCTTGTATTCACCAGGTATACCCGGGGTGAGAGTGTACATAATAATTCCGGTTGGTTAATGAAAAAGTTTCATTTACCAAAAAAAAAAAGTTATCATAATATATTGAACACATGTGACTAGTAGAAGACAAGCCTTAGTCGCAACTTTTACCTTTTTCTTGCGTCCCTTGCACAATATTATGATTTTTAAGCGATGATGTACGATAATTACATCATGCTTTTTTACAACTATATAACTTTTGCTTGGTTATTGAATTATTCTTGTATGTGACTTTAGTTTGAAGGATCATAGGTTTACCTTTAGATTTTAGTGAACAAAGGACAATAAATGTTTTTTTTTTTGGGAGGAATACAGAGAACTATAATTAATATTGTGTCATGTGCATACGTTTGGGTTTATATGTGCATGAAGTTTTGTTTTTCTTGTGTATTTTGTATTTTGTGCGTGTAGAGAGAGAGAGAGAAATAACTATAGAGAGAGAGAGAGAGAGAGAGAGAGAGAGAGCAATAACTAAACTAAAGGTACTATAGGTGAGATGCTTTTTTATATGAAAGAGCAGAGCTTTTCCCATGAAACAACACACCAATGCTAGCTGCTTTTTCTAAAACAGAAGACAATAAGGACATTTCTCTTTTCATGCATCACGGAAGGATGGGAGCCCTTTTATATACAAAGTCTAATCTCTATATATAGACCTCTCTACCTAATTAATTAGATCCATCATAGCTCAAAAGTTGAGACCCCATAGAAATTACCACACCTATATATCCCTCTCCCTTTGCTTCCCTAATTCATCAATATCCTTGAAAAAAATCAAATTGCAATCCTGGACAATCCAAAGCCATCTGATGCAATGTCCTCTTTCACATGAATCATGGTGATGTGTGCCCAATTCCCTTTAGTTAGGATACTCTTGGTGTTGGTACCCACCACTCAATAGAATTAAGGGTAGTGTAGAATTGTGTGAGGGGAGGGGACCCTTTGAGAGTGACAACTGAGAATAGATATGGCCTGATTTCAAAACTTTATATGTGAGAAATTGTTGCATAGTTAGTACAGTGCACATGATATCAAGGAGGCCCATTTACCCCATCCTGTCTGTGAGTCTCATATATTACCCACTTGTTGGTGTAAGCTAAGCTCAAGAGGGGACCATTCCTTAGTAACTACAGTTGCTCTCACAGCTCACTAATATCTACAAGAGTGAGGCTTGTTACATAGCTAGCTAGCTGTGTGAGTCTTCCACATCATACCACTAATTGTAACTGTGCTGATATTGTATTAGGATTTTTCAAAGTATATATTCAGAAAGATCCACTACACAATACCGACAAATGCATCTGCACAGATCTTTATGCAACAACTAGAGGTCTAAGTTCTACCAATGTATAAGCGATGCAAACATTCACATAATTAGAGTGTTTGTAACGGAAAATCAGTGTGTATATTACCACATTATACTGTATACATGTGGTTAATATTGATCAATACGTTCAACCATGGCAACTACAAGTACTGAGCTAGATCCACTTTGTGAAAATCCCGAACTTTTGAACACACACACACACACCCCACCCCAACCCCACCCCAAAACAAAACAAAAAAAGGAATATTCTATGGTAAGCTCACCAAGTGTTTTTCCAAACAGTCCTTGGACCTTGGTGCACTGTGGTTGTAGTGCTTGGTGTGATGGCACTATCAAATATCATGGGCTAGTTTGGCTTCTGAACATGGACATGCAAAGCATAGGTTGTTCTTTTTTCTTTTTTCGTTTTTTTGAATATATTTTGGTTCTCTATACATATTGTCATGACAATATCAATATTTTATTCTTTTGA
This sequence comes from Asparagus setaceus, assembly GCA_012295165.1. Classification (NCBI taxonomy): domain Eukaryota; kingdom Viridiplantae; phylum Streptophyta; class Magnoliopsida; order Asparagales; family Asparagaceae; genus Asparagus; species Asparagus setaceus. The sequence goes on along the minus strand of CM022701.1, from coordinate 42,633,194 downwards.
ACCCCTGTTATTGGCTATGAATCTACATATTGGATCAAATTGTAACCATGAGTTTGGTGGTGCCACGTGGCTTGTCCCTGATCATATTTCCTCTTAAGTTATGTCACTCACTTAAGTCTTGTGCATGTATTAGCATTATGGACATGTAATACATGAGTGCAAATTGAGAGAGGGAGAGGGCGAGAGAGAGAGAGACTATGGTCTCAAAAATGGACACCTATGAAACAGGTGGGGTTTGGTCTTTAAAGATAAAGGCTGGCTAATGGGGGACCTCTCCTCTTTGATCTCTCCCCTATCTCTTTCATCATTTATTCAGATGAGTAAGGGACTGGCCTGTATTCTTATCAATATTATTATCAATAATATCACTCCTGTTGGAACAATATGATGCATCAAATATAATACTACTATACAGGGTCAGGTCAGGACCACTTCCAACAAAAGCCAAAACCCCTCATCCCCCTCTCCCATAATTCTCATGTTGGCTTCTTTGACACTTCTCTCCTTCCGACTTGTCCCTCTCTTTCATCCTCTCTCATATCTTACCAATTTTCATCTATTGAGTCAACATAAACACAATGTGTTAGATACATACATAGATATATAAATGTGTATAGACGTACACATGTATTTATATGTATATAGAAAAAATTGGATATTCATAAAGTACGACTTGTTACTTTGTTAAATACTGAGACAAAGACACATGATTTTTTTTTTTAACTTGTACGTTAAATGCATAGATAGGTTTAAAAAGTAAAGAAAAATGATCTTCATAGATGGGCAAATCCGTATGTGATGGTCAATAATTGGGTGTACATGGATTGTCTTTTTAAACTTATTATGTGAATGTCTAAACATTTCAGTCTTTGGAACATTGTAAATGGACCGTTTTTCTTTTCTTTTTAGTCTGTGAAGAATATTTCTTTTTAGTCTGTGAAGAATATTTCGTTTGAAATATTGTCCCACTAACAGCTCCCCTCAATTTGTTGCAGTGAATGGAGAACAGGAAATACGGGGAAAAAAATACGGACTAGACGTCTGCATGGTTATCCTAGAAACCATGCGGATGGAATTTTCTATCTACATTGAGATGAATCAAAATTGCAAAAAGATTATAATACATAAAACATTGCAAACGGATTTTTTTCTTCTGTAACTATTTTTTTAATTAACAACATTATTCTGATCTTTTTTCCTGTGCATAAAAAGATGGTACCTTTACAAATATATATAACAGCAATATAACATTTTGCCAGAAATTCATATAACTCATTACCAACAATATCACATACATATAATATATACAATAATGCACAAGAAATATCCAAATACAAATATACTTTCCAAATAGCACTTTAATATCATATAGTTTCACTCACTTTGCACTATATTCCCTCACTTATTTTTTTGCACAATTAATAATAACTTAAGTTGTTTGAATAATATCTTCTGTCATGCAAACCTGAAAATTATATATGATTAAGATGTTAGAAACATATGTTTTTATGTAAGTGTTATGTGCATGCATTTGCTATGCAAATGGGTTAAGTCACTAGTAAAAACCCGGCATAGGGGACGTGGTATTGGTGACAAACTGCAAACCCGTCGTCAATGATTACATTAGTGATGGGTAGGGATCTGTCACTCAAGTCCCGTCACCAATGTAGTCATTGGCGATGGGTTGGCACCAATCGCCAATGCGCTCCGTCACCAATGCGCATTGGCGACGGGGTCGCCCCACAACTTAAAAAATAGAAAATCGCAACCCTGAGCCCTAAAATCGCCACTAGCTCCTTAAATCCGTTCGCCCTCCAGATCCACCGCACCCGTTGCCTTCTTACCACCCCCACTCTTACCCCTACCACTCACCTCGCAATCCACCACTCCCATCTTCACTTCCGCTTCCTCGACTCTATCACATCATCTAACTTCGCCTCCACTAGCTTTATCTATCGCTTCTCGCTTTGCCGCCTCTAATTTAGGCCTTGTTGTCCCTCATAGCTGCTGCCCGCTAGCACCTCTCCTCCGCCGCCCACTCTCCCTCTCCCTCATAGCTGCTGCTCGATAGCCGCTTCCTCCTCCTCCACCGCTATCTTCAGCCCCTCCTCCTCCTTCCCTTTTTCAAGGTAAACCTCTATTTTTAAATTTTTTTTCTCTTCAAATTATGCTGTTATATTTTGATAATTATGAAATGATAATCACCCAAACCCTAATCACCCTAATAATTCTAAACCATAATTAAATAATAATCACTTGAGAATCACCCTGACCCTAACACAAACCCTAATAATCTAGCCCTAATAATCCTAAACCATAATTAAATGATAATCACCCTAACCCTATAACAAACCCTCACAATCCAGCCCTAATTATATTAAATCAGTTATGTAGTTATTAATGAATTAATCAAACATATATATATATATATATATATATATATATATATATATATATATATATATATATATATATATATATATATATATATATATATATATATATATATATATATATATATATATATATATATATATATATATATATATATATATATCACAAAATTAGTAGTGTAATGTATAACACAATAATGTGTTGTATATCCATTTTATGTGAGTAAAAAAGTTAATGTTAGCAGTAGATCCCCATCCAATAATTACTATCAATTTTTAGACTTATATTATAAGATAGATGACTCAATTTTAGGTATGAAATTAAGTTTTATACCCAAAAGAATCATTTTCTTTATATTATATGTAGAAAGAATTGGCTTAACAATTGGATCTGTCTAGTTTGGATGAGTTAGGAATATAGCAGTGTGTACATCTAACTTTGTATACTTTGTGCATTTTTATTTCTAGAAAATTTTAGCCGCACGTACTCATTGTTCTCCATGTACAATAAGTGTACGTTGTTCTGTATTTTGGTCTATTACTTACCAATTTTGGTCTATTATCGATACGCATAATAACATCCGAATAGTGTACTCGGAGAACAACGGGTAGGTACTACTGAAATTTTCTAAAAATAAAAATACACAAAGTATACAAAGTTAAATGTAAGCACTACTATATTCTTAATGGGATAGAAGCCTTCATATGATAGGCGATAGAGTTTTAGACTAACCTAGTATTTATTCAAATCAACACAATGAAGATTATCAATGTGTGTTTAGACTAACCTACACTAGTAGAAAATAGAGCATTGGTGACGGGGTAATCCGTCACCGATACCTTGAAATCCGTCGCCATTATACATTGGTGACGCATGCCTATCCGTTGCCAATAAGTCCATCACCAATAAACATTGGCGATGGGGAAGTCCGTCGCCATAGATTATTGGCGACGAAAGCGTATTGGCGACAGAAAATATTCATCGCTAATGACCATAGGCGACGGATAAACAAGGGTGACAGGATATATTCCATCGCCAATAACATTGGCGACGGGTTGATCCCGTCGCCAATGTTGAACATTGGCGACGGTCTCATCCGTCACCAATGATTATGTACATTGACGACGGACCCCGTCGCCAATGTGCATTGGCGACGGCAATGTCTGTTGCTAATGTATATATATCTGAAAAAAATTCCATGTATTTTGCCAGCCCCCTAATCGGGAATATACCTGTACATGATCATACACAATATCCAATCAACACAACATATTCAACAATATTCACATTCATCCATACACATATCCAATAGTACTCACATTCATCCACTAATCCAAACCAATCCAAATCAATTCAAACATAATACATGTCCATCCTCAAACAATATTCATACATATCCATCCACAAATCAATAAAACCAGAAATCAAAAATATAATACATATATATAAAATTCGAAAGTCATAACATGTTCAACACGATCCAGAAGTCCACAAAAGTAATAAAAAATCCAACTCACTACTCACTCGTCGTGGTCATCGCCGATATCGTCGTGATCCCTATCATTGGTGGCGGCTGCATCAGAATGCTGTATCGTAATACTGCTCCCTTTGGGAGTATCTCCTCTAGCCTGAAAAGAATGTAAATCAACATGAAAATATATTCCAAAATATTCATAATAAGTACATATATGACATGACATATATACCTCTCCACCACTTGTATATTCATGCTCATCAAATGCCAACTTCATGATAGCCATGTATATAGGCTGCGAAAGCAACTCCTGTAAGGGCTGAGAATCGATGAGTCGCTGCACGACATCCCAAGTCATTTGTGCACCGCCTAACTTGTGCTTAATAGTAGGAAGAATACTGAAAGCCAAGGGGGCTTCAACATTGTTAAACAAGTATTTTTTGATCTTACCCATGACGTATGATGCATCACATGGTTACATCAAGGTCACAGACGGGTCGCTAGGCTTACTGGTGGCGGTGAATGATGGGGACTAAATGATGTCCTAGAGTTGCAAGTATACAACCTTCAAGTTATAGTATAAAGAGTTATCGATCCCACGAGGAACGAGAAGTAGGAAGAGTTTGTTCAAGTTTTGGTTCTCAAATTATGCGCCATAATTAGGAGTTTATGTACATGGTGAAAGTGGTCATGAAAAGATTAAAGAGTGGATTGTGGATTATGTGCAAAATAAATGAAAACATGATAGAGAGAGAGGAGAGAGTAAAGGAAAATCAAGATCAAGAAAATAAAATCAATAAAGCAAAAGATGGAGGATTCAATTAGAGATATAAAGGAATCTAGAATTAAATCCACTAGCTAATCTTACTTATAAGATATGAACCATTCTCTTTTTATCACATTTCATTTTAGATTTATTAAGCATAGACTATCAAACCACTTAAGGAAAATATAACCTATCAAATTATCACCTAAATGAAATCAATACTCATGAGGAGAATAACAACAAGATAGTAATCTTAGAATTCATAAGCATAGCCTATCAAACCACTTAAGGAAAGCATAAACTATCAAATTCTTTTTCTATCGATTAGTTCTCTAGTTGATTAGCCTAAACATGATCTTTTTAAGCATAAGAGAGTGATTCACAAATATAAGAGAGAATTAGACTAGTTTCATGCAAAACTAGATCCCCACAAGAGGTTAGTTCTACATCTTTGAAAAATAAAAAGAAATCAAGAGAGGGAGGAGGGAAGAAAACTAAGTACAAAAAGGAAAATAAAAATAAAGAAATAAAGAAAAAGAAAAAATGAGAAGAAAAGAAATAAAGACAATCTAACTAATTGCAAGAAAATAAATCTATACTATAAATTACAAATTAAAGACAAGACATGAAAGTAAATTGTATGAAAGTAAATCTAAAATACAAAGCATATAAATAAACAAGAAATGAAAAAATGAAAAAGAAATAAAATGAAAACCTACAACTCTGATCTTTATCTCATCCTCCTTTTGGTCCTTGGCTAAGAAGAAGAGAAAGGAATTTGAAGAGGTGAAAAATTTTATTTATTGTGTAATAAAAGTTATAATTTTTTGAAGGCCTTCTCAATTAAGAGTAACCTCCTCTCCAAGTTGAGTTTTTATAAAATATTTCACACTCAAAACCCTCAGAATCTACCCCTATTTATAGCCCAACGGAGTTGATGTGAACCATTAGATCAAACTTGGTCACCAAGGAAAAGAAATCAGCCCTTAATTCAAATCTATTGCGAACCAACCGATCAGCTAATTGGTTGGCCAACTGGTTAGTCGACCAATTGATCGACCGGTTGGTTTCCAACCGAATTTGATTTTTCTTCATATTTTCACACGATTTCTTCTTGGATCACTTTGGTATCTTGGGCCTTCGTTTATCTTCATATTTGGGCTTCATAAATTGATAGAAAATCAGAGAATTTGAGTCATTTGGGCTCTTATTCATTAATACTCCATTAACCTGTAAATTAAGATAAAAATGATTATTAGTAATATCTTTATTCATGTAAAATAGGTAATGAGGGTATAAAAATATAATTAAAATGTGATTATCAAATACCCCCACACCTAAACTTTTGCTAGCCCTCTAGCAAAGAAAATAAAAAAAAAACCTAACTCATTTTCGCAGGAATCGCGGTTGTATTTAGTGCATACAATAAGCCTTTAAACCCACAGGTTACCCGAGTGGACGAGTTGTAGTCTCGTGAGGGTTTGCAGTGAATATACCCATAAAATTCGATCAACTTGCCAATTTAAAGAAGTTAATGAAATAATTAATTCATTTGATATATTCAAACATTCCAATTGAAGTTGGTTAATACTCAAGAAAATATTTTTATCATAACTCCAATGTCATTTTCTTAAGAAAATCCTTCCATTATAGTTATACAAGACCAAGTTTAACTTAGAAAAATAAATGTTTTGGAGAGAACATGCTAGCTCTTTGTTTCAATAAATTTTCAAGTCTCTTAATCAATTTATTTTTCAAAAATATATAAATATAACTATATAGATATATTTGTTTTATATATATATATATATATATATATATATATATATATATATATATATATATATATATATATATATATATATATATATATATATATATATATATATTATATATATATATATATATATATATATATATATATATATATATATATATATATATATATATATATATATATATATATATATATATATATATATATATATATATATATATATATATATATATATATATGTATATATATATACATATATGTATATATATATACATATATGTATATATATATATATATATATATATATATATATATATATATATTGACAATCTTTATTCCATAGTGATTTTGTTATACTTTGTCGAGACTTTCTAAGTGACCATTAAAGAGTTTTGGGCCAATAGATCCCAATCCATGTGGGCTTAGGTCATTAAGTATGAAAATACTCCTTGAGCTTAATTACTTAGTCAACTTAGGCTTAATAAGATAGAACCACATTGGAGTTCAATATTTTTTTTTGCATTATATATATATGATGTATATATTTATATATGAGTATATGTATATATTTTGAAAGATATATAGATTAGGACAACTTGAAAATTTATTTTTAACTCTAAGGTAAACATGCAAAAATTTCATTACTTTAAAATCTAAGTTAAGACTTAAGTGAAGTATACTACTTTAAAAATTATTTCTTAAGAAATTTATTTGGAGTTATTATAAAAGGTGAGCTTGAGTATAAAACTAGTTAAAGATTAGAATACTTAAATTCTATCAAGTAGATCAATTATTAATCAACTCTATTAAGTTGGTAAGTGACTATATTATTTTTTTATATGAAAAGAGGGAAAAAATGACATAATAAAAAAATGGTAAGAAAAAGAGGACAAATGACTAAGATAAAGAGCAAAAATGACTAATTCTCACCCCCGCACCTAAATTTTGCATTGTCCTCAATGCAAATTCTATTATGCACAAAGTAAAATAGATAAGAATTGAAGCACTTATATTTGTTCGGTCGACCTAGAACAATGAAAAGAAATCTGCAATTACCTTTGGTATGAGGAGGATGAATTCAAAATTTTATTCTCTTTTCTTTTCATTTGTTTTTTTTTTTTTCATATATTTGTTTTTGAAATGAACAAGAAACTCTCACATGAGAGAAGAATAAATTCTTTTATTATTATTGTGGGACAAAAATACAAATGTGGAATAACAAATAAATATGAAAAGCTCATATTCCACATTAAATCCTACCTTATTGCTAAAAATTCTACCTCAAAATTTAAAAAATCCAAAATGATATGAAAGATGTGTTTATATTCTGAAAAATTCGAGGTTTTGATGATGTTTGAAGCAATAGAAGGTAGGTAACAATGGTGTTGTGCTTTTTGAACTTAGATTCTTTATTAACAAAATCATGTGCCACCAAGTCTTCTTTAAAAATTTTCTTAAATACAAAATTTAAGGTTTGACATTTTGGTTGGTTATTTTCAAAAAATCTAAGTTCATTTGAAAATAGTTCTTCAACAGTTTCCTCATTCTCAGCAAAATTTTTCAGTTCCTCAGCAAAAATTTCCTCAAAACTAAAGTCTATCTCATTCTCTTCTTCTATCTCCTGAATGTAATTTATTTCAAAAGGTTGATTAGTTGGCTGATTCTCTACATTGAAAATATTGATATCAACAGTCATATTCCCAAAGTACAGCTTCATTTGATCAGTTCTATAGTTGATAAGAGCATTAGACGTGGCTAAGAACGGTCTTTCTAAGATGACAGGTATCTGTCCTTTTGGATTGGAAACAGGCTGCATTTCCAGGACGATGAAATCCGCAGGGAAAATGAATTCTCCAACCTTAATCAAAATATCTGTTATCTCACCCATGGGGACTTTGACTGATCTATCAGCTAACTGTATGGTGCATTTGGTAGGTTTGAGTTCTCCTACACCTAGTTATTGATAGACCGAGTATGGAAGCAAATTAACACTGATCCCTAAGTCTAAAAGTGTCTTATCAATGTGACTATTACCAATGATACAAGGGATGGTAGGGCAACCTGGATCCTTATGTTTCCGAGGCATAGACTTTGAGATTATATCAGTGATATTGGCAGCAAGAAAGACTTTCTTCGAAATATTTATTCTTCTCTTTTTAGTGCACAAATCTTTCAAAAATTTGGCATAAGTCGGGATTTGTTCAATTATATCTAAGAGAGGAATGTTGACCTTAACCTGCTTGAAGGTTTCTAGGATCTTCTCCTCCTGAGGGGAGTGATTCCTTGGCCTGAGTCTATCTGGGTATGAAGCAACTGGTTTAAACCTATCAAGATTAGGCTCAGGTTTGGGTTCAGGTTCTTAGTTATCAGAATTGGGTGATTCATTAGAAGGAGAAATAACTTGTTCAGGTTCATGGGTTTGAGGCATTCTAACCTGATTATCGACTTTTCTACCTGATTGGAGTGAATGGATTGCATTCACTTGAGCCTCATAGGCTGAACTTGTACCCGTGTCCTTTGGGTTGGTCACAGGTTAACTTGGAAAAGTTCCTTTCTCTCTCTCACTCATGACATTAGCTAGTTGACCAAGTTGGGTTTCTAACCTAGCTATGGCTTGAGTGTTGGAAGTGAGGATTTGCCCGGTTGATTGCATGAAGGAATTCAACGTGTTTGATATTTGAGTCAACAAGTTCGTGGTCTGTGTAGAGGTTTTAATCAAAGTTTCTAGACCCTTTTCCAAAACATTAAGACGTTTATCATGATCAGCATATTGAGGAGTGTGATTTGCAGATTGGTGATGAGGAGACTGATTTTAAAATGACAGATTCGGTTGTTAAAAATTGAGAGGAACTGTGTTTCCCCTAGGAAATTGTTGATTTGAAGAGGGAGTGAAATTTTGATTCCCGAAGTAGTTTTCCTGGTTTCAAGTAAAATTCGGATGATTTTTCCAACCTGGATTGTAGGTTGGAGAAAATGGATCATTCACCGGATGCTGGAATATAGCGTTTATCTGACCTAGTGGCTGACCGGGTCCTAAAAGAGGACATTCCTTTGAAATATGAGATGGAGACAGACAGTTATGACATCATGAGGTTGAAACTTGATTGATTTGAGCGGGAGCTCGTTCTTTGACTTCTAAAACTTCTAACCTACGCATGATCGTCGCCATCTTTGCCTTAGCGGCTATATTCATTTCTAAGGAAAGACCACTGGTTTTTGGTTGGGAAACTGATGAAACTCGATCATCACAGTGTTCCCACTGCATGGTTTTCTCGGATAAACTCTCTAAAAAGTCCCAAGCTTCATCAGCATTTTTCTTCATGAAATCCCCTTGACACATTGACTCTAAGAAAGTTTTTGAAGAATAATCCAATCCTTCATAAATGATTTGGCATAATCGCCACTTTTCAAGACCATGGTGAGGACATTGGATAAGAAGATCTTTGAATTTATCAAAATACTTTCAAAAAGGTTCTCCTGGGATAATTTTAAAATTTTGAATGCTGTTTCTAAGCTTGACCGTTTTGTGGATAGGAAAGAATTTTTTTAGAAAAATTTTTATAAATTCACCCCAAGTTGAGATGGAATCTGTGGGTAAGCTATACAGCTATTTTTTGGCTTTGTCCTTAAGGGTAAAAGGAATAAATCGAAGCTTGATCGCATCCTCGGATAAGTCCCTCATCTTAATCATGAGGCAAACTTCTTCAAATTCAGAGATAAAGATGTATGCGTCTTCGATTTCAACTCCTAAGAATTTTGGAAGCATGTTTATGAAATGCGGTCGAAGTTCAAAATTAGTTCCATTTGCAGCGGGGAGCTTAATGCACGAAGGAATCGCATTCCTAGTTGGATAACATATATCTTGAAGAACGGGTGGATTAGGGTTGGTCATTTCTTCAAATGTTTCAAAGGATGAATCAACACAGATTAAACGATTGGTGTTATCCCTAACCCAAGCTTGCATACACCAAAATCAAAATTTTCTTTGTTTTTTTAATGAAAAAGAAAAAGAGAAAAAGTTAAGAAGATGATGAGAAAAAGAAAAAGGAAAACTAACTAAAAATAAATCAAGACAATCATTTTTCAATCACCCTAACTCTAGGGTTAAGCCTAAACTTGACTTAGACCAGCTCCTAACCAAAAATTCCTTTAATGAAAAGATCAAAGTTTACTTAGGTAATTAGCCAGGTAAGGATAGTACTAAAGAGAGATTAAAGATCAATTAAGTACCTCTTTCCTTGCGGAGCGCCTTACGCAATCCCTAAACCTTGCCTTAAACACCAATTAATCTAAACAAACTTGGACCGGTTCACTTAAGGATTTCTTATTCCTTAATGAGCTCGAATCCTTAGGGGCCAACGTCTAATCAGTTTTAAGAGGCTTGGATAAGTGTAGTGAGGAATTAGTGATTTTTGGGCTAAGGAAAAGGTGATGAAATCTCTCACCTTATCTTGATTAATGGGTTTTGCCCTTAAAAATATTTTCAAGTGAGTGCCAAATCAAGATGCTCAAATCACTTTGGTGAATTCCTACTATTATATGAAATGCAATCCTAGAAATTAAAAGCAACTAAAAGGATGCAAAAACAAAAAATCTTTTTATTTTTTATTATTGTCGACAATCAAAGAAATAAAATTTATTAGGGTCGATAAAGGTAAAATCTTTTTTTTTATTTTTTTTATTCTAATTGTCTCTAATGTGAATGAACTATCTAAAGGATGGAATAGAGAATACTAGAAAGAAGAGTTACCCAAGCAATCGCTATCCAAAGTCTCATTGGAGGCAAATCTTCAATCTTGATTCTTTAACTCTTAATCTTCAAGTTCCAAATTCCTTCACAAAAGAAAAATACACAAGTTAAGGAAACAAAGTTAATCAAAATCCTACTTATGCACCGTTCCCCGGCAACGGCGCCAAAAACTTGATGGGGACTAAATGATGTCCTAGAGTTGCAAGTATACAACCTTCAAGTTATAGTATAAAGAGTTATCGATCCCACGAGGAACGAGAAGTAGGAAGAGTTTGTTCAAGTTTTTGTTCTCAAATTATGCGCGACAATTAGGAGTTTATGTACATGGTGAAAGTGGTCATGAAAAGATTAAAGAGTGGATTATGGATTATGTACAAAATAAATGAAAACTAGAGAGAGAGGAGAGAGTAAAGGAAAATCAAGATCAAGAAAATAAAATCAATAAAGCAAAAGATAGAGGATTCAATTAGAGATATGAAGGAATCTAGAATTGAATCCACTAGCTAATCTTACTTATAAGATATGAACCATTCTCTTTGTATCATATTTCATTTTAGATTTATTAAGCATAGACTATCAAACTACTTAAGGAAAGCATAACCTATCAAATTATCACCTAAATAAAATCAATACTCATGAGAAGAATAACAACAAGATAGTAATCCTAGAATTCATAAGCATAACCTATCAAACCACTTAAGAAAAACATAGACTATCAAATTCTTCTTCTATCGATTAGTTCTCTAGTTGATTAGCCTAAACATGATCTTTTAAGCATAAGAGAGTGATTCACAAATATAAGAGAAAATTAGACTAGTTTCATGCAAAACTAGATCCCCACAAGAGGTTAGTTCCACATCTTTGAAAAATAAAAAGAAATCAAGAGAGGGAGGAGGGAAGAAAACTAAGTACAAAAAGGAAAATAAAAATAAAGAAATAAAGAAAAAGAAAAGAAAATGAGAAGAAAATAAATAAAGACAATCTAACTAATTGCAAGGAAATAAATATATACTACAAATTAAAGACAAGACATGAAAGTAAATTGCATGAAAGTAAATCTAAACTACAAAGCATATAAATGAACAAGAAATGAAAAAGAAATAAATGAAAACTTACAACTCCTTATCTTCATCTCATCCTCCTTTTGGTCCTTGGATAAGAAGAAGAGAAAAGAAACTGAAAGGGTGAAAAATTTTATTTATTGTGTAACAAAAGTTATAATTTTTAGAAGGTCTTCTTAATTAAGAGTAACCCTCCTCTTCAAATGGAGTTTTTACAAAATATTTCACACTCAAAACCCTCAGAATCTACCCCTATTTATAGCCCAACGGAGTTGATATGAACCATTGGATCAAACTTGGCCACCAAGAAAAAGAAATCAGCCCTTAATTCAAATCTATTGCGAACCAACCGATCAGCCAATCAGTTGGCCAACCGGTTGGTCGACCGATTGGTCGACCGGTTGGTTTTCAACTGAATTTATCTTTTCTTCATATTTTCACACGATTTCTTCTCGGATCGCTTTGGTATCTTGGGCCTTCGTTTGTCTTCATATTTGGGCTTCAAAAATTAATAGAAAATCAGAGGATTTGAGTCATTTGGGCTCTTATTCATTAATACTCTATTAACCTACAAATTAAGATAAAACGATTATTAGTAATATCTTTATTCATGTAAAATTGGTAATGAGGGTATAAAAATGTAATTAAAATGTGATTATCAGTGAATGTCCTAACTCTAGCAATTGACAACGGCACCCTCTCTTTCTTGTTGGGTTTTAAACCGTAAGCTCCATCAACGACTCCCCCCCACTGCTCTGCAGTCATGCGGTTATGCTCTACAGGAGTGTCCTCTATGCCCTGAGACTTGATGACCTGGGTCAATACAACATTTTCTGAAGCTTCCAGCGATGCCTGAATATCATATATCAAAAAAATTAGAAACTCTTATAAGAAAGCATTAAGTATATACAAATCTAAAATTAATCTTATACTTACATGCACCTCATTAATTTTCTCCACCTTTCCCTCCTTATTGTAGCCCTCAGGTTGTGTATAAGCTCTTCTAGTAAGAAGGGTCGGCGGCATAGTCAAAGCGTCCTGTGATATATTAAATTTCAAATTAATTCGAGCAATGTATGAAACTAGTCACATGATATCAGTTTTAATAATATGATCATACCGGGTTCTCACTCAAATACTTATGCTCGATCCGTGCGTAAAGAGTAGATCCCAAAAAGTGATCGTATAGCTTCGAGCTGCGATTCTCCGATGCCGTCGCACATTTTTCCTACAAAATAAAGTCCTTTATTAGTATGTGCGATGATAATATCATAAATTAAAAATAACCCACCTTCTTCTCACCCTCCCACTCGATAATGAGAGTCATCCAATTATACGGAGGAACCCTCTTATCAAGCTCATAGATCCTCATCCAATCATCAGATATTTTTATAAAATATTTTCACTTGAGATCACTTCTCCATCCCTAAATAATCTTGTTCATTCTAGGCATTACATAATCCCAAGAGTCCGGGTTATCCTCAAGCCAATAATGGTTCTGCAAATTACATGCAAAAAAAACGTATACTATAAGAATAATCATTGTGAACTGTAAACAAAAGAAGCAATATAATAAATAATTACCATGAGCTTCTCTCAAATCTTATTTATGCCTTGAAATTCTTGCTCCTCAAAATTATGAGCAATGTTAATGGAGCTTGGGTCTCTAATTAAACAGCAGATCAAATTATTAAATCTAACGGCCCAATCCCCAACAAGAATGTTGTCCCTCCACTCCAAAATGGTTCGGTACCCATTGGGAGGTACTTTGGTCTTTTGCTCACTCCCATGCCTACCGAGCTTCTCATAGTCATGGTTCCCTACAAAGACAAAGAGAAATAAATTTCTTATAACTTAAATAATCAAATAAGTAGGAAATCTCAAAAGTTTACATGAATTTATTACCCTTTTCCCTTATTTGATCTGCTATCGCCATTTCGAGCCTCTGCTTTATGGCAGGCTCCTTCCTTTTAATCTCATCTCTCCTCATTTTATAGTTCCTATCGCATTATCATTACAATGCAATAGCTTTTTTTGGTAGGGGGATGTGAGATACTGCAGGAGTCCATGGGCGAAGATATACAATCTCCGACTGAGAAGATCCGAACATAGTCTCATGTTGGATCTCGTCGTCACCGGATCCATCACGAGCATGATTTGTAAATATAAATAAGGAATATAAAATATCATTGTGAAACAAATGTTTATTAGGAATATAATATCGAAAGGATAAAAATGTGAAAAATAATACCTAGATCTGGCGATGAGTCCCGATGATGTGGTGGACCCATAAGAGATGTCTATCTGTATGTCCCCACAATATCTAATAAAATAATAAATATGATATGAGCATATAAATTTATCAATAGACATAATATAATTAAATAAATTTATACCTTCAACGGGTGAGGATCCATGGGGAGATAATAGACTCCGAGAAGGTCGTGAGGACGTTCCTGCATAAATAAATAAAATAGTAAATGTGATGCATATTTATATCACAAATACAATTTACTTAAATAAATTTTGGATACTTATACTGGATGATGGACCTTCTCGATCCCGGGAAGGAAATAGACTCCTAATTCTTTGGCTCATCTACAACTTAAATTGTTAATCTAATATAATTTAAACATATAATAAATGCATGCAAGAACAATAAGTGATTGTTGATAATTGCATCGATAAAATCATAAATATATACATTAAAACTTGAAGTAATTACTTTAAAATTCTACAAGTACCAAATAAATTACATTCAATCTCTTACATTACGGATGTCAAGCCGAATTTGTGAAGTATACATATTAAATTGACATTTTGCGGGTATGAGTAATCAGGAAAAACTTCTCCTTCCGGCTCATTTGGGTCATCAGAACCGTCTGGGTTTTCATCAAGAGAAAGTTGAACAAGACTCCTCGGTTCCTTATACAATACAACCCAAACATTCAGCTGCCTAGGATCTTTGATGTAAACGCACTGAGTAGCCTGATTTGCAAATATAAACTTCATATCGGGATATATCTCCTTATCTCGATTTACATGATTAAAACCATATGCATCCCTTGTTCCATCTGCATGACACCATCAAACCTTAAACATCACATAATTATGTACGTCTTTTATACCGTACGCATAGAATATCTCCACAATATCTTCTAGTTGTCCATAATAAATTACATCACCAAGTACTGGATTTTGATCAGTTGAGCTTGAATAACATTCTTGAGAGAAGATAGTCATGACCCCACTGTTTTGGGGTAACTCTCTCCTCCTCAATCCCTACCCGTTGAAATAAATACCCATTTACACGGTATCCGTTGCATTATTTAACTATGTAGTGCGGTACCTATGAGTGAATTCTTATCTCTTCTGATACCGACAAACCGGTAAATATCTGTCTTTCTACCTAATGTTGCACATAAACACAAATGATTGTTAAAAAGTTAATCTTATTTATTCCCAAATTTAATTAAAAATAAAATACACTTAACTTACTTTAGCTATGACCCATTCGGCAAAATATTTTTTATGTATTTTTGCAATTTGATTTCATGCTAACGCGCTAGTTATTTCTAACTGCAACTCCTCCAAATATCATCTGTTGATACAACACTAAAATTTAATAATTAATATAATTAAAAAAATCATATTTTTTAAAGTTAATTTACTTACTTGCGCTAATCTTCGAAGATTTCTAGATTCTGCAATAAGATGACATGAGTCTGTTTCAAGTCTAATCTGGAATAGTCTTTGTTCATCTTGGTACTTTCATGGAAGGTGTCATCTCTATTACTATTTAGTGAATTATTTTTTGTATGTACACCTTGCGTACACCGAGATTTAAATGTCATACATTCATTTGTCATGTAACGGTCAGCGATCGAACCTTCCAGATGAGCCCGATTGCGCATTATGCATTTCAAGAAATCCAAATATCTAAAGAAAACATTAATATGAGTAGTTGATATAAAGCAATTTCATGTTATGTAAATAGACTTAATTGAATTTTAACTAACCTCTCCATGTGATACATCCAACGATAGTTAACTGGTCCTCCGAGTAATGCCTCATCTACAAGATGATATGTAAAATGGACCATGACCGTAAAAAATAATGGAGGGAAGAATATCTCCATTTTGTAGAGGGTTTCATTCATTTCTGCTTTTAGTGCCTTAAATTCATCAATATTGATAACTTTGGAGCATAACTTTCTAAAAAAATTTTCAGAATTCAATTATAACTTTTGTTACTTCATCATCGGCCATGTTGTTACGGAGTGCTATTGAAAACAATTGGTAAAGAAGGATATGATAATCATGAGTCTTAAGTCCCAAAATATTTTGCTCTTTCACCTGGACATTATTTCAAATATTAGAGCAGTAACTATCCGATGACTTCACCGACTTGAGACCCTCACAGAATCTCTGCATCTCAACTTTTGACATTGTAATGCGACACGAAGGCAACTCAAATTTGCCATCGGCGAAATCTTGTGCTTACAAATCATGTCGGATGTTCAATGCATTCAAGTCTCGCCGAGCCCTTAAATTGTCCTTTGATTTCTTACCATCTTGTAGGAGTGTGGACAATAGGTTATCACATATATTCTTTTCAATATGCATTACATCTAAGTTGTGTCAGAGTTTGAGCTTATGCCAGTAAGGAAGCTGAAAGAATATATTAAACTTTGTCCTTCCTGTCGGTAAATCCTCAGCATGTGTGTCTTCCAAGCTCTGCACTTGTCTCTTTCGTTTCGGTTCCCTCTTCATGATGGAAATGTGTCTCGGAGCGAGAATATCCTCTTTTGTATATCGGTTCTTTCCGAACTTGAATTTAGGATAGCCCTCAAACAAGTTTACAATCTCATCTCTAGTCATTTCACGTGGATCCCCTCTTTTCTCTTCTTGGCCATCAAACTAGTTTGCTCACTTTTTGCCCCTGTATTTATGTCCCTTTCGTAACCATCTTTTGTTAAACCAATAACACATTTTTTGGCTGTGCTATAAATGAAAGCCTTCGAAGTTCGGACCACATACAGGACAAGCGAATGTCCCTTTCGTAGACCAACCGGAGAGATTAGCATAAGCTGGAAAATCATTCATCGTCAACATAAGAGTAGCATGGACATTAAATAACTCACAAGAAAATGCATCATATGTTTGGACCCCTTCATCCTAGAGACGTTTTAACTCATCAATTAACGACTCCATGAACACATCTATGTCATTACCGGGTGAATGCTTGCCTGGTATCAGCAATGAAAGAATTATATATGGTTACTTCATACAAAGTCTAGGTGGAAAATTATAAGGCATTAACACAATTGGCTAAGTAGACCAACCCGAACTTATAATGCCAAATGGGTTGAATCCATCGCTAGATAGACCAAGTCTGACATTCCTGCACTCTGTGGCAAATGAGGGAAAAGTTTGATCCACATGCTCCCATGCCTTTGCATCTGCTAGATGTATGAGTTTACCATCATCAACACGTCCTTCCTTATGCCACCGCATATCTTTAGCTATGTCTTTTATCATTTACAACCACTGTAACCGAGGCACTAAGGGCAAATGTCGGAGCACCTTCGTTAGAATTTTCTTTTGTTGCTTCACTAACCCATCTGACTTTCGTGTTGAAGTGCGCGTATTCTTTCTCCAACCAGACACTCTACACTTTGGACATTCCTCAAGTTTCTTGTTATCCTTATAATACAGGGCACAATCATTAGGACAAGCATTGATCTTATTGTAATCTAAACCAAGAGCACCAACAATCATATTCACATCGTAACACTTTTCTGGTATGCTATTCTCTCCGTCTGGAATTACTTTGCATAGTCAATTAAGAAGCATTTGAAAATATTTATCTGCCATTCCGCTCAGGATCTTAATACGCATCAGTTAAAAAATAAATGACAATCTACTATATTCGGTGCAGCCATCGTACAAATCCTTCTCATCATCTTCCAATAACTTCATTAAACTTTTGTAGCCCCTGGTATCATGCACATCTTCGGTATTTTGGACACCTTCTGCATCTCTGGGAACTTCTACAACTTCCGGTACCTCTGTAACTTTGGTAACTTTTGCAACTGCCGCAATATCATTGAATATTGCTTGCGTATCATCTATATTTCTATCATCTGGTTCAATATATTCGCCTTCTCCGTGTAAACTCCAATATTTATAATTTTCATCAAATCCCCATCTTTCTAGGTGTCTTCGTATAGCAACTCTATCCACCAAACCCCTGTTTCTGCACTTACTACATGGACAACATAGCAAATCATTCTTTATCTTCCTCGGATTAGCATACGCATACTGAAGGAATGCTTCCCATCCGTCTCGTATCGAGTGTCACCTCTTGCTCTTTTTTTCAATATAGGAATATCAATCCACAACTTATCAGGAACTTCTCTCGTCTGTATAATAGGTACACTTATTAATTATTTTAATAACTCATAAATTGTCTTAAGTTTAATAGTTTTTATTGTAGTTGATTTGAACAAATACTTAAGTAGGTGAAATTACTCTTTTATAATGGTCATTGTCGTACTAAATGAAAGCTAACACCCTATGATAAGTAGTCTTGATTTGAACAAATACTAGGTTGGTCTAAAACGCTCTCGGCTGTCATAGGAAGGCTTATATCCCATTAAGAATATAGTAGTGCTTACATCTAACTTTGAATACTTTGTGCATTTTTATTTCTAGAAAATTTCGGCAGCACCTACCCGCTATTCTCCAAGTACATTGTGCGGATGTTATTATGTGTATCATTAATAGACCGATATCGGTAAGTAATAGGCCAAAACGCATTACAAAATACGCTTATTATACCCGGAGAACAACAAGTACGCATGACCGAAATTTTCTAGAAACAAAAATGCACAAAGTATACAAAGTTAGATGTATGACTACTATATTCCTAACCCATCCAACTGACAGATCCAATAGTTACATTCTAATTCTTTCTACTTAAAATATAAAGTAAGTGATCTTTTTCAGTATAAAATTAAATTTCATACACAAAATAGAGTCATCTATTTATATTATAAGTCTAAATAATTGGTAGTAATTATTGGACATGGATATACGGCTAGCGTTAACTTTTATTCACCTAAAATAGATATATATCACATTATTGTGTTATATATCACACTAAAGGTAATTAGCATTAGGGTAGTATTAAAGTTTAGTGTTATTAGGGCACTAGTCATATTGGTTATTATTGGATTATTATGATATTAAGTTTAGGGTTAGGATAAATATTAGGTTTTGTGAAATTAGAGTTAAAATTAAGTCATTTAGGTTTAGGGTAACTACATTTGCATGATTATCAAAAATTAATTGAATAAATTGCATAATAATTTTGTAATAATAAAAAAATTGAAAATTGGAGAAAAGTGAAGACTAATACCTTTTCTCAAGGAGGTGGAGGATGTCGACGGTGGTTGGAGTTGAGGGTGGTGGCGGTCGAACAGTAAGACTGTAATTTAGGACAAGCAAAGCCCTAAAAATAAATTGATTAGTGAAATAATAAAAAAATAGTTTTAAAATGATAAATTTATAAAATTTTAATAAACTTACAAGAGATCTATGAAGAAGAGGCAAGTTGGGTTTGGTTGCTGTCGGCGATCTGACGAAAGAGGCGGAGGAGGGCGCTGCAGTGTCGCACGGCTGGCGCGGTCGCTGGAGGCCGGGCGAGCTTACGCGGTGTGTGGGGGCGGCGGGCTGAAAGCGGCGTGGCGCAGAGGTTAGGCGGCAGCGGGCGCAGAGAGCTTTGGGTCTCAAAATCAGATCTGAGCAAATGAGGGGGGCGGCTAGGGTATCGAGTATCTGATTCTTTTTTTATGGGGGCCACACATTGGCGACAGGTATGTGGCAATGCTTATTGGCAACACCATTTTTTGTCAACGGCAATGGCCCATCACCAATGATAATATTGGCGATGGGTTAACGGCGACGGACGTAAACCTGTTGCCAATATTTGTATTGGCGACGGGTTTTGTGTCCGTCGCCATTAACCCATCGCAATAAGCCGTTTTCTACTAGTGCTAGTATGACAATGAAGATTATAAAAGAGTGATTAGACCAACCTAGTATTTGTTCAAATTAACTATAATGAAGTCTCTCAAACATATTATGATTTTTGAGATATTAAGGTTCCATGGTGTCATGCCAAAGTAACAAGGGATGCATATGATTTTAATTTTGTAATTCTAGATAAGGAGATATACTCGGATTTAAAGTTTTTGTCCCCTAAGTAGGCTACACAGTGCTTCTATATCAAAGATCCTAAGCTGTCGAAGGTTTGGGTCGTATTGTACAAGGAGCCGAGGTCTTTTGTTCAACTTGCTCTCGATGAAAACGTGGATGGTACTGATGACCTAAATGCGCATGAAGGAGAAGTTCTTCCTGGCTACTCCTACCCACAAGATGTCATGTTTAATGTATGTACTCTGCAAAATCAACTTGACATCCATAATGTAGGAGATTGAATGTAACTTATTTAATACTTGTAGAATTTGAAAGTAGATATTCCGAGTGTTAATGTATTTATATGTGATTTTATCAATGCAATTATAAACATTCACCTATTTTGCTCACATGTATTGAATAAAAATTTCAATTATATATATTAATAATTTAAGTTGCAGATGAGCCAAAGGATAAAATACATAGAGGAGGATTCCCGAGATCAAGCGGGGTTGTCGTTAGGTATAAGTATTAATTTATTCAAAGATATTCTATTCGTGATATACGTATGCATACATTGTATTTACTATTTTATTTATTTATGCAGGTACATCCTCGCAATCTTCTTTGAGTCTGTTATCTCTACCTGGATCCTCATCTGTTGAAGGTATTAATTTATTTAATTTAATTAAATCCATTGAGAAATTTTTTATTCATGTCATATTTATTATTTTGTTAGATATTGTAGGGACATACACACACATCTCTTATGAGTCCATCACATCGTCCGGACTTATTGCGTGATCTAGGTATTAGTTTTCAATTTAAGTTTATCAATATTTTATATTCCTTATATATATTTGTTTTACTTTTAATAATTTATTTAATTTTACTGACAATGCATGTGATGGATCTAATGCCAATGAGATCTAACATGAGACTAGGTCAGGATCTTCTCATTCGGAGATTGCATGTCTCCGCCCATGGACTCCAGCGGTATCTCACATTCCTTTACTTGAAAAAGCTAATGCATTGCAAAAACATATGAGAAAAACTATAAAAGGAGGAGAGATGAGATTAGAAATAAGGATCATAGGATAAAGAAGAGGCTCAGAAAGGCGATTGGAGATCAATTGAGGGGAAAAGGGTAATAATATCATGTAAATTAGTGAGTTTTTTTAGTTATTTGATTATTTAAGTTTGTTAAAAATTTATTTATCTCTGTCTTTGTAGGTAAGAATGACTATGAGACGCCGAGGCGACATGGGAGTGAGGAAGGTACCGAAGTACCTCCCAGAGGTTACCAGGCCATTTTGGAGTGGTCCAAGGACAATGTTCCGGTTGGGAATTATGGTGGCAAATTTAATAACTTGATCGGGTGTTTAATCAGAGACCAACTTCCAGCAACATTGCTCATAATTTTGAACAACAAGAATGGAAGGGTATAAAGAAAATCTTGGATAGGTTCATGGTAATTATATATTAGGGCAAGTTTTTGAAATAGACCCTTTTCAAAAAATAATTACCATTTTCGATCTAGCGGCAACTTATTTATCATTGACCTATTTTCAGCCACGTCAGTAACGTAGGCTGAAACTTGGTCGAATTTGATAAATAAGTTCTAAAAACTACACATGATTGAGAATCCCGTGTAGTTTAGTAGAAAAATAAACTCCATGGGATTCTCAATCCCATAGAGTTTAGAACTCTACTAAACTATATGGGATTGGGAATCTTGTGTAATTTATAACATATAAACTACAAAAGATTCAAAATATTGTGTAGTTGGTTCAGTGGTTAATAGCTTACAAGTTAAGTTATCAGTTGAAAGGTCACGGTTTGAATCTTAGCTAATTAATGAATTATTTTTTTTTGTTTAACTTCTGAATAGATAAATATTAAAATAAAATTAACATTAACGATGATGAGATTCGAACTCAAGACCATTTGTGTAATTGAAGTCTAACTCTCTTAGAGCTAACCACGTCGCCAACTACACAGGATTGTGAATCTCATGTAGTTTCTATGTTATACACTACACGGGATCCTCAATCCTGTGTAGTTTAGTAGAGTTATAAACTCTGGGGATTGAGAATTCTGTGGAATTTAATTTTCTACTAAACTACACGAGATTCTCAATTTTGTAGAGTTCATAAAATATATTTTGCAATTTAGACCCAGATTTAGCCCACGTGGCTAAAACTAGGTCAAATTTGCTAAATAAGTTACAACTAGGTCGATTTTGGTGATTAAGTTTTTAAAAGGGTCTATTTTAAAAATTTGTCCTATATATTATATTGCTTCTTTTATTTACTATTTGTTTGATTATTCTTATAGTGTATGTTTTTTCCCACGTGTAATTTGTAGGATTATTATTGTCTTCAGGACAACCCGAAATCTTGGGATTATGTAATGCCTAGGGTGAGCAAGATGATTCGAGGGTGGAGGAATAAACTCAAAAAAAATGCGTTACGGACATAACTGTCGATTGGTAGAGGATGTATAAGCTTATAAGAGGGTTCCTCCATATAATTGGATGACTCTCATTGTC
This sequence comes from Asparagus setaceus, assembly GCA_012295165.1. Classification (NCBI taxonomy): domain Eukaryota; kingdom Viridiplantae; phylum Streptophyta; class Magnoliopsida; order Asparagales; family Asparagaceae; genus Asparagus; species Asparagus setaceus. The sequence continues at coordinate 42,610,220 of CM022701.1, read as the reverse complement.
GAGTAAGAGGGTGATAAGAAGGTAAGTTATTTTTTATTCATGATATTACCATCGCACATACTAACAATGTATTTTATTTTGAAGGAAAAATATAAGCCGGCATCGGAGAATTGTAAATCAAAGAAATATGTTCAGTTTCTAAAAGCTACTCCCTATGTGCAGATCAAGCATAAGTATTTTAGTGAGAACCTGGTTTGATCAAATTAATAAATTTTATATCATGTCATTAGTTTCATACATTGATCGAAGAAATTTGGAATTTGATATTACAGGACACCTTGACTATGCTGCCAACCCTTCTTGCTAGAGCAGCTTATACACCACCTGAGGGTTATGATAAGTATACAAAGGAGACCAACATTAATGACATGCATGTGAGTATAAGGTTAATTTTACATTTGCACGGACTTAATGATTTCTCATTTGAGTTGCTAATTTATATTTTTTTATTGCTATATGATATTCAGGCGGTGCTGGAAGTGACACAAGACGTTGTGCTATCCCAAGGACTCCAGTCCCAGGACATAAGAGACACCCCTTTGGATCCAAACCGTATGAGCAGAGAGTAGTGGAGGGAAGTCGTTGATGGGGCTTATAGCTCTAGACCAACCAAGAAAAGGAGGGTGACATTATTGAGTGCTGGTGTTAGGTCATTCGCTAGGAGTAGGACTAAGGCTAGCGAGTAGTCGATGACCTCGCAGCGACCATATGAGACATAATACGTGATTGGTGATATCAGACAGTACTTGATGGACAATCTTGAACATGCCTTGGCTTTCCATTTTTCTTCCCACTATTACGCTCAAGGTAGAGGGTGCACAATCGCTCTGGGATGTTGTACAACGCATCTCCAATTCTGCTTCCTTAAGAGAGATTCTTCCCCAGCCTATATACATTGCTATTACTAAGTTGGTGTTTGCGGTGCATAGACAAACCGGTGGTGGAGAGGTATATATGTCTAAACATATGTATGTATTACGAATTTTTTGGAAAACATTCTTATTTTGACTTGCATTCGTTTCAAGCTAGAGGAGGTACTCCCGTAGGGAGCAGCAGTATGATACGGCATTCTGAGGCAGTCGCCTTCAATCATGGAGACTACAACAACGATGAGGAGTGAGTTTTTTCTATATGTAATGTATATTGTGACCGGATATGTGTTATTAGATATTTATGGATTTTTAGATCGTGTTAGACATGTTTGTACTGGAATGCATTTATTTTTTTCTATATGTATTGTATTTTGGATCCTATTTGTGATTTAATTGCTTTATGGATGGATATATGATATGATTTATAGATTACATGTGATTGTACGATATGAAGATGTATGAATGTTGAATATGTATTGTGGTTAGATTCTTAGATATAGGGATGTGATATATATGTATACAAGTTTTTATATATATGTATTCCCGTACAGTGAGCGAACTGATAGAAAAGAATTTTTTTTGCGAGTTAATAAACATTGGTGACGGGGTGCCCTGTCACCAATGCACATTGGTGACAGGGCAACCCGTCGCCAATGTCAATAACATTGGCACCAGGTTGCCCCTTCACCAATGCGCATTGGTGACGGGGCTATCCGTCGCCAATGTGTTAGACATTGGCGATGGATGGCCCCATTGCTAATGTCTGATGGTGATGGACGGTTGTCCATCGCCTTTGTTCCCCGTCGCCATTAATACCTGTCGCTAATGACTCGTCACCAATGGGCATCGAAGACGGAAACATTGGCGACGAGCGCCAACCCGTCACCAATGCCTTGTTTCCTACCAGTGAGTTTATAGTATGTCTACGTATATATGCATTTGAATGTGTATGTGTATTAATTTTGTGTATGTATATGCATATGTTATGGGTTATATACGTGTGTCAGTGGATGTGTACACATACTGGGTATATTTGTATGTGCACATTTATGTGTATTTAGTACCTATATGAGATTGCGTAGGTGCTATATGTGTGTAGGTGTGCATATAGGTGTACATCTTTTATGTATATGTAGGTGTGTATTATATGCATACGTGTAACGAATACGTGTAAGTGATACGTATATGTAAACCGGGCGGAGCTAGCTGAGGGCAAAGGGGCCTTAGACTCCCCTTGATATTTATATATTTGCAAAATATACCCACAACCTCATGCACACTTCTCTCAAAGACATGAACATTTGGAAAATCCATCCCAAAATCTCAATATTGCGAACTAAACCCAATTCATCAACTTTGGAAAAAGATTATTCCTATAAACTTTGGTAGATATGGTGAGTAAATATTTGACTATTTGTTGATATTCTTTGATTGCATTTACAAAGTAACATATCAAAGTCAGTGATTTATTGATTTGGGAGGTTTTTTCCCCCAAAGTAGTTGATGATTGATGATAAGTTTGAAAATATTGAGATTTGAGGGGAAGTTATGCAAATATGCATAATTTAAGGGGTAAAGAACCTGGTTAATAATAACTTCATAAGTCATAGGCTGTAAAATGTGTAAGCCCCTGAACTTTTTCAAAATTCTTATGTTCTTCTCATGAGTTATGAATAAATTGCGAGTAGATCACGAGTCGTTTGGATTTCTCACTTGCATTTCCTCCGTCATCATCCGCTTGTATTGCTCCACCTCCACCTCTCATACTCAACCAGACCTTATTCTGGTCGTTTTCTACATATTGTCCCCCTCTATTGGGTTGGATCCCTCTTACCGAAATTCCTAACTTTTCCATGGTCCGTACGTATTTATGCATGTCTATACGGTACATGTTTATGTATGTTCGTATATGTTTAAATATAGTCCCTCTTGAAATAAAACTTCCTCTTATATATATGATGATAAATTCACAATAAAATAAATTCAAAAAGAAGATCAGATAGAAGCAGACCTAAGGCTAACAGTTGTAGCTAAGACTAATTAATAGGGTGGAAGTGGGGCTCGAACTTATTTATGAGGGGGTTAAGGTGAAAGCACACAGCACAGAGCATAGCAAACAGGAGATCAGGAGAAGGTATGGGAGTGGGGGAACCAAGGGCTCTGCAGGCGGGAAACCCCAAATAATTCCTGCATGCTTCTGCTGCTGCTGCCTCTGCCCGCTGTGAAATTGCGGGCAGCTCGGGCAACAGGCTAAATGCTGCTGCAGTCTGTGCAAAACCGTTGAGCCTTCGCTGCTGTTCAGTCGCTTTCTGTCCTTGTATAAACATACACATAGAATGAAGAGCAACAACCCAACAAAAAAAAAAAAGTAGTAAATTTTCAACAAAGGAAAAAAGATGTTTTGTTACTATTTTTGTACCCCGCTTCTTTCACTGCTTCCACTCTTTAATGTAGCTCTGACTTTCTTTTTCTTGCTTTGTTTATAGTTTTTGGGATTTGCGTCATTTAATTCATTTATCTAAGTTTAACTAGCTATAATCGCAAAAGTTCAAATAAAAAAATTCAAAAGTTTAACTAGCTATTGATACATGTAATTGGCTGACGGCTAATATACAACTTAAGTCATCAGTATATCGGGTTGATAACTAATAAACATTGTTTGCCATTCTAATTTATTAAATTTTATAAAACAATGCCGTTTTTTTAACATGTGTTCATGGGCATTTCTTAAAAGATGAGAGAGGCAGATAGAAATAATTAAATTGTAAGTGCAGAGACGGAGCCATATATATACAACCATTGTGGACAAATACACCTGCTGGATTTTGAATTTTTAGGGGTATATAGCTATTATAGGTATATATTATTTACTTTTTAGACTTAATACTAATATTTCTCTCACTTGTACTTATATTGCCCCCACTTGATATTTTAAACAACGTGACAAATGTCGAAAGGAAGATGAGCAAAATTTTGATGAAAAATAGGTATTTGATATGATTGATAATGAATTGATTATATAAAGATTTCAAAATATGAAAACTCATCAAGAACAATTGTGAAATGACTTTTATCTTTGATGTTGAAATACATTAGTGAATTTATTTTTAGTGCACATATAAATATTATATTTTATTTGTTTATAATTTATTATCCCCACTATCCCAGCAATTGCCTCCTCCCACTGAGCAAGTGGGACTCCCTAATTTTCACTAATTTCTCTTTTTATGTCTGCTCTCATTATCTCTTTCATCTCTCTAATGAGTGTCCATTGACACCCGTTAAAAAAACCCAAAAAATTATAAATTTCATAAATAACTACTATGATTGAAAATTTATATTCAATTAATTAGACTATGTTTAGATACCATGGTGTTTTATTTGTTTCCAATGTGTTTTACCAAAAATAAAACATCATGCTTGGAAACCATGTTGATTTTTGACTTAATCATCCTCAAACAAAAACAAAACACTTTTTCAAAACACCTTTTGGTGTTTTAAGTTTGGTGTTTTGGTTTTGAGTTTGAGGAGGTGTTAATATAATATCTAACATAATATAGTAAATGTAATTAATATATAGTTATTATCGACATGCTAATTATATTATATTATATTATACTATACTATATTATAGTTAATCTAATATATTAATAATATTTATTAAATAATATAAAAATATAATAATTAAAATATCTTATATAATAATATAATAACATATTAAATACTAGTACTTAATATGTTGATAATGTATTATAAAATAATAAATAATAATAAAACATAAATAAACTAATAAAAATAATATAAAATTTATTGATAATAAATAAAAATATAATAATGATATAATAATATACTATACAATATTATAATCACTATAATATTATAAACTTTTAATAAATAAATTGTAATAAATTAATAATTATAAAAACCCAAAATTTATAAATTTCCATAAATAACTACTATGATTGAAAATCTTTATTCGGAATTAATTAGTAAATAGAAGCCAAAATCAAGTTACTTCTTAGGCAACTGCCAGCAAGAAAGTACTCATGCGATCCACAGTTGCCAGCTGTCTCCATTGCACATCACTATTGCATAATAAAAAGCCCTAATCAATATTGATAAGGATCTAATGTCACGTGCTTTGAATCTGGATTCATTAGAGCCAGAGAGACTTTTGGTTTTACTTCTTTTTTCCCTCCCCCAAGCTCTTGTGTGCGGTAGTGCACAATAAATAATGCAGTAAATTATATTAATTTATCTATTTATCTATACTACTATATAATAGCCCAAATGAGAGTAAACAAATTATGGATGAGTAGTGGATAAGTTCCTTCTCATAAAAGGATGTTTGAGGATGGAATTGTAATTTTTCACTAATATTACATGGTGAAGTAAATGAAATGTGAAAAGCTGTTTTGTCTTTGTCCTATTTGTTCTTTTTCCTTCCCTCTAATTATCAATTCAAATTATTAAGTTATTTTCTATACCAAACTCTATAAACAATTTTATATACAGTGGCGGGTTTAAGATTTTGGAAAAATAGTTTCACTATATAATTAATAATTTAAAATTTTATATTGTGGTCTATGAATTTTCATATTTGGAGAAAAGTAACTAATTGTATCATTAGTAACACTATTGAATACATTTTTCTTAATATATCTTGTCATAAGCAATCATTGAGTCAAACATCACTCATTTTATTCCACAAATTACTCTTTCGAACTTCATTGTGTAAAAACCCTTTTGACATTTAACCTTAGCCACCTATAAAATTATTACCATATTTAAAAAAATAGACAAAATAGTTGTAAGTAGTAAGTTTTAGTGTGGTAGGGTTTTATTATTCCTTGAACAAAATGGGGTCTTGTGACCCTACTTTGGTATAGGTAGATCTGCCAATGTTTATATATTGCTAAAATCATTATTAAATTATGTTAAAGAAAACACACACGCATTATCTATATATTGTGTTACCTAAAGAAGTGGTACAAGAAGGAACCAAAACTTGGAGTTAAGGGAACAAATACTCATTGCTAATATATAATATGTTGAGACTAGACTTTTGTGAGTCTCTCATTTAGAATAAACAATTATAATTCACACAAGCAATATTAATATTAGATGCATAATATTTATCTTTACATGGATGGAGCCACAAATCATATCTGGATAAATTAAGGAGAATAAGATATAGGGTAAAATGATGATTTCTTCACTTTTCAATATCAATCTCATAATCACATATATTCTTGGGGCAACTCAGTAGGTCACATGGCAAAGTTGTGTCACTCCCCCATGAGGGAGCCTGAGTCGATTCTCATGTGCGCTAAAGGTACATTAGTTATGGTCATTGGTGGTGTTTATGTGCGCCAAAAACGTATTTTTCTATAAAAAAAAAATCACATATATTCTTTCATTTATTTCATATATAAAGTTCCAGGAAAATGTAAATTTTAAATTTCATGTACGTGCATCTGCACGTGTCTCGATGCTAGTGAGTTATTATTGAAACGTAAAAAAGTCGTGATATGATCATCATGGTTCACGAGAATAGAAAACAGGACAGGGTAGACTTTTGCAACAGTACAGGGCGGCTCACACTTTGGAACTGGCCTTATACTATTTTGAGGAGGTCCAGGTCCAAAGATTCTTAGTTTGATGGGGACTTTATACCTTTAGCATGATATTGTACGTCTCGTGGGCTAGAGCCCATTAAGGTAATATTTTAGCCCATTAGGGAAATATTACTTGAATCTTTTCGTTACAAGTTTGGTCTTTTTCTCTCTTTGCTTCTTCTTTTTGAGTTTCTAATTTTATTACATTTTTATTTTTCTAACCAAGTTTAAAATCTATTATAGAACTTAGTATAAAACTATCTGATAAATGAACAAAAATAAGTGCGAAGAAATGAGAATATGATAATCTTGTTGTATACACTAAAAGATAGTTTAAGAAACAAGTGCATTCGTTAGATAATTAGGTGTTGAGCTTGTTGTATACACTACAAGATAGTTTAAGAAACAAACTCATTCGTTAGATAATTTGGTGTTGCTCTTGCTGAAGATAAAAAGAAAAGAGAATCTATTGAAATGGTTTGATCATTGTATAACTGAGATCATTTAATGCACTAGTTAGAAGAAATAATTAGATTAAATCAATGAGTCAAAATGGAGTAAGGAACAACTTAAAGGAAGTTTATGCGTCCATGAATTTTGCTTAATTACAGCTGGCTAGAATGGAGATATTGTTTGCTTTGTCCTTTTTGTTCTCTTTATATAGGTTTTTTATACGGAAAATGCTTTTAGGCCCCCAAAATGATAAAACAAATGTGACTAAGCCCCAATACTTAGTCATCAAGTGCTTAGAGCCCAAAATGAAAAGGCAAATGTGTTTAGCCCTCAATATATATTGCCATGTCAAAATTCTTTATTTATCTCTATTCTACCACCATTTAATAACATGTCACCCCCCCCCTCTCTCCTCACTCATTTGTGTTAACCTTCACATTCAAGTGAAAAACAACTCTACTTATGAGTTAGTTTTTAAACATATGAGTTGGTTGTTAAACTTATATGATAGTTATTAAAGTTATTAGTTAGTTGTTAAAATTATGAAGTGATTGTTGAATTTCAGAGTTGTATGTTAAACTTATGAGTTAGTTGTTAAACATATGAGATAGTTGTTAAACTTATTATATCACCAAATTGCCCAAAAATAATTTTAATTTTTATTAATCTAATAAGTTTAACATCTAATAAGTTTCACAAGTTCAATTTTGAAATTTTTAAGGGGTTAGAGTTATGAGTTAGTGGGTAAACTTATGAGTTAGTTTTAAACATATGAGTTAGTTGTTAAACTTATGTGATTGTTGTTAAACTTATTAATTAGTTGTTAAACTTTTAAATTAGTTGTCAAATTCCGAGTTATATGTTAAACTTATGAATTAGTTGTTAACCTTATGAGATAGTTGTTACACTTATTACATCTCCAAATTAACTTTAATTTCATAAATCTAATAAGTTTAACATCTAACACTAGTAGAAAATCAACCAACCTAGACGAATTAACCTAGACAGAAATTTTTCCATCTAGTTTGAAGCAACCTAGATAGAAAAATTTCCGTCTAGAATGGTGGGTCCCACATGAAAACTCTAGTTTCTTTTCACCACCTCGCCGCCTCCCAAATTCATTTTCCCATGAAAATTTTTCGTCTAGGATACATCCTAGATGGAAAATTTCCGTCTAGAATGGTGGGTCCCACATGAAAACTCTAGTTTCTTTTCACCACCTCGCCGCCTCCCAAATTCATTTTCCCATGAAAATTTTTCGTCTAGGATACATCCTAGATGGAAAATTTCCGTCTAGAATGGTGGGTCCCACATGAAAACTCTAGTTTCTTTTCACCACCTCGCCGCCTCCCAAATTCATTTTCCCATGAAAATTTTTTTCTGTCTCTAAAAAAATCTGCCGCTCGCTGCTATCACTTGCCACCTCCTCTCGTCATCCCCACGCCTCAATCTCCTGTTGAAGCAAGGTATTTGTTTTTCTTTCTCTTCCCAAAACACCCAAATCACCACTCTGACCTCACCGCCCCGCTAGGACTTTGCCGCCGTTCAGACCTCGCCCCCTCACCTCTGCTCTGACCTCAACCCCGCTACCTCCAACAAACTCCGGATCGGATCCATCACCAGATCCCCCTCAGGTTCTTGATTCTCTCTTCAATTAGAGAAAAGAAAACCCTAGATATTCGATGTTTGGATGTAAATGTGATGTTTTTTTGGTGTAGGATGAAAGAGGAGCGTTCTGGTCGTCAGATCTGATGCTAGGCAGCGGGGATGCAGCTTGATTATCTACGCAGTTGCAGTTTAGTTCTTGAATTTTGTGTTTTTTGTTTTTCCTTTTTGGGGATTTTAATTGAGATCTTTGCGTTTGTGTTTTTGTTAGAAGAAGGCTGCTGCTGTGGTGACCTCGAAACCTGGGTTAGTTGTTGTGCTATGCCTCTAATTTGTTCTAGTTAATTGAAAATTTCTTTTAATTGATTGCTATCTGAGAATAATTCTATGAAAATTGATCAAATTTCAAATCTCTGAGCTGGTTGCTTATTGTCACAATAATAATTGATATTCTCAGAAATGGAGTGTGAATCTATCATCACTCATGAGAAGGTTGCAGCAAAAAAAAACTGATCTCTGTAGGAATTTGACAACTTTCTTGTACCTACAATTTGCGAATTTAGTCTGTTATATAGTGAGAAATTTGAATGATGTATAAAGACTAATTGGTAGCCAAACTTGCCAACTATTGCTTGATTCATAAAAGGATTACCTGATGTCATCGATAAGCTCAAGTTTTATTATATCGAACATTAACTCACCATTTGGAATAAGCAGATAAGAAATTTGCAAAAGGAGTCATTGAGTTTTCATTCATCCTCTAATTCATGATGAGCAATATCCTCGTCCTAACTTTATTTAGTCATTTGTATCCTTGCTTGTATCATTAATGATGTTTATATCCTAACATATTCCTTACCTGAAACTAATAAAATTATAGATTGTGCCACGGCTATATCCAAAACTAAAGGATCCAGTGCAACGAAGAAGGAAGCTCAGACAGTTTCAAAGAAATAACCCCTAAAGGCAAAGGAAGTTCTAAATGTAACAAAGCGTGATGAAAATATAATTGAAGGCTCGATGCTTCTTGCTTATAGTCAGGCCATTTTTGTATATTTTTTGCTTCTGATCAGTTCTAGTATTGAAAATCAGTTATTATCTATGCAAACAATTTATGTATTGCTCTAGTATTTTGGTGAATGTATTATTTGAATATGATTAGATTTGATATTAGAATATTATTAGATTGTGTTGGATATAAATATGATTTGATGTTGTGCAATATTGTGCACATATACAGGTAATATTATATGCCGTACAAAGTAGATTTTGCAACAAAAAAACAGGAATTATAGCATCCTAGACGGAATTTCCGTCTAGGAAGCATCCTAGACGGTTATTTTAACCGTCTAGAAATATCCTAGACGGTTTTTTAATCCGTCTAGGATGTATTTCCATCTAGGATGGGTTTTCTAGATGGAATTCCGTCTATAATGCCACATCTTAGACGGAAACTTACTAGACCGACATCCTAGACGGAATTCCGTCTAGGATGGTCAACTTAGATGGAAATCTGGCTATTATAGATGAAATATTCCGTCTAGGATGCGATGTTTTCTACCAGTGTAATTTAGATGTTTCACAACTACTCATAAGTTTAACAACTATTGCATACGTTTAACTATTAATTCATAAGTTCAACAACTAACTAATAAGTTTAACCCCTTGAAAACTATAGAAATTATAAATAACCCCCTGAGAAATTGTAGAAAAACCCCATAAAGTTTCAAATAACCCTAATAAATTGCAGAACCACCCCAAAAATTTCAGAAATTGTAAATGACCGCAAAAAATTATTAAAAATTCCCTAAAAAGTTTCAAAAACTGTAAACGATCCCCCAAAAATACAAAAAAAAAAAAAAATAAAAAGTTTAAAAAATCACAAATGACCTCCTAAAAATTGCAAAAACCCTCTAGAAAGTTTCAAAAATTATAAATAACCCCCAAAAACTGCTAAAAACCCCTAAAAGGTTTCAAAATTTTTAAAAACTCCCCTAAAATTTTGCATAAACCCCCTAAAAAAATAAAAAGAGAAGGGTTTTCTTTCTAGATGTGCAAGTTAACACAAATGAGTGAGAAAAAAAGGGTAGGTGACATGCCATTAAATGAGGATAGAATGGGGATAAATAAAAGATTTTGACATGGCAAGGTATATTGGGGCTAAACACTTTTCCTTTTCCATTTTTGGGCCTAAGCATTTGTCGACTAAGTCTTGGGGAATAGTCACATTTATTTTATCATTGTGGGGCCTACAAGCATTTTTTTTCCTTTTTGATAACATGTGGTTCTTATATCATAATTAGCCTAACCTGTTGGGATTGCGTCTTTGATTCTTAGTGTTGATGGTTAAAATCACACTGTCAATTAACAATGATCTGAGGGTAATGAGGATCCGCTAACTTTCTCCGAATATTCGATTTTGAGAAGGGCTGCCCTGCACAAATGAGAAACTCGTAAGAGGGCGGGGTTGGTGTCCCCGGTTGTTCCTCTGACGATCAAATCAGTTAAGTGCTTGAGTGGAGGATAAAATGAATTGCAAGAGTTCTAGAGCTCAGTTAATTGATTAAAATGCAGTAAAAATTGCTTAGCCAGATGTTGGAAATAGTCCTCCTATTTATAGTGACGAAATAGAGGGGTAATTTGGTAACTTTGGCTGGTTATGGATTGGCGGTTGTGTCAGCATTCGCTTTACACGTGTCGGCCACTGTATGGAGTGAGTCATTTCGGCATGTAATGTGAAGTGACTGGGGGCATGGGTTGCCGGCATGGTCCGATGTGTTAAAAAGATCTTCGGGGACAAAGAAATAATATCTCTGATCATGCATTTAATGGGATGGCGACGTGCCGTCGGCGAAGGGTTCGTGGTATATCTCTATCTTCTTATTCGCTTGGCCGGGTGCCGAGAAGTACCGCCTTTCGAGTCGGCATCGTGAGATGTTGACCAAGCGAGTCGGTATTGCGGGATGTCGACCAATTGAGTCGGCTTGTCCAAAGAGTCGACATGTACCGCCATTCGAGTAGGCATTGTGAGATGTCGTCCAAGTAGAGTCGGCTATGCTGCAAAAGATGTCGGCCCTCCCACGGTGTTGGCTTGATCAAGTGCTTGATGCGGGGTACTTGTCTGCTACTAATTGGGGATTAAGATTTGGTAATAAAAATACCATAACAGTTGGCCCCTTTCACTTGGAGTCGGCTTGGGCCGGGTCCGAGTGAAATAATATTCTGAGTTGGTCAATTTCTAGTGCGCATTGATGAGAGGAATTGAGAAGTCTCTTCAGATGGGACGTGGCTGACGTCAGTGCACAACTTTTGACTGCTGTCGCTTCGCGCTCTGTGTCGGATTACGGGCTACATGAGACAGGTGTGCTTTGCCTCGATCTAAGTGAAGGTGCTTCGGACTCCAGAATTAATGCATGGTGTTAGTTTGGTACCAATTTGATCGCCACGATCTTGATAGCTGTCCGAGACCGGTACTTATAAATGCGGTTTCTAAGGAGAAGAGAGAGAATTGTTTGTCTCTGCATCATCTTCCATCTTCAAAGAAATTAGGTTATCCCTACCTCTATTTCGTAATTTTCTTCAGATCAGATCTAATGGCGTCTCGAGCTCTCAACGCGAGGCAAGAACTGCTGGCGGAACTTCATTCCAAAGTGACACTTCCCCAGTTGAGGAATCTCCGGGAGAGATTCAAAATTCCCCTGGGCAATACCTTAACGGCACCAACGAGGTCGCAGGCCGTCTACGACCACGACAAAAATAGGTTTCCGCTTTACATTCGGCATATAGAGTACGGCTTGTGCCTCCCCCTACATCCCTTCCTGGACCGTGTCTTCTCAGCTTTGGGAGTGTCTCCCATGCAGAAGAAGCCGAATGCCATAGGGACCCTGGTAGGGTACGTGGTAATTTGCCACTGGCTAGGGGTTCAACCGTCTCTGAACGTGTTGGGCCATCTGGTCAGTGTCAAGGTCTATCAGAAGGAGGCCCATTACCACTTCCAGATGGTGGGTTGATTGAAGATCGTTGCCAAATTTCCTGAGTCGAATAATGACTGGAAGGAAAAGTTCGTCTGGATCACAGGGGATGGCTTGGCATTGGGCTACTTGGATTGGCCTAAGATAGTGAGGGAGGCTCTGACGCTGGGGGACCTTTCGCCCAACGAGAGGAAGGCTCTAGACCAAGTCAGACAATTTGTCGGCCCTCGCAAGCTGGAGGACTTATTCGACAACAACGTTTTGTGGGTGGCCGGCATCTCTTCCGTGGCGCCAATTGCCAGAGATCATGAGAGAGCAAGTAGATTGTTCGTGGGTTCGGTGGAAGTTACTGGGGGCCCGACGGCTTCACACACTGGGGCTTAAGTCCAAACCGTAGAGGCTCAAGAAGGGCCGTCGACGGTGTCGACTAAGCATCCCCACCAAGCTATGGTGACCGAAGAGGCTGTAGTGACTTCCCCCCAAATGGCTATTGCTGGGGTCAGTCTAGCAGGCATGACATCATCATCCATCCAGGCCGAGGGGAAGAGGAAAAGGGTTAGAAAGTCTGATGACCGAAGGCCTGAGATGGCAACTGAGGCGACCGAGGCTGAGACCATCCAGGTGGATGAGGGGTCTCCTACCTAGGAGGAGGAAGTGACTGGTCGACAAGAGGCCAGGGTTGAGACCGTGCCCCAAATAGGGGATGAAGAGGCTCCTGTTATCCCAACTGGGTTGACTCGTCGCCAGGGGAAAGAGCCGGTTGCAGGGGAGGCGGCTTCTTTTGGGAGTCTACGGTACCCGTACTCACACCGTGTGGATGAGATCGACACGGAGGATTGGGAGAGGATGAAGAATATACTGATTGGGGTTCCAGGCCTAGGTCCTCGGTACAACCGGGAGCCAGACCCAGAAACCTTCATCAGCTCGACCACCGCTTCGACATCAGGGGGTCAGTCCTTGGGTCGCGCGTGGGCCAGCTGTGACAATAAAATAATTCTGGCTGCCTCGTGATGAAGAGATTCTGGGAGAAGTCCCCAACATCGATCTCCTACTTGGTTCGCGGGCCTCTCGTGGAGCACGAGATATTTAGTCGGATGGAGCACACCCGAACTGCTTATCTAAAGCTTCAAGGGGAGCTGGAGGCTCAAAGGGCCGAGGTTGGGGGCGATCTTCAGAAAGCCCTCTAGGATTTGTCGACAAAGGAGGACGAATTGGCCGACTGGCGCCCAGAGCTAGAGGTTCAGGAAAAGATGATAGAGGAACTGAAAGCTTCAGATGCCTCAAAAATCACCGAGATTGATCGGCTCAAGCGCGAGCTTCTAGAGAGCAATAAGAGGGCAAAACACTTGTCTGGGAAGCTTTCGCAGGGATTCCAGGAGAGGGATCACACCTTGGCTCAAGATGAGGTTGAGCGGCAAGCCGTCCAACATGCTAAAACTCAATTGGAGGAGGAGCGGATGGCTGGGCTCAAGCTCCGAGAGGAGAACGCTCACCATGAGGAGTCGTTGGTCGTGGCTCGCAATCGCCTTGAGCATCTAGAGTCCGAGGCCTATCGGTCAGAAGCTGTCGAGGAGTATCGCCAAGGCATCTTCGGGAAGACGGAGGTGGCGCTAGCCTGCAAGGCCAACCATGACTATCTATTGGCATAGCTTTCGGCCGAGATGAGAAGTTTACCTGACCGCTTTCACTATCCTCCGAGAGTGGCTAAGTGCTTGAGCGAACTCTCGAAGGTAGAGGAGCTAGGTGCGGGCTTCGATCTTGGTGAAGACGATGGTGACGACGGTGAACTGGGGGACGAGACGGATGGTGGCCCCGGATAGTCGACAGAGGCGAGAGGTGAGGGTTCGTCTGGGAGGAAGGATGAAGAAGCCGAGCGGGAGGTTCAGTCAACTCCTTCACCGCCAGTTGCCAGTGGCGCCTGCCTCTGACTCCGGGAGCGGGGATGGACCTCTCTTAGGGTGTTCTTAGGGCTTTCGTCATTTTGTTGTATTTTTGCTTATGCATTTTTGTAATGTACATATGTCGAAAGATATGAATAAAAGGAATTTTTACCAACTCTGAATTTATCGTGTTGTTCGATTTATACTTTGTTTGAAATAAGTTGGCTTGATTGAGAGTCTGGATGTTGGGTTGCCTATTTTTGTTTTGATTAAATGAGAAACACTTGCCAGGTTATCGACGTATGCCTTGGACGTAGGATAGATGTAGAAGTTCCACCTTTGCACTTCACTTTAATACATAAACGATTAAGTGCCGAGTGGGAGATCGGCCATGTTGGGGACTCCTCTCCACATAGGGACTAAGAAGGAGATTTAGGATAGGTCAAGAGGTGGGCGCTTTGCCCTCTCAAGGTCGAGTGCTCTGGTTTGTCAGAGTCGACCAACACTGTGTTTTACATTGTCCGTGCAAGTTGTCAGCCCATGGGGTCGACAAGATATGTCGGCGGTACTTGAACAGTTAAAAAAAGTGGTGAGTACCGAGGTGCCTTTATGGGGCAGGCAAGGGGTCATTGTTGAAAAGACGTTATGACGTCATCGAATATGATGTGCCGTTGTCGCTTCGATTTCTGAGTGAAGTGGCTTGAAGTAAAGAGGGCGGCGCTTCGATTCTCATGCTATCCATTCAGATTTTGAGGCCAATCATATCCGTCCATAGTGGACTAAAGCGGGCATTCTGATTTCACCACGTGTCACCCCTGGTGCTTATATATATCTCTTGAAGGGAGAAGGGTTTTTCCTTTACAAGCCCTAACCCTAATTCTCTCCTCCTTGCTTAATCTCTTATCAAATCTTAGACAAACTTTCATGGCCACCCAATCTACTACCTCAGACCGTAACGAGGCAAGGATCGGTCTTCTCCGGTCCATCCGCTCGAAGATCTGCGTCCAAGAGCCGAAAAGATTCTACGAACTCTATGACATCCCTCGGGCCTTCACTCCGTCAGCGCCCAGCGGGGTTGAGCCCGTGTATCACCACGACGGGGACTTCTCGCCGCTTTGTTTGGCGCACCTGGAGTATTGGCTCCGACTGCCACTTTACCCCTTCATTAAGGAGGTTTGCGGCATTTTGGGGGTGTCCCCCTCTCAATTCATGTCCAACGCGATCACCATCTTGGTGGGGTTCCTAGTGGTGTGCCATCGGGTCAGAGTCGAACCCAGCATTTGCTTGTTCGGCAACTTTATGGGGGTCAAGACGTCGAAGAAGGATGCCCACTACTTCTTCCACTACCTAGGTGGATACAAACTGGTGTCAGACACCCCCGACACCAATAAGGACTGGAAGGAAAAATTCTTTTGGGTCTTCGGCGCCGACGCTATCCTCTCCTGCCCCACCTGGCCTGAAATCAAGAAGGATGCGCTGAGGCCCCAAGTGCTCTCGGCTGAAGAGAGGAGGCATTTTGAGAAGATTCGCTCCTATGCCGGGTCTCGAGAGATAAACAATCTCTTTGAGCCGGCATCACTTAGGGTGGCTGGCATATCCAGGGTTCCCCCATCCGAGGTTGACAAGGCGAGAGCAGCTCTACTCGCTCTCCCTTTGAAGAAAAGCCCTCAGAGGAATACGAGGGGGGAGGAGTCGGCTTCAGCGGGACCGGTCTCGATGTCGAGGCTCCAGAAGCGATTCAGGGGGCAGTTGGCCCCTGAAGAATTGGTTGACTTGCAGTCAAGGTGTGAAGAGGTGGCGGCCAAATTGGCTGGGCCAGGCTCGGCTGCTAAGAAGGAGAAATTGGATAAGAGGAGGCGGCTGGGCGAAGAGCAAGGGCCCAGTGGGACGCTTAGGTCAGCAATCGCCCCTCCTCCCCAACAGTCCGAGATCATCATTATTGATGAAGCCTCTCCTCACAGGCAAGGGGAGTGAGACCAAGCCACCGAGGCCGTAGCTAAAAACACAGGGGCGAGTATCCAGGCCCACTTACCCGAGCCAAGCCAACGGCCGGGTAAGGAGCTTGCGGGAATAAGCGGAGGTGCTAGAGAGGAGGTGGCCCTTCCCCAGCCTACTGCAGAACCCCGAGGGCTGATGACGCTTCGGCGCCAAGGGGCATTTTTGATTGGTCCTTCCACCATGCCGTGGCACCTGAGGATGAGGCATGGCACGGGTTCTGTGACAAGGCAGTCAGTGAGGTGCGGAGTGAACCTGCTCATAGGGAGGTTGTTCCCAAGGCTGACCGGTTTGTCCTCCAGAGGCCCCTTGACAAAGAGAGCTCCATTCTCAAGTCGTGCACAACTCAGATTTGGGCTCTGGAGCAATTCTCCCTCCTTAGGGACGTGTCAATGCTAATGAATGTTCCAAGTGTGGGTTTGCATTTGGCCCTCAAGGGCTACCTACTGCGAGGGGCCTTGGTCAAGCACGAACTGTTCTCCTGGCTCTCCTACGCTTACAATCTCCCTTCTAACTTCACTGAGGTGCTGGCCAAGGAGAAGGATATTAGGGAGGCAGCCGAGAAGAGGGTTGCGGAGCTGGAAGCTGAGCAGGACCGTGCTGAAGGCAAGTGGCATCGAGAGCTTGATATCAAGGATGACTTGATCAAAGGGCTTGAGACGCTCCGAGCCAAGCAATCAGCCTCGATAGAGAAGCTCAGGAGCGACTTGGCCAAGCTCTAGGAGGATGTGGGCCATCTACAGCAAGGGATCGCCGAGTGGGATGGTAGACTCCAACACTTGGGGGAGGAGGTCGAGTTCGAGAGTCGTCTCAGGCGCGAGGCTCAAGAGAGCTCTTGGGCGGATCGTTCGGTGGTCCAAAAGCTTCGCTTCCCATCTCCACTCCCGACTCTAGCCGAAGGCCATGAGCCGAGGGCCATGAGATTATCTGTATCTTTCCCGCTTTTGTATATATTTTTTCTTTTTCTTTTTTATAAATGATGTAAATTTTTCTCCTATGTGAATAAAATTCAGATTTGTTTTTCTGTATCCATTCGCTTATTGTTTGAGCTTCACCTATTCTTGGCTTTGTTTGAATAAGATTGGTAGCCGTGTTGAATAGGCTGTGTTGAAATGATCCGAACGCATAAGGGGCGAGTCGAACGGTTCGCCTCCATGCTTCTTTTGTTTGGGTACCTACAATTAATTTAGAATGGCAAGAGATACCTTAGTTTTTATCCCGTTGGTTGCCAAAGATTTTGCGACCATGCCTTGGTCTTATTGGCAAGTGATGACCTAGTGGTCAGGTGCCTTGGTCTTATTGAGGACGCCGAGGTCTTTTCGGCAAGTGGCGACCTAGTGGTCGGGTGCCTTGTTCTTATTGAGGACGCCAAGGTCTTTTTAGCAATGACGACCTAGGGGTCGAGTGCTTTGGACTTAGTGTTGGCGCCAAGATCTTTTCGGCAATGATGACCTAGGGGTCGAGTGCCTTGGACTTATTTCAGTAATGACGACCTAGGGGTCGAGTGCCTTGGACTTAGCGTTGGCACCAAGGTCTTTTCGGCAATGACGACCTAGCGGTCGAGTGCCTTGGATTTAGTGTTGGTGCCAAGGTCTTTTCGGCAGTCGAAAGGTAATGTGGGAGTCGACCGCATGGTCTACCGTTTGGGTTTTTATCCCGGATAGGCCCTGAGAGCTTTCGCCCCCTAATTGTTTACACTGCGTGAATAACACAAGAGTTAGGCTCAAAAAGATTTTTATTAGGAGTAAAATTCTTCTTACAACATTATTGTCAATATTTTGTAAGGCGCTCGACATTCCATGGATGTTGTAGGGTCCTCCCATCAGGGGCTCTTAGCCGATAAGTGCCCGGTTGCAATTCTTCAAGGACTATGTATGGCCTCTCACAGTTGGGAGCCAGCTTGCCCCGCCTGGCATCTTTGTCAAAGTCACTTTTTGCAGGACCAGATCGCTGACGCAGAACTTCCTGGGTCGGACTTTGTTGTTATAGTACTGGGCGATCCGCTATTGGTTGATGACCCGGGACCGGAGTGCTTTCGCTCAAACTTCATCTATAAGGTCGAGTCCAACTCGAAGTCCTTCGGAGTTCAAGCCTTCATTGAAATGCTACAGGCGGATTGTCAGCATGCTGACTTCGACTGGTGTGACCACCTCGACCCCAAAGGTTAGCATGAAGGGAGTTTCTCCTGTGGAGCTCTTGTGGGTAGTACGGTAAGACCAAAGGATGCTTGACAACTCTTCTACCCAGTTCTTGACCGCGTCGTCCATCTTTTTCTTCAAATCTTTGTAGAATGCATTTGTTGGCAGCTTCGGCAAGTCCATTGCATTTAGGGTGGGCGACCGAGGCAAACTTGAGGTGGATGATGTATTCTTCACAAAAGCTTTGAAAGCCTCCGCTATCGAACTGGGTACCATTGTCTGTCACAAAGGAGAGTGGCACGCTGAATCGGCACACGATAGACTTCCATACAAAATTTGTGACATTGCCCTCACCTATTTTAGCCAAGGGTTCGGTTTCGATCCATTTGGTGAAGTAGTCGACGGCTATAATTAAAAACTTTCGCTGCCCCGAGGTAATAAGGAAAGGGCCCAGCAAATCCAGCCCCCAATAGGCGAAAGAAATTGGGCTCAAGATGGAGGTGAGCTTAGTAGCCGTCGCTCTCAGGATGGTCGAGAAGAACTGACACTTCTTGCACAAGGATACAAGCTTCTTGGCATGGGCTTGTATGGCAGGCCAGTAATACTGATAATCACATTTTAATGACATTTTAATAACCTCATTATCTATTTTATATCAATAAATATGTTACTAATAACATGTTTTATCTTATTTTGCAGAATAATGGAGTATTAATGAATAAAAGCTCAAATGACTCAAATTCTCGAATTTCTACCAATTGTTGAAGCCCAAATCGAAGACAAGCGAAGGCCCAAGATACCAAGGAATCCAAGAAGAATTAGTGCAAAATATCAAGAAAGACAAAATCCGTTGGGAACCAATCGGTTGACCAACGGTTGGCCAACCGGTTATTAACCGGTCGGCCAACCGATTGGTCGGCAGCAGATTCAATTTAGGAAAGATTTCTTCCTTTTGGCCAAGTTTGATCCAATGGTTCACATCAACTCCGTTGGGGTATAAATAGGGTAGTATCCGAGGGTTTAGAGGTGTGAAATATTTTGTAAAACTCCTTTTGGAGAGAAAGGGTTGCTCTTGTTTTAGAGTACCTTTCATTGTAATAATTTTTCCTCAATAAATAAATATTTTCTCCCTTTAATCCCATCTTCTTCTTCTTGTTCAAGGACCAAAAGGAGGATGAGTGGATGATGATGAGTTGCGTGTTTCTCTTTATTTCTCTTTATTATTTCTTTTTCTTTCTTGTTATTTATTTGCTTTGTAGTTTAGATTTATTTGCTTTGTAGTTTAGAATTTTTAGCTTTTGTAGTTTAGATTTAATTGCTTTGTAGTTTAGAATTTTTCTTTTCTTTTTATTTTCTTTCTTTTTCTATTTGTTTGAATTTCCCAAGATGTTGAACTAAACTCTTGTGGGGATCTAGGTTGCATGAAACTAGTTTGATCTCTTTTGTATTTATGAATCATCTCTCTTATGCTTAAAAGATCATGTTTAGGTTAATCAACTAGAGAACTAATCGATAGAAGAAGAATTTGATAGTTTATGCTTTCCTTAAGTGGTTTGATAGGCTATGCTTATGAATTCTAGGATTATTATCTTGTTATTACTCTCTTCATGAGTTTGAATTTCAATTAGGTGATAATTTGATAAGTTATGCTTTCCTTAAGTGGTTTGATATCTTATGCTTAATAAATCTAATATGAGATGTGGTAAAAGAGAATTTTTCATAGATTATAATTTGAGTTAGCTAGTGGATTCAATTCTAGATTCCTTCATCTCTTATTGAATTCTCATCTTTTAATTGTGATTCCTTTCACACACAATCCAAATCCACTCTCTCATCACTTCATCATGCTTTCATACTATCTTGAATAAAACCCTAATTGTCACGCATAATTTGAGAACCGAACTTGAATCAAACACTTCCTATTTCCCGTTCCTCGTGGGATCGACAATCTTAAATACTATAACTTGACAATGGTTGTGCACTTGCGACTATAAAAGGTAAACACTGCTTTTGCCCATCAAGTTTTTGGCGCCGCTGCCGGGAACGGTGTTAAGTAGGAATTTTTTCTTAGTTCTTTAACTTGTGTGTTTGTCTATTGTGAATGACAAAAGGAGCTTGAAGGCAAAGAGTTGAAGATTCGAGATTGAAGGTTGCCTCCAACGAGGCTTTGCATTGCTTTTATGCAGTAACTCTTCTCTCTAGTATTTTTAATTCCACCTTATAGGTAGTTCATCACATTAGAGACAATTAGGTTAATATAAAAAAAACTGACTTTCTTTCTTGTCGACCATAATTAAAAATATATATATATTTTTCTTTCTCATCCTTTTAGTTGCTTTTAATTTCTAGGGTGCATTGCATATAATAGTAGGAATTCACCAAAGTGATTTGAGCATTTTGAATTGACACTCACTTAAAAATATTTTTAAGGGCAAAACCCATTAATCAAGATAAGGTGAGGGATTTCATCACCCTTTCCTTAGCCAAAATCACTGATTCCTCACTACACAAACCCAAGCCTCCTAAAAAGAATTAGGCGTTGGCCCCTAAGGATTCGAGCTCAATAAGAAACAAGAAATTCTTGAGTGAACTGGTCTAAGTTTATTTGGATTAATTGGTGTCTAAGGCTTAAAAGATCATGTTTAGGTTAATCAACTAGAGAACTAATCGATAGAAGAAGAATTTGATAGTTTATGCTTTCCTTAAGTGGTTTGATAGGCTATGCTTATGAATTCTAGGATTATTATCTTGTTATTACTCTCTTCATGAGTTTGAATTTCAATTAGGTGATAATTTGATAAGTTATGCTTTCCTTAAGTGGTTTGATATCTTATGCTTAATAAATCTAATATGAGATGTGGTAAAAGAGAATTTTTCATAGATTATAATTTGAGTTAGCTAGTGGATTCAATTCTAGATTCCTTCATCTCTCTTATTGAATTCTCATCTTTTAATTGTGATTCCTTTCACACACAATCCAAATCCACTCTCTCATCACTTCATCATGCTTTCATACTATCTTGAATAAAACCCTAATTGTCCGCATAATTTGAGAACCGAACTTGAATCAAACACTTCCTATTTCCGTTCCTCGTGGGATCGACAATCTTAAATACTATAACTTGACAATGGTTGTGCACTTGCGACTATAAAAGGTAAACACTGCTTTTGCCCATCAAGTTTTAGGCGTTCTTGACGGTGTTAAGTAGGAATTTTTTCTTAGTTCTTTAACTTGTGTGTTTGTCTATTGTGAATGACAAAAGGAGCTTGAAGGCAAAGAGTTGAAGATTCGAGATTGAAGGTTGCCTCCAACGAGGCTTTGCATTGCTTTTATGCAGTAACTCTTCTCTCTAGTATTTTTAATTCCACCTTATAGGTAGTTCATCACATTAGAGACAATTAGGTTAATATAAAAAAAACTGACTTTCTTTCTTCTTGACCATAATTAAAAATATATATATATTTTTCTTTCTCATCCTTTTAGTTGCTTTTAATTTCTAGGGCTGCATTGCATATAATAGTAGGAATTCACCAAAGTGATTTGAGCATTTTGAATTGACACTCACTTAAAAATATTTTTAAGGGCAAAACCCATTAATCAAGATAAGGTGAGGGATTTCATCACCCTTTCCTTAGCCAAAATCACTGATTCCTCACTACACAAACCCAAGCCTCCTAAAAAGAATTAGACGTTGGCCCCTAAGGATTCGAGCTCAATAAGAAACAAGAAATTCTTGAGTGAACTGGTCTAAGTTTATTTGGATTAATTGGTGTCTAAGGCAAGGTTTAGGGGTTCGTAAAGCCACACAAGGAACGAGGTACTTAATTGATCTTTGATCTCCTCTAGTACTATCCTTACGGCTAATTACCCACGAACCGGATTTTTCACTTAGGAGTTTTGGTTAGGAGCTGGTCTAGCTGAAGTTTAGGCTTAACCCTAGAGTTAGGGTGATTGAAAAGTGATTGCCTTGATTTGTTAATTTTTCTTTTCTTCTTCCCTCTTCTTCTCTTTTCACCATCTCACTAACTTTTCATTTTTTAATTAAAAAAAATCTCTTGATTTTGGTTCATGCAAACTTGGGTTAGGAATAATACCAATCGTTTAGTTCGCTCTGATTCAACTTCTCAACCAAACGAAATGGCCAATCCTCCCGTTCTTCAAGATATCTGCTACCCAACTAGGAATGCTATCCCTTCATGCATTAAGCTTCCCGAAGCAAATGGAACTAATTTCGAACTCCGACCACATTTCATCAACATGCTTCCAAAATTTTAGGAACGTAAACCTAAGACGATATATTTTCATCTCGAATTTGTAGAAGTCGCCTCATGATTAAAATGAAAGACCTAGCGAGGATGCAATTAAGCTTCGATTTATTCCCTTCACTCTTAAGGACAAAGCAAAAAAATGGCTGTACAGCTTACCCACAGATTCGATTTCAACCTGGGATGATTTTGTAAAAGTTTTTCTAAAAAAATTCTTCCCAATTCACAAAACGGTCAAGCTCAGAAACAGCATTCAAAATTTTAGGATTGTCCCGGGTGAGCCATTCTGGAAGTATTTCGATAGGTTTAAGGATCTCCTCATCCAATGTCCTCACCATGGTCTGGAAAAATGGCGATTGTGCCAAATCATTTACGAAGGATTGGACTATCCTGCAAAAACTTCCTTAGAGTCTATGTGTCAAGGGGATTTTATGAAGAAAAATGCCGATGAAGCGTGGGATTTCTTAGAGAGTCTGTCAGAAAAAACCATGCAATGGGAACACTGTGATGACCAGGGTGCATCGGTTCCTCAAGCCAAATCTAGTGGTCCTTCCGTAGGAACGAATATAGCCGCTGAAGCAAAGATGGCGACGATCATGCGTAGGCTAGAAGCTCTCGAAATCAAAGAACGCTTCCCCGCCAAGTCAATCAAATCTCGCCTCGAGTTGTCACAATTGTCAGTCCCCATCTCATGTTGCCGATGAATGCCCTCTTTTAGGATCTAATCACCACTAGATCGTTAACGCCGATTCCAAAGATCCTAGAAATGATCCTTTGCCCCAACCTACAATCCGGTTGGCGGAATCATCCCAACTTTATGGAACCAAGGAAGTTACCCCAAATCAAAACGCCAATCCCACCTCAAACCAACAAATTCCTAGGGGAAACACGATTCCGTTCAATCCACCAAACAATTTCCATCACTCAAATCTACCTTTTTCAAATTTCCTCCTCATCAACCGGCGAATCTTTCTAACCCGGATCGGGAAAAAGCGTCTTGGTGTCATAGAAAAGGGTTTAGAAGCCATGATCAAAACCACCACCAACCTGTTGACTCAATCATCAAACACTCTAAATTCCTTCATGCAAACAACCAACCAAGCGATCAACTCAACACTCAAGCCATCGCCAGATAGAAACCCAACTAGGGCAAATTAGCAACGTGGAGTGAAAGAGAGAAAGGAACATTTCCAAGTCAACTCAGAGTCAACCCTAACAACATTGGTTCAAACCCAAATCACCCATCTCGTAAATGCAATCCATACGTTGAGATCCGGGAAACAGATAGATAACCAAGTCAACACCTTCACTCAAACTTCGCCTCCCATCCAACACACTCCTTCCGATGACCAAGACTAAACTAAACCGAGTCTAACCCGGATAGGAATACACCCGTTGCACCCTTTCCAGATAGACTTAGACATAGGAAAAACTCTCCCAAGTAGAGAAAATCCTAGAAACTTTCAAACAGTCAAGATCAACATCCCTCTCTTAGATGCAATGGAACAAATTCCCTCTTATGCAAAATTCTTAAAAGATTTATGCACTAAGAAAAGAATCACAAATATTTCAAAGAAAGTCTTTCTTCTTTGCTAATATCGGTGACATGCTCTCAAAGCCCACCCTTTGAAATATAAGGATCCGTGTTGTCCTACTATCCCGTATAATAGGAAACACCGCCATTGATAGGGCATTACTAGACTTAGGAGCTAGTGTAAACCTTCTTCCCTTTTAGGTTTATCGTGACTAGGTGTAGGAGAACTTAAACCGACAAGATGTACCCTACAATTAGCCGATAGATCCGTGAAGATTCCCAAGGGAGAGGTAGAGGATGTTTTGATTAAAGTTAGAGAATTCATTTTCCCTGTTGATTTCATCGTCCTAGAGATGCAGCCCGTTCCCAATCTCAAGGGTCAAATCCCAGTCATCCTAGGAAGACCATTCTTAGCAACCTCAAATGCTTTAATCAATTGTAGAACTGGTCTTATGAAACTATCTTTTGGAAACATGACTGTCGATCTTAATATTTTCAACTTAGGAAGACAACCCTGTGATCCATCTGATCAACCCTTAGAGGTAAACTTCATTCAGGGTATTTCCGGTGAGCAACAAGAAGAGGAGTGTAGTTCGACATCGTTTTCGACCTAGTCACGGAGGAAACTTTCGACGACGATATAGGACTAGATTCACCAATCAATCATATCTCAAATCACCGGCAACGCGAGCCATTAGAAATCGAGCCTCGAACTCAACTTAGCCCTTCCATCGAGGAACCCCTAAGTTAGAGCTCAAACCATTACCGAAAATCTTGAGTATGCCTACTTAGGGAGAATGAGAGTGCACTGTCATCATCTCTTCAAAATTGACACTGCTCGTAAGGAAGCCCTCTTAGCGGTTTTAAGAGAATAGGGAAGCCATTGGATGGACCATGGTGATATCAAGGGATTAGTCCAACCATTGTTCAACACGAATCCACTTGATTGATGATGCCAAACCTACTAGAGATCCTCAACGTAGGTTAAACCCAGTAATGAAAGAGGCTGTTAGGAAAGACATTCTGAAATGTCTCGATCATGGGATCATTTATCCCATTTCGGATAGTTCCTGGGTAAGTCCGGTCCAAGTAGTTCGAAAAATGCGGGATCACCGTGATCCAAAATAATGCTAATGAACTAATTCCCACTCGAATCCAAACCGGTTGGCGAGTCTGCATTGACTATAGAAAACTCAACTTAGCTACCCGGAAAGATCACTTCCCGCTTCCTTTCATAGACCAAATGTTAGAACGCCTAGCAGGACATGAGTTCTATTGTTTCTTGGATGGATATTCA
Source organism: Asparagus setaceus (assembly GCA_012295165.1). Classification (NCBI taxonomy): domain Eukaryota; kingdom Viridiplantae; phylum Streptophyta; class Magnoliopsida; order Asparagales; family Asparagaceae; genus Asparagus; species Asparagus setaceus. The sequence goes on along the minus strand of CM022701.1, from coordinate 42,584,591 downwards.
GGTTATAATCAGATCCCCATTGCCCCAGAAGATCAGGAGAAAACCACTTTCACATGCCCATACGGAACCTTTGCATATCGCCGCATGCCTTTTGGGTTGTGTAATGCACCCGCCACATTCCAACGCTGCATGATTAGTATCTTCTCTGACATGGTAGAACGCTTTCTAGAAATTTTCATGGACGACTTTTCCATCTTTGGCGACACATTCTCAGAATGTTTGAATCATCTTCGACTGGTCCTATTACGATGTAGGGAGAAAAATCTGACTCTTAATTGGGAGAAATGTCATTTCATGGTCAAACAGGGCATTGTCTTAGGTCATGTCATTTCCAATAGGGGTATCGAAGTTGACAAAGCTAAGGTAGATCTTATTTCGAACCTTCCCCCTCCAAAAAATGTTAAGGATGTCAGATCATTTCTTGGTCATGCTGGTTTCTATAGACGTTTCATCAAAATTTTAGCAACATTGCTAGACCTTTGACCAATCTCTTAGCTAAGGATCGCCATTCAATTCTCACTTGAATGCCTCAAAGCTTTTGATTATCTGAAAAAAGAACTAACCACAGCCCCGATCATTCATGCACCAGATTGGACCTTACCCTTCGAATTAATGTGTGATGCATCTGATTCTGCAATTGGTGCTGTTCTAGGACAACGTATTGATGGAAAATCGCATGTAATCTACTATGCCAGTAGGACACTAAACGATGCTCAACAAAATTACTCTGTCACTGAAAAAGAATTTTTAGCTGTCGTCTTTGCCTTAGAAAAATTCAGGTCCTATCTCATCGGGTCTTTGACCAAAGTATTCACAGATCACGCTGCACTTAAGTATCTTTTGACCAAGAAGGATGCTAAAGCACGGCTCATTAGATGGATTCTCCTACTTCAGGAGTTTGACATTCAGATCCTTGACAAAAAAGGCATAGAAAACCCTGTGGCAGATCATCTCTCTAGACTTCCAAATGCACCAACATCAAATGTCCCAATCAATGAACTTTTTCCAGACGAACAACTCCTACAAATCCAATCTGTTCCATGGTTTGCAGATATTGTCAATTACTTAGTCACGAAACAGCTCCCCTCTCATTGGTCTAAACAGGATAGATCTCGTTTTCTCTCGGGTAAAATACTTCTCTTGGGATGATCCATATCTGTTTAAATCTTGTCTGATCGATTTTTAGGAGGTGTATTCCAAATGAAGAAACTAGGAGTGTTCTATCTTTTTGCCACGAGCAAGCATGTGGGGGCCACTTTGGCTCAAGAAAAACAGCCGAAAAAATTCTCCAGTGTGGGCTATATTGGCCAACTGTGTTCAAAGATTCCTATGAGTTTTGCAAAACACATGCTTAGTTGTCGACTCTTAGGTAAAATCACTAGAAGAAATATGATGCCCTTACAACCCATTTTAAGCTGTTGAACTTTTTGATTTGTGGGGTATAGATTTCATGGGACCTTTTCCAAATTCCTTGGTAATATGTACATTCTAGTGGTCGCCGAGTATATGTCGAAATGGGTTGAAGCGGTTGCGTGCAAGACTAATGATAACAAGGTAGTTGTTAGGTTTACGAAGGAGAATATTTTTCACGATTTGGTGTGCCCAGAGCAATAATTAGCGATAATGGTACACATTTCGCAACCGTTCCTTTGAGGCATTAATGAGGAAGTACTCGATCACACACAAGCTGTCAACTCCTTATCACCCTCAAACCGGTGGTCAAGTAGAGGTCACAAATAGGCGAGATCAAACAAATTCTCGAAAAATAGTTTCTCACGAGAAAGGATTGGTCCTTAAAACTCTGCGATGCTCTATGGGCATATCGAGCGGCCTTTAAAACTTCGGTTAGAAATGTCACCGTCTGAGACTTGTTTTTGGAAAGGCACATCATTTACCGATTGAGTTAGAACACCGAGCAATGTGGGCAATTAAACAACTTAACCTTGATTTAGACTTGGCGGGAAAAATGAGAATGCTTCAATTAAATGAGTTAGAGGAAATTGAAGCGATGCATATATAAATTCAAAATTTATAAAGAGAAAACCAAGGTTTTTCACGACAATTCAATATTACGGAGAAACTTCACACCGGGACAAAAGTTTTACTTTACAACTCAAGACTACACATTTTCACAGTAAATTAAGATCCGATGGTCGGGACCGTTTATTGTCACTCAAGTTTTCTCACACGGGCTATCGAGATTAAAGATCCTAAAATGATCATGTTTTCAAAGTGAATGGTCAACGTTTAAAACCCTTTTAGAATCTTCTACACTTGGAGAGGAGGAGGTATTTGTTCTCCATGAGCCACACTATCTGTAAAAAAAAAAAAAAAAAATCTTGTAAATCATCAGACATAATAAAAAAAAAAAAACAATTGGTTTCGTCTCCCCTCATTACCGCAGGGTAAATCACGGTTTTCAATTTTTTCGGTGTTCGAGTCATCCGAACATCGTAAGTGCTTCCACTCTTCTCCATGTTACTTTCTGCATTTACATTGAGGACAATGCAAATTTTAGGTGTGGGGGTGGGACTTAGTCAAATTTCTCGTATTTTAGTCATTTTTCATTTTCATTTTCATTTTCATTTTTTTGTTCATTTTCTTTTCTTTAAAAAAATAATAATAATAATAAAAAAAAAAAAAATTTGTCACTTGCCAAATTAATAGAGTTGATTAATAGTCTTCTAATCACGAGTTAGTTATACACTCAAGTTTACCTTTTATGATAATTTTAAACAAATTTCGAAAGAATGATTTTCAAAGTGGTATACTTTACTAAAGTTTAACTTGGATGTTTAATCGAGTGATGAAATTTTTGCGTGCTTAACTTGGAGTTGAAAATGATTCTTTAAGTTGCATTAATCCAAATATTTTTCAGAACATATATACATATACACATATATATATTATACTAACTTAACAAAAGAGTCACGAAAAATGGGCACCAAATAAATTTCTCTTAAAATCATCGGTAGTTCTTTGTTACTAAGCCTAAGTTGGTGAGTAATTAAGCCCGAGGAGTATTTTTATGCTTAATGACCTAAGCCCAATTGGGTTGGGATTCATTGGCCCAAAACTCGCTAAATGGTCACTTAGAAAGCCGATTAAAAAAACAAGACTACCAAGAAAAAAAAAAAAAAAAACTAACCATGTTTTTATATATATGGAAATAATGGTATATGTTCTTGATTTTTCAAAATGGGTTAAGAGACTTGAACATTGTTTGAAACAAAGAGTTAGCATGTTTCCTTCAAAACTTTTGAATCAAATCTTTGAGAAAAACTTGGTTTTGTATCACTACAATGGAAGGATTTTCTTAAGAAGTTTACTTTGAAATCATGATAAAAGCGTTTTCTTGAGTATTAACCGACTTGTGGAATTTTTGAATTATTCAATTAGCTTCTTTAAATTGGCAAGTTGACTGAATTTTGTGGGTATATTCACTGCAAACCCTCACGAGACTACAACTCGTCCACTAGGGTAACCTAGGGGTTTAAAGGCTTGTTGTATCGCTAAATACAACCGCGATTCTGCGAAAGTGAGTTAGGATTTTTCTTTCTTTTTTTCATTTTTTTTCTTTGCTAGAGGACTAGCAAAAGTTTAGGTGTGGGGGTATTTGATAATCACATTTTAATGACATTTTAATAACCTCATTATCTATTTTATATCAATAAATATGTTACTAATAACATGTTTTATCTTATTTTCTTGAGAATAATGGAGTATTAATGAATAAAAGCTCAAATGACTCAAATTCTCTGAATTTCTACCAATTGTTGAAGCCCAAATCTGAAGACAAACGAAGGCCCAAGATACCAAGGGAATCCAAGAAGAATTCGTGCAAAAATATCAAGAAAAGACAAAATCCGTTGGGAACCAATCGGTTGACCAACCGGTTGGCCAACCGGTTGGCTAACCGGTTGGCTAACCGATCGGCCAACCGATTGGTCGGCAGCAGATTCCGAATTTAGGAAAGATTTCTCTTCCTTTTTGGCCAAGTTTGATCCAATGGTTCACATCAACTCCGTTGGGGTATAAATAGGGGTAGTATCTGAGGGTTTAGAGGTGTGAAATATTTTGTAAAACTCCTTTTGGAGAGAAAGGGTTGCTCTTGTTTTAGAGTACCTTTCATTGTAATAATTTTTCCTCAATAAATAAATATTTTCTCCCCTTCAATCCCATCTTCTTCTTCTTGTTCAAGGACCAAAAGGAGGATGAGTGGATGATGATGAGTTGCAGGTTTCTCTTTATTTCTCTTTATTATTTCTTTTTCTTTCTTGTTATTTATTTGCTTTGTAGTTTAGATTTATTTGCTTTGTAGTTTAGAATTTTTAGCTTTTGTAGTTTAGATTTAATTGCTTTGTAGTTTAGAATTTTTCTTTTCTTTTTATTTTCTTTCTTTTTCTATTTGTTTGAATTTCCCAAGATGTTGAACTAAACTCTTGTGGGGATCTAGGTTGCATGAAACTAGTTTGATCTCTTTTGTATTTATGAATCATCTCTCTTATGCTTAAAAGATCATGTTTAGGTTAATCAACTAGAGAACTAATCGATAGAAGAAGAATTTGATAGTTTATGCTTTCCTTAAGTGGTTTGATAGGCTATGCTTATGAATTCTAGGATTATTATCTTGTTATTACTCTCTTCATGAGTTTGAATTTCAATTAGGTGATAATTTGATAAGTTATGCTTTCCTTAAGTGGTTTGATATCTTATGCTTAATAAATCTAATATGAGATGTGGTAAAAGAGAATTTTTCATAGATTATAATTTGAGTTAGCTAGTGGATTCAATTCTAGATTCTTTCATCTCTCTTATTGAATTCTCATCTTTTAATTGTGATTCCTTTCACACACAATCCAAATCCACTCTCTCATCACTTCATCATGCTTTCATACTATCTTGAATAAAACCCTAATTGTCACGCATAATTTGAGAACCGAACTTGAATCAAACACTTCCTATTTCCCGTTCCTCGTGGGATCTACAATCTTAAATACTATAACTTGACAATGGTTGTGCACTTGCGACTATAAAAGGTAAACACTTATTTTTGCCCATCAAATACCCCTAGCGGATGACCTTCTGGGTGAGAGTTCTGGCCCCGGGGTGATTCCCACACGTCCCTTCAGGGATTTCCTTGAGCACGTAATCGGCTTCAGCTGGTCGGAGGCACCAGAGATAGGGTCCCATGATAGCGCTGGCGTAGGACATTCGGTATAGCTAGTTGTCGAGCAGAAGGTAGTGTTGAGCATTCTTCTGCAGGATCTTGGCTTTAGTGGCATTTTTTGGCAGAGTCCCCTGGACGAGAGACAGGATGATGGGAGCCATCCAACAGGGCTCTGCAGAGATCTCGGTCTGCATGACAGCCTCTGATGTCTTCGAGATGCTTGGGTGCTCGAGGGTATCAGTGTAGATGGGCCCTGAGCTACTTCTCGAGCCGGTCAATCCGAGTTTTGACAAGGCATCTGCCCGGGCGTTGAGGGCTCGAAGGACTTTGGCGATCTTGTAATCAACAAATTTAGCAAGCATCTCTTTAACCGACTCTAAATATAGAACCATCCTCGAATCCTTGGCTGTATACTCTCCATTCACCTGGCGGACAACAAGTTGGGAGTCGGCCAAAATATAGAGTTGCTCGACTTTTGCGGCTAGGGCGGCTCGGAGACCCGCCAGAAGCGCTTCATATTCCGCTTCATTATTTGATGCCGAGAAACCAAAGGCGATGGATTGCTCGTAGATCAACCCGTCCGGGCTGCACAGGACCACTCCTACTCCACTGCTGACTTCATTGGAGGATCCGTACACCTTCAACAGCCACCAGGAGATAAACTCTGGTGAATCGTATGCGAGGGTGTGGCGTGTCTGTGGTGACTAGGATGAAGGAAGCTTTCTCTATGAGGGGTAGTTGAGTTCACCAGCCTTCAAGATTCGACTGACATAGTACACTGGTTTCTAGGTGTTTTCCTCCTCACGAATCAGAACAGAGCTGGCGACTTCGAGAGAGATGGCCAAGTATAGATACAAGGTCTCCCCCTCTCTCCGTTGGCTCAGCAATGGCTTGGTACTCAGATAGGTCTTAAGATCCCTCAAGGCAGCACTGCATTCAGCCGTCCAGCTATTGCTTTCCCTTAGCTTCTTGCTTCCCCTTAGAACCTTGAAGAATGGAAGGCTCCTCTCGACAGATTTGGAGAGGAAATGACCCAGCACCGCTATCTTCCCATTTAGCCTCTGGACGTCCTTCAATGTGCAGGGCTCGGGTAGTCGCTCTATGGCGGCTATCTTTTTTGGGTTGATCTCAATGCCCCTCTGAGTAATCATGAACCCGAGGAACTTTCCTGATTGCACTCTAAAAGTGCACTTAGCTGGATTGAGCTTCATGCGGTATTGCTAGAAGGTAGAGAAGGTTTTGTCCAAGTCTGTTATGTGGGCCGACGCCTGCTTCAACTTCACCAGGAGATCGTCCACATAAGCTTTCACATTGCGGCCAATCTGAGGCTTGAAAATCTTGTTGACTAGCCTCTGGTATGTGGCCCCTGCATTCTTGAGACCGAAAGGCATCACCCTATAGCAATAGGTCCCTTGGTCTGTAAGGAATGAGGTCTTCTCCTGGTCGTGTTTCGCCATGAAGATCTAGTTGTAGCTGAAGAATGCGTCCATGAAACTAAGTAGTTCATGTCCCGCGCTCTCGTCAACTAGCTGATCGATCCGGGGGAGAGGATAGCTATCTTTGGGACAGGCTTTGTTGAGGTCGGTGTAGTCCACACACATCCTCCACTTGTTGAGAGCCTTCTTCACTAACACCATGTTGGATAGCCATTCGGGATACTGCACCTCCTGAATGAAGTCGGCCCTCAGGAGTCGGTCGACTTCTTCAGTGGCTGCCTTTTGCCTTTTGGGGTCGAGGTGTCTCTTCTTTTGTTGAACCGGCTTGGTATGTCGGTCGACTACAAGCTCGTGGCTGATCACCTCGGGGGGGATTCCAGGCATGTCTTCAGGTCCCTAGGTGAACACGTCGAGGTTTGCCAATAAAAACTCAATCATAGCTCCTCGCAGGGGCTCTACAAGGCCGGACCCGATCTTGATCTTCTTCTTCCCCTCCGAGTTGATCGAGATCTCTTGAATCTCCTCCACGGGGGTCATCCTCTTCCGTTCTGATGCCTTCTCCATCTAAAAGCATGCCTTCTTGATGGGTAGGGTCTCTTGCACTTTCTTCCCCTTAGTTGAGAGCATATAACAGGATCTGGCCTCTCGCTGGCTACTCCTGGCGATACCGACTCCAAGAGGGGTTGGGAATTTTAGCATTTGGTGATTGGTCGAAGGAATGGCTCGTAGGAGGTGGAGGGCAGTTTGGCCTAATATAACATTGTGGGCCGACTTGAGATCCATCACCAAAAATTAGACCTGGACAGTGGAAACCCGGGGGTGTTCGCTGACCATCATGGGAAGTGTGATGATCCCCTCTAGTACGAGGGAGTGCCCAGTGAACCCGATGAGCGGGCCCTGGCAAGGCTACAGTCTGGATTTGTTGATGCCCATTTTGTTGAAAGCTTCGATATAGAGAACATCGACCGAACTCCTAGTGTTGTAGGCTGTAAAAAAATTACTAAAGACAGCTAATATCCACGAAACACTGTCGATGAAGGTTACAAGCTGACGACTTTCACGACAACAAAGGAGAATCAGAATCTAATGTCTCCAGAGTACAAGAATTACAAGTTGACAATCCTTGTGAAAAGAGATTACAAGTATTGATCTATTTAAAGCAAAACGAGGGGCTCACCCCCGCGCTTCAATTCAAAATGCGGGACTCATTCCCGCGTTTCAATTCAAAACACGAAACTCATCCCAGCATTCCAACATAAAAAACGCGAGGGTCGTGCCCGCGTTTCAACTTCAAAACGCAAAGGCCACTCCCGCGTGCCAAAGCAAAATGCGGAGCTCATCACCGCGTTCCAATCCCAAAATGCGAAGGCCACCCCCACGTTTCAGCACAAAACACGAGGGTTGTGCCCACGTTTTCGCTCCAAAATGCGGAGGTCCACCCTGCGTTCACGCTCCAAATTGGCGGCGAGGCTGGCTCGAAACGAATCTTCGTTTGACTCATTCAAACCGTTCTAAGCGGTTCCAAAACCATTTTGCACGATCGAGGGCCATTAACCCTCGTTCGGGAGGCGATTTTAGGGATTGATTACACCCACGAAATCCTATAAATAGTCAAAGCTCGCCAGAAGAAAGGGGTTGGTGTTTTTTGATTTTTTTTTGGGTTGATCTTGGAGGGGTTTTTGCTTTTGGAGTGTTTCCCCTTCAATCATCTTGGAAGGGTTCTACTGTGGCCTTTGAGATTGCTTGGCTTGAAACCCTTTTGGGTAAAACGGATCAAAGCTTCTTTTCTTAAACTCGTTCAGAGTTCTCAACTCGGCCGGAGTTCTAAACTTGCTCGGCAAGTTCACATTAAACTCTGTGAGAGTTTCCAAACTTACCTTACAAGTTCGCCCAAGACATTAGATCAAGAGGAGACGATGACAAAGTCCCACGAGCCAAGGCGGTCGAATCGTCCACGGGATACAAGATTCAAGCTCTTATCGCCACGTGAAGAACCAGTTAAATAAAGGGAAGGATCTCCGTCGATTCTTCTCTCTTTTGTAAATCGGGCAACCGATCGAGGAATTTATAATTTCTTTTATCTAAGTCGGTTAGTGAGAGATTACTTGTTGAGAGAATTATATTCATTCTTTCTTTAAAGTCAATTAGAAGGAATAACCCTATTTTCTGATTTTCTCAAAATTTCCTCGCGAACAAAGATGGCGACTACTGGGTCATCCTCTTCGTTCGATGCCTTCTCCATCTAAAAGCATGCCTTCTTGATGGGTAGGGTCTCTTGCACTTTCTTCCCCTTAGTTGAGAGCATATAACAGGATCTGGCCTCTCGCTGGCTACTCCTGGCGATACCGACTCCAAGAGGGGTTGGGAATTTTAGCATTTGGTGATAGGTCGAAGGAATGGCTTGTAGGAGGTGGACGGTTTGGCCTAATATAATATTGTGGGCCGACTTGAGATCCATCACCAGAAATTAGACCTGGACGGTGAAAACCCGGGGGTGTTCACCGACCATCATGGGAAGTGTGATGATCCCCTCTGGTACGAGGGAGTGCCCAGTGAATCCGATGAGCGAGCCCTGGCAAGGCTGTAGCCAGGATTTGTCAATGCCCATTTTGTTGAAAGCTTCGATATAGAGAACATCGACCGAACTCCTAGTGTTGTAGGCTGTAAAAAAATTACTAAAGACAGCTAATATCCACGAAACACTGTCGATGAAGGTTACAAGCTGACGACTTTCACGACAACAAAGGAGAATCAGAATCTAATGTCTCCAGAGTACAAGAATTACAAGTTGACAATCCTTGTGAAAAGAGATTACAAGTATTGATCTATTTAAAGCAAAACGAGGGGCTCACCCCCGCGCTTCAATTCAAAATGCGGGACTCATTCCCGCGTTTCAATTCAAAACACGAAACTCATCCCAGCATTCCAACATAAAAAACGCGAGGGTCGTGCCCGCGTTTCAACTTCAAAACGCAAAGGCCACTCCCGCGTGCCAAAGCAAAATGCGGAGCTCATCACCGCGTTCCAATCCCAAAATGCGAAGGCCACCCCCACGTTTCAGCACAAAACACGAGGGTTGTGCCCACGTTTTCGCTCCAAAATGCGGAGGTCCACCCCTGCGTTCCTGCTCCAAATTGCTGACGCGAGGCTCGCTCCAGAACACGAATCTTGCGTTTGACTCATTCAAACACGTTCTAAACGGTTCCAAAACCATTTTGCACGATCTGAGGGCCATTAACCCTCGTTCAGGAGCGATTTTAGGGGTCAGTTACACCCCTGAAATCCCTATAAATAGCTGAAAGCTCAGCAGAAGAAAGGGGGTTGGTGTTTTTTGATTTTTTTTTGGGTTGATCTTGGAGGGGTTTTTGCTTTTGGAGTGTTTCCCCTTCAATCATCTTGGAAGGGTTCTACTGTGGCCTTTGAGATTGCTTGGCTTGAAACCCTTTTGGGTAAAAGGATCAAAGCTTCTTTTCTTAAACTCGTTCAGAGTTCTCAACTCGGCCGGAGTTCTAAACTTGCTCGGCAAGTTCACATTAAACTCTGTGAGAGTTTCCAAACTTACCTTACAAGTTCGCCCAAGACATTAGATCAAGAGGAGACGATGACAAAGTCCCACGAGCCAAGACGGTCGAATCGTCCACGGGATACAAGATTCAAGCTCTTATCGCCACCGTGAAGAACCCAGATTAAATAAAGGGAAGGATCTCCGTCGATTCTTCTCTCTTTTGTAAATCGGGCAACCGATCGAGGAATTTATAATTTCTTTTTATCTAAGTCAGTTAGTGAGAGATTACTTGTTGAGAGAATTATATTCATTCTTTCTTTAAAGTCAATTAGAAGGAATAACCCCTATTTTACAGTTTTCTCAAAATTTCCTCGCGAACAAAAGATGGCGACTCCGCTGGGGATGACTTCTTTCACCGATGAAGAGGTGGTGGCGCAATCTGACATCAAGCTCATTGGGACGACTGTTGAAACTCTAACCGTAGAGTTCGATCAAGCCAAGCTCGAGGAGGCATTCTCCTCCGGATCCCTTAACCCCAAGGCTATGCGTAAGATCCACAAAGTCTCTAAGAAGACCAAAGTCCCTTCGGTTTCCGTGGCTAACCTGATCAGTAAAGATGGTGATGTCACTGCAAAAGCCTCAAATCAGGCGAAAAGGAGCGCTGTTCGTCAGAGAACACGAGATGGCCAATCGACCAACCAACGCGAACTTCGCGTTTGTGAGCCAAAACGCGATCCCGAGCTTCGCGTTTCTTTTACAGAACGTAAGCTTCATATTTATGTGCCTGAACACAAACTTCGCATCCCCATTCTAAAATGCGGGTCTCAACCTCGCGTTCAAATGTTCAAACGCGGACCTCGTGTTCAGCAGGGGGTTGCACGTGAACCTCGCATCCCCAATCTAAAACGAGGGTCTCAACCTCGCGTTCAAGTGCTCAAACGCGATCCTCGTGTTCAAAATGCCAAACCATCGGCATGTCGATGCTGCTCACATGTGGTTAAGCCGTCGGTGTTTGACCGATTGACGAATGTCACTTGGTCCACCGAACGACGGCATTCTCACAGGAAGAAGACTTCAGAGGTCGAATACCTTGAAGTCACTTCCAACATGATCGGTATAGGGAGACCATCAATCTCTAACTCTGATGAGTCAGAGGCAAATCAGACCCCTGACTTGAAAGAGGCTTTGAACGAATCTGATGGAGTTTACCGACACACTCGGGCTCGAACAGGGGTCATATCCCCCGTCAACTATCGAAAGTTGGCTAAAAGAATTGAGTCTGATGATGAGCATTCAGCCATCGCAGAATCTCAATCCTTTAGTTCCTTCGTACAGCATGAGAGCTCTGTTTATGTGGCTGGAAACCATGAAGATCTCATGAAGAGACTTGATGAGCAGCAAGCCATGCTCAAATCACAACAAGAGGCCATCAATGAACTCCGAATCTTGATGACTCAAATTGTCGCAGACATGGCCAAGCCTCAGAAAATAGATTCGTCGCCTCAACGCAAATCTTCCCAAAGAACAAGATCATCTTCGTCGATGAGGAAGGAAAAGATGATTGAGACTTCTAATCAGGAAGCTCACGACTTAGAATCCTCCTCGAAAGAAGGAAGAGAGGCCGAAAATGAGCAGAGTCCTCAATCGGCAAAAATGCGAGAACTGAAAGCCCGCCTCAATGCCATGGCTAATAGGTGCGAGCTCTAAGATCAGGGGGCTGTCAGACCGTATCCTGCAGAATGGGATACGGTTCCTTATCCTCTAAAATTTAAAATCCCGACGCTACAAGTTTTCGACGGCACGGGATCACTGAACCAACATATCTACCATTTTAAGTCACAGATTGGGAATGTGATGTTAAACGATATCATAACAGCTCGTTTGTTCATTGGCACCCTCAAGGGGGTTGCCTTTGAATGGTTCATGAAACTGCCTGCAAGATGTATCCAGAAATGGGCAGATTTAGAGAGACTCTTCGTGTCACGATTCTTTAAAGATGACACGGAAATCTCTGACACTTCTCTTCTTGCCATTAAGTAAAAGGAGGGAGAGCCTATCAAAGCCTTCGTCGAAAGATTCCGAAGCATGGCTCTTCGATGCTCGACAGGTATGACACAGTCTGCTCTGATTGACACCTGTCGGCACAATTTGCAAATCAATCTTTTAGCTGGAATGGGGGTTGTGAAATGCCGGTCCTGAAAATAGCTAGTCTTCCAGGGCGAACAGGCTGAAGTAATTGTTGCTAGGGTTGAAGCCGAAGAAGAGGAGACTGACTCCGAAGACCTGGCTATTGATGATCCAGTTCTAAATCGCGAGGCCGACGCCAAAGACTCGGATAGTATCAACTTAGAATAATTACAGACGTCGTCGATTTTATCAAAAGACGTCATGTATCCCAAAGACTAGGGGTTGATTATTTATTATTTTCCGAGTAGAATAACAAATTCTAAATATTGTCAAGTTAACAAAATACTTTTGACAATGTAAGCACTTCAACGTGCAGCAGCACCACCAAAATCAACTTATCATTCCTTTCCAATAGGATGATAGATCCACAAAGCTGTTCAAATCACAACACAATCCTATCAAAATCTGTACACATCCCCAGCAGAGTTTGAAAATTAACTTATCAATCCTCTCTAATGGGATGATAAGTCCTCAAAGTTGCTCTGATCGCAACGTATCCTTGTCATGTTAACCTCGCACCTCTGACAATCAACTTATCGACCCTCTTCAATAGAGCGATAAGTCTTTAATGTTGCTCACATCGCAACACAATCCTTGTCATGTTAACCTCACACCTCTGAAAATCAACTTATCAACTCTCTCCAATAGAACGATAAGTCCTCAAAGTTGCTTCGATCGCAACATATCCTCATCATGTTAACCTCACATCTCTGACAATCAACTTATCAACCCTCTTCAATAGAGCGATAAGTCTTCAAAGTTGCTCACATCGCAATACAATCATTGTCATGTTAACCTCACACCACTGACAATCAACTTTTCGACTCTCTCCAATAGAACGATAAGTCCTCAAAGTTGCTCCGATCGCAACATATGCTTATCATGTTAACCTCACACCTCTGATAATCAACTTATCGACCCTCTTCAATAGAAAGATAAGTCTTCAAAGTTGCTCACATCGCAACACAATCCTTGTCATGTTAACCTCACACCTCTGACAATCAACTTATCGACTCTCTCCAATAGAATGATAAGTCCTCAAAGTTGCTCCGATCGCAACATATCCTTGTCATGTTAACCTCACACCTCTGACAATCAACTTATCGACTCTCTTCAATAGAGCGATAAGTTCTCAAAAATCATCATCAAGTTAAAAATTCCACCTCTTATGATAAAACCAACTTATCAACCCTTTGCAATAGAGTGATAAGTCCCCAAAAGCCTTGTTCACAACACAAGCCTAAAGTCTTGTTCACACCACAAGCCAAAAGCCTTGTTCACACCACAAGCCAAAAGTCTTGTTCACACCACAATCTCTAAAAGCCTCGTTCACACCACAAGCCCCAAAAGCCTTGTTCACATCACAAGCCCTACGCCTTGTTAACACCACAAGCCCAAAGCCTTGTTCATACTACAAGCCCTAAGCCTTGTTCATACCACAAGCCATGTAAACCTTGTTCAAATCCACGGGTTTCATATTTTATCCCCGATAAAACCTAAACTTATCGACTCTCTCCAATAGAACGATAAGTCCTCAAAGTTGCTCCGATCGCAACATATGCTTATCATGTTAACCTCACACCTCTGATAATCAACTTATCGACCCTCTTCAATAGAAAGATAAGTCTTCAAAGTTGCTCACATCGCAACACAATCCTTGTCATGTTAACCTCACACTCTCGACAATCAACTTATCGACTCTCCAATAGAATGATAAGTCCTCAAAGTTGCTCCGATCGCAACATATCCTTGTCATGTTAACCTCACACCTCTGACAATCAACTTATCGACTCTCTTCAATAGAGCGATAAGTTCTCAAAAATCATCATCAAGTTAAAAATTCCACCTCTTATGATAAAACCAACTTATCAACCCTTTGCAATAGAGTGATAAGTCCCCAAAAGCCTTGTTCACAACACAAGCCTAAAGTCTTGTTCACACCACAAGCCAAAAGCCTTGTTCACACCACAAGCCAAAAGTCTTGTTCACACCACAATCTCTAAAAGCCTCGTTCACACCACAAGCCCCAAAAGCCTTGTTCACATCACAAGCCCTACGCCTTGTTAACACCACAAGCCCAAAGCCTTGTTCATACTACAAGCCCTAAGCCTTGTTCATACCACAAGCCATGTAAACCTTGTTCAAATCACAGGTTTCATATTTTATCCCCCGATAAAACCTAAACTTATCGACTCTCATCAATAGAGCGATAGGTCCTCAAAATCTTGTTCAAACCACAAGTATGAAAGGCATGCCAAGTTAACACTATACTTTTGGCACCTTAAAAAAGTCTAAAAGGCTTAGTTAAAAACATGAGGGTCAGCCCCGCGTCTCAACTCCAAAACGCGAAAACCAGCACCGCGTTTCAACTTAAAGACGCAAGAGTCAGCAACGCGTTTCAACTTCAAAACGCCAGAGTTCATCCTTGTAATGACTAGCGCAAATAAAAGCAGAACGCAACTTCTTTGAAGACAGAATGAGGAGCAATACCTTCTCAGAATCAAACAAAAAAAGATATCCAAAGTATTCTGAAAGCTCATCCCAGTCAACCGCGAACTTTCGAAAACTTTGGAGGGTTCTCAGAGGGTCAGAAAAAATTACTGAAGACAGCCAATATCCACGAAACACTGTCGATGAAGGTTACAAGCTGACGATTTTCACGACAACAAAGGAGAATCAGAATCTAATGTCTTCAGAGTACAAGGATTACAAGTTGACAATCCTTATGAAAAGAGATTACAAGTATTGATCTCTTCAAAGCAAAACGCGGGGCTCACCCCCGCATTTCAATTCAAAACGCAGAATTCATTCCTGCGTTTCAATTCAAAACGCGGGACTCATCCCAGCATTCCAACATAAAAAACACGAGGGTCGTGCCAGCGTTTCAACTTCAAAACGCGAAGGCCACTCTCGCGTGACAAAGCAAAATGCGGAGCTCATCACCGCGTTCCAATCACAAAACGCGAAGGCCACCCCCGCGTTCCAGCACAAAACGTGAGGGTTGTGCCCACGTTTCTGCTCTAAAATGCAGAGGTCCACCCCCGCGTTCCTGCTCCAAATTGCAGATGCGAGGCTCGCTCCAGAACGCGAATCTTGCATTTGACTCATTCAAACACGTTCTAAACGGTTTCAAAACCATTTTGCACGATCTAAGGGTCGTTAACCCTCGTTCAAGAGTGATTTTAGAGGTCAGTTACACCCCTGAAACCCCTATAAATAGCTGAAAGCTCAGCTAAAGAAAGGGGGTTGGTGTTTTTTGGTTTTTTTTGGTTGATCTTAGAGGGACTTTTGTTTTTGGAGTGCTTTCCCTTCAATCATCTTGGAAGGGTTCTACTGTGGCCTTTGAGATTGCTTGGCTTGAAACTCTTTCGAGTAAAAAGGATCAAAGCTCCTTTTCTTAAACTCGTTCAGAGTTCTCAACTCGGTCGGAGTTCTAAACTTGCTCGGCAAGTTCACATTAAACTCTATGAGAATTTCCAAACTTGCCTTCCAAGTTCGCCCAAGACATTAAATCAAGAGGCGACGACGACAAAGTCCCACAAGCCAAGACGGTCGGATCGTCCACGGGATACAAGATTCAAGCTCCTATCGCCACTGTGAAGAACCCAGATTAAACAAAGGGAAGGATCTCCGTCGATTCTTCTCTCTTTTGTAAATCGGGCAACCGATCGAGAAATTTATAATTTCTTTTTATCTAAGTCAGTTAGAGAGAGAGATTACTTATTGAGAGAATTGTATTCATTCTTTCTTTAAAGTCAATTAGAAGGAATAACCCCCGTTTTACAGTTTTCTCAAAATTTCCTCGCAAACAAGTGTCGACAATGATTCTCTTAACTTTGAAGCCATCAATAATGGTTGAGATGACGATGGGGTCATCGTGAGGCATCTCAACACCTTTCAGATCTGCATCGTCGAAGGAGATGGGGTCTTCTGTTATCGGCTTCTTGTCACAGGAGTCGATCCTCAACGCTCTCTTAGCATACTTCTTGCAAGCGTTGTTGGAGGATCCTCCAACAGTGGGTCCACCGCTGATGGTGTTGATGACCCCTTTGTGGCTAGCTTCGGGGGGTCATTCATCCTGCCGCGGCTGTGGGCGAGGAGATTGAGAGCGAGCTCTGTTGGTTCCCCCTAGAGCGGCTTCTCTCCGGTCTCTCTGGAAGACAAGCTTCTTCAGGTACCCCCTCTGTATCAGGTCCTCGATGTCCCTCTGCAGGATTCGACAATCATTGGTGAGATGGCCGTGATCCCTATGGTACCGATAGTACTGTCGGGTATCCCATTTTTTAGGGTCCGACCTCATCGGGGGAGGGGTTTCATTGAGATGCCCCTCCCTGCGGACCATGTATAGAGCATCTGTAAGGGAGGTGTTGAGGGCCGTGAGGGCTGCTCTAGGTGCCGGCTCCCTCCTTCGGTCCCTCCTGTTGGATCGGTTAGAGCCATTGTCATTCCTAGGGGGATCTCGAGGCCACTCCTACCTTGGAGGGGGATCTCTAGCCGGTTCTGGAATTGGAGCCATCATCGGGGCTGCCACCACCATCGAGGGTGTTGGTGTTAGGAATGGCAGGATGGAGGTCGCGGTCGGTGCTGGGGTTATTGTGGCGGCTTTCTCCACACGTCCGCTCACCGCCTTGTACGCTCTAGCATCCTCCATTTCCATGTATCCGTGAGCTTTAGCCATCAACTGCTCATAGTTGGCGACCGGCTTCTTGGCAAGCGACTCGGCCAACTCGTTGGGCTGCAAACCAGCTACGAGAGCAGACATGGCGACCCTGCTCCCTGGGTCGTTGACCTCCAGTCTCTTCGCTTGGAATCTCTTAAAGTATGTATGAGCACATGAGGAGGTAGCTTCTGTTTAGAGTCAGCCAGGAAGTGGTGCACAAATTTCCGGCTGAGTTGCTGAAAGCTGCCGATGGACTTCTTCTCGAGAGCATTCCACCAGAGCTTGGCACTCCCCGACAAAGTAATAGGGAAGCACCGACAGATGATGGCGTCAGACGCCTGTAACATGCTCATCACGTCGAAGTAGTTCTGGACGTGTTCGGCAGGGTCCCCTTCGCCCTTGTACTTCTCAATACTCAGCATCTTGAACTTCTTAGTGGTTGTGTTCATGATGTTCTCGGAGAAGGGGGTATTCCCCCGATGGCATCGGCTACTAGTAGGTAAGCCCGATCATACCCGCCCGCCGTCTTGGGAACAGAGGGGATTGGAGTGGCACGCTCATGTTAGGGAACTCGCGAGGCTCCCTTTGTCGCTCCCTCCTTGCGGTGGCTAGGGCTGGGGCTCTCGCCTGTAACTTCGGAGTACTGGAGGTGGCGTCGATGAGGGTTTGCGTGGTGGGTTGGAGGTGGTCGCGACGACGGAGATTCGCGCTCAGCACGATCTCTCCGATACTTAGAGGTAGCATGCGGAGTCTTGGGTGGCGGCAGAGGCCGGGCTTCTGAGGGGGACGCGTGGTTGAGCATCGGTTGTCAGAGGGTGGAGGGACAGCAGAGTTGACAGGCTGCGAAGCTGGAAATCGGCTGAGGAGCTCGTTGGTGAAAGCCGTGAATTGCAGTTAGAGGGAGTGGGTGATCTTCTGGGTGGATTCGTCAAGCTGGGCTTGAGTGACATAGCCCAAATGGGGCCCTCCAGGGTTGGATTGGCCATCCCTAAACTCAAAACCAGACATGTTTGCTCGGAGAAGAAAGTAGCCCCACGGTGGCCACCAAACTGTTGTTGGTTAAAATCACACAGTCAATTAACAATGATCTGAGGGTAATGGGGATCCGCTAACTTTCTCCGAATATCCAGTTTTGAGAAGGGCTGCCCTGCACAAATGAGAAACTCGTAAGAGAGCGAGGTTGGTGTCCCCAGTTATTCCTCCAACGATCAAATCAGTAAAGTGCTTGAGTGGAGGATAAAATGAACTGCAGGAGTTCTAGAGCTCAATTAATTGATCAAAATGCAGTAAAAATTGCTTACCCAGATGTTGAAAATAGTGCCCCTATTTATAGTGATGAAATAGAGGGGTAATTTGGTAACTTTGGCTGAGTATGGACTAGCGGCTGTGTCAGCATTCGCTTTACAAGTGTCGGCCACTGTATGGAGTGAGCCATTTCGGCATTTAATGTGAAGTGACTGGGGGCATGGGTCGCCGGCGTGGTCCGATGTGTCATAAAGATCTTCGGAGATAGAGAAATAATACCTCTGATCATGCATTTAATGCGATGGCGATGCGCCATCGGCGAGGGGTTCGAGGTATATCTCCATCTTCTTATTCGCTTGGCCATGTGCCGAGAAGTACTACCTTTCGAGTCGGCATCGTGAGATGTCGACCAAGCCAGTCGGCATTGCGGGATGTCGAGCAATTGAGTCAGCTTGTCCAAATGGTCGGCATGTACCGCCATTCGAGTCGGCATTGTGAAATGTCGTCCAAGTAGAGTCGGCTATGCTGCAAAAGATGTCGGCCCTCCTGCGATGTTGGCTTGATCAAGTGCTTAATGTGGGATACTTGTCTGCTACTAATTGGGGATTAAGATTTGATAATAAAAATACCATAACACTTAGTATAACATCATGAGATTTAGATAGGGTTAGAGGTCTATCATGATTAGGGGATTGGGTCTCATCATGATAAGGAGTTTGAATCCTATTCTAATTAGGAAGTTTGGCTAGGTTAGGGTTTCGGTTTCCCTATATATAGTCTTATATTGTTGGAGGAAAAAACGAGAAGAAAAGGAGAAAGTTGTTATTCTTATAATCTAGATTAGCAGAGGGAGTAAACCAGATTCAAGAATAGTATGTGGGAGGAGAGGGTTTTGTATTCTTTATTCGTGCAAAAGATTACAATATTGGGAGAGGGTTTCAAATTCTCTGTCTGTCTAAAAGATTGTTAGGAGAGGGCTTTGGAGAAAATATGAGAGTTGATTATGTATGTGAGGTTAAGAGATTGAGAGACGAGAGTTGAGTGGTTTCTCTTGTAGTTCTCCCTGGTACATACTGAATTTCTCGTATTGTTGCCCTGTGGATGTAGGTCCAAGTTGGTCGACCGAGCCATGTAAATCTTAGTGTTCTTATTCTTAATTGTGAGTATTTTTATCTTGTTAATTGTGGGTTGGCTTCCGAGTTGCAGAGATTGTAGAATGCGGGGAGAGTCTAAAAAGAAAATATGAGAGTTGATTATGTATGTGAGGTTAAGAGATTGAAAGACGAGAGTTGAGTGGTTCCTCTTGTAGTTCTCCCTGGTACATAGTGAATTTCTCGTATTGTTGCTCTGTGGATGTAGGTCCAAGTTGGTCGACCGAGCCATGTAAATCTTAGTGTTCTTATTCTTAATTGTGAGTATTTTTATCTTGTTAATTGTGGGTTGGCTTCCGAGTTGCAGAGATCGTAGAATGCGGGGAGAGTCTAAAAATTCCCCAACATAACCTTTGGCTAAATAGTACTTATACACCCTATTGTTGCAACTACTTTTCACTTATATACCCCAACTTGTATTTGGTTTCAAAAAATACTCTAAAGTTTTTTAATCTTGCACTTATATACCCTCACTTTTTTTAGCGGCACTTAAATACCCTAATATTGTTTTTACAACTAGCACTTAAAAGACCCTAAAATTTTTACAACTTGCACTTAAATATCCTAAAGTTTTTTAAACTTGCACATAAATACCCTCAGTTATGCAAAGTTATGCAAACTTGAGAGTATTTAAGTGCAAGTTTTAAAAACTTTAGGGTATTTAAATGTCAATTTTAAAACTTTAGGGCATTTAAGTGTATGTTTTAATTAACTTTAGGGTATATAAGTGCTACCAAAATAAGTGAGGATATACAAGTGCAAGTTTTAAAAACTTTAAGATATTTTCTTGCTACCAAAAACAAGTGAGTATACATAACTAGAAACTAGAAAGTAGATGAAACAATAGGGTATATAAGTGCTATTTAGCCTTAACCTTTTTCCTCCTTAACACCGACAAGTGGTAACGATTCCCCTCGTGGCCCAACTGCCTAAAGCCTTTCTCCAATTGTTTAACTTTTTTGTAGTGAAACAAACTGTTGAAATAAACTATTGACTATATCCATTTCATTTGACATGACCTTTGATGCTTGAGGGTCCAATTATTGAAGGATATTGCCAATCTAAATTGTTGTGTCAAATTTTATTGGTGACATATACCTATCCAAAAATAGTAATAAGAAGTAAATTCTTTTTATTCATAAAATCATGAGATCAATTATGGACAAAGTTAAGTGTAAACTCTATAATAAGTCATTCATTTTAGACATAAGAGGAAAAAGAGGACATAATTTTGTCTCATGATTGGGTCTTGAGCCAATTAAAATAGTTTCCTTTGCTGGATTGTTGGAGGAGACCAATGCTGAAGTCTTTCTCATACCGTATGATTTATTTTCACGTGGAAGTTAGTTTGATGTTGGCAAGCCGAGTACCATCTTCAGACCGTTCTGTACGTACTCTATTAAAAATAACAAAAACTTAACTTAAAAGTGTCTAGATGGTTGATTGTAACAAAATCCGTTTAAAAGGTGATTTATGTATAAATTGATAATCAAATGTGGTTTCTATATAATGACCCTATTTTAAAGATCGTTTCTGGGAAAATATCCTTTTAAATATTCAAGACAAGAAAATTCAACCAAAAAAAAAGTGATCTGGAAATTCTCGTTTAGTTCCTACTAATTCACCTTTTGTCTGGTAGTCATGATCCTTCATCTCAAGCTTCATTCGGGCAAGTTGAAGTTCATATTTCATCGCACACAGTGCAGCTTCTGCCTGCATCCACAGATTTTTGTATAATGCTGCCTGGAAGTTATCTTCCTTCTTGGCAAAGATGTCACTCTCCAGATCTTTCTCTGCTACCTGCTTTATAGAGTCAAACAAATCGCAAAGCATCATTAACCACTTGCATGATCTCATGTGGTAGTTAAGGATCATACCTGGCCTATCCCATTAGATATGCTGATGTGAAGGTTATCATTGTTCATACATGACCCAGTCACCTGAAATTCCCGCTCAGTGTCTACAGAAGAATGCTTCCCCACAGTATCATTAGATTTTGCAACTGAAATCTGAGGTTGGGCTCCCCAGACTCTCGAGCATGAGAACCACACTTAGGAATACCTGAGAGGAAGCCTTCAGTTATAAACAATGTTAAATAATAGTATAAATAGAATCTAATGTTAAGCCATGCAAATGTGATGTTTAAATATATTTGACCTCATCCCTCAATCAAGGATTAACCTCAGGTCATTGTGATTTAAAATATATTGTCATAGACTCATAATTCATCTCTCTGTCTACTCTTCAACCCAGTAATTGTTATCATAGCTCATACTTCATTCAGCTTTTGGATGCTTGTAGGACTTTTCTTATTCAATGTAAGATGATATGGGTAACAAACTTGACAGTCACAGCATGCCTTGAAGCGTGTGACAACAGCTTCACATGCAAGAACACGTGCCAATATGCACACTCCCAAAACACAAAAACAATACTTCGGGAAAAATAACTCCAGTGATATTCAGAAGTTCCACAGTAATACGTTACAAGATGGTAACAGTCAAGCTACAATCTAAAAACTAGTAACTAATAATCTATGACAACACACAGGGCCACAACTTGTGTTCCAAGATCATTAACAAGATGGTCAAGTCTGCAAACTAAAAGCACCTCCACGGCCAACAAAGTCTTTCCCACAAGCTTCCCAGTTGAAGTGGTCCTTTAACTGCACGAGGCAGTAACGTCTCAGAACAAAGGAGAACCACTGGAGAATTAAAATAAGCATTGGTACAAAGAGGATTCGGTTCTATGACTCGGATCATACATACATCAGAAGACTGCTATTTACAATGGTTGTGGGGGTTCGACTCTCCACAAACCCCTACTCTGAAAGTCTTGTTGGTAGATCTTTCAGCATATTTTCAGCATCTAAACATTTTGGTTGCTCCTCGATGCTAATATGGTCTGATCTAGCATAACGACCTCTCAAGATCTCTAATCTAGCCATAACAGAGGCCTCCACTTTATCATCCATGTTTGTTTTCTGTTCTTCTGGTTTTTCTTCGCTGCTTTTTACTGCATCATTCTCCACAGGGTAGAAAGCATCATTGTGCAAGGTTTGTGTGGTAGTGAACTCGGATGTATTAGAACACGGCATAGAGCTCAATCTAGGTGATTTCTTCACTTGCGCCGGCTCCCCCTTTTCTGAAATGAAGAGTAGCTTTTAAATAGGTTATTTTCCTAGACATCACCTTTAAAATAGGATCATTCTACAGAAACCATCTTTAATTGTTAAATTATGCATAAACCACCTTTCAAGGGGTTTTTATTATAATCAACCACCTGCGCCCCACCCACTTTTCATTTAAGTTTTTCTGTAGTTGACCCCATCTAACCTCATTAAGAATCATATCTCTAATATACTTGGTTTTTTACAACTAATCATTACAGCAAAATAACAAAAACTTAACTTAAAAGTGTCTAGATGGTTGATTGTAACAAAAATCCGTTTAAAAGGTGATTTATGTATAAATTGATAATCAAATGTGGTTTCTATATAATGACCCTATTTTAAAGATCGTTTCTGGGAAAATATCCTTTTAAATATTCAAGACAAGAAAATTCAACCAAAAAAAAAGTGATCTGGAAATTCTCGTTTAGTTCCTACTAATTCACCTTTTGTCTGGTAGTCATGATCCTTCATCTCAAGCTTCATTCGGGCAAGTTGAAGTTCATATTTCATCGCACACAGTGCAGCTTCTGCCTGCATCCACAGATTTTTGTATAATGCTGCCTGGAAGTTATCTTCCTTCTTGGCAAAGATGTCACTCTCCAGATCTTTCTCTGCTACCTGCTTTATAGAGTCAAACAAATCGCAAAGCATCATTAACCACTTGCATGATCTCATGTGGTAGTTAAGGATCATACCTGGCCTATCCCATTAGATATGCTGATGTGAAGGTTATCATTGTTCATACATGACCCAGTCACCTGAAATTCCCGCTCAGTGTCTACAGAAGAATGCTTCCCCACAGTATCATTAGATTTTGCAACTGAAATCTGAGGTTGGGCTCCCCCAGACTCTCGAGCATGAGAACCACACTTAGGAATACCCTGAGAGGAAGCCTTCAGTTATAAACAATGTTAAATAATAGTATAAATAGAATCTAATGTTACGCCATGCAAATGTGATGTTTAAATCTTCATTGGAGCTGAACATTATGCAAGGAAGGAGAACTTTCTCAGTTAGAATACTTCGAAGAAAAGAATGTCATGACCATAAAATTAAATCTTCGCACATGCAATATGCACTAGTAAGGTGTTTGTTACATTAAATTTCCCAAGCTAGCGAAGCAATTGAAGCTACCATTTCTTTAGAGAAAATTGCATCTAGCCACCGGAAAGAGAAAAGTTCTGCATTCTTCCCCCCCACCCGTCGCAGGGGTGGGGATAATGCATGCTTCAACACCCTTATAGAAGTGAATCTGTTCGTTTACCCACCTACTACTGTCTCAACCCACAACCCACAAAGAATACCCCAAACTACCCTTCTGATGCAATCTCACAAGATGTCAGCTTTACAACGAGAAAAAGAACCATCTCTGTGCAGTTCGTATCTTGAAACCCCTCCATCCCTACGCTTCTTCTCAAACGCAAAAGAGGGGAAAAGAAAGAAAGAAAAATAAACCAATTCTTAACCCTAATTCTGCAGGAAAAAAAACTAATTTTTCAACGAAATCAACCCTAGAAAAAAAAACTATCTCTATGCAATCATTTCTCCAAACCCTCTACTCTTCTTCTCAAACACAAAAGAGGAACAAAAAACCCCAAAAATTTACCATATTTCAGTGAAAAAATTGAATTTTTAGACTAAATCAACCTTAATCCATGGCGAATTCACCTTGTACAACCAAATGGGTGTTAGAGAAGGCCGATTTATGTTCGATTATTTTGAAATCGGGTTCACTCCCCATCAATTCCGATCAATTGCGATTGAAGGATTCCCTAGTGATGATGAAAAGAAAAAAAGAAAGAAGCTCGTCAGAGGGTACTACAACATTGAAGAAAGAAATTGCATCTTCACAATCTACATTGTAAGTACCTACTTTTTTATGAATTTTATCACTATGGAAAAAAATAAAACTAAGACAAATGCTTGTGATAAATAGTGAATGATTGTGACTATTAATTTCTAGTTGTGATAATTTATGAAAAATGTTGTCCTCCTTGAGCTTTGATTCTGATAGTTAGATTATTTAGCATTTTCTTTGACAAATCTATTTTATGTGACATGTAGTCTTGTCGTGTTACTTTTTCTTACAATTTATTTATTTCACTAAGTAAATGTTACACATTATTTTGTGCAACTCTTTCCTATTATTTGTAACAATTTCGTTGCATCCCTTATTCTAATGTTATGTTTGTTTTTCCAATAAGGACGATCATAATGGATCAAAAGATATAAGAATATTTGCGAACATTCGAGACTGTTGTGATTTTATGGAAGAAATAGTTCCACATATAAGGCAAGAACAGGCCTTGAAATTTCAAAAACTATGCTAGTTTTGGAGCAATTACTATTGAAAAAAGCCTCACTTTTGGCCGCTTAAGCTCTTCGCAAAGCAGAAGCGGTGCATCACCGTTACTCTTTTATCAAAATCGGCCAATGACAGCGGATGTGGTGTTTTTTTTCTCGGAAAAAAAGGCAGAAAGCTCGTAAAACGCTGTAAAGCAGTATTGTAAGTGCTTAAAAGTACTTTAAAAAAATAAATACATGTTCATATTATACTCGACCAGAACCCGAACCTAACCCATATTCTTAAGTAAAACCTTTCGCTTCTCTCTTTCATCTCCGCTTGTGTGACTCGAGACAAAAATAAACCCTAACCCTACCTCCCAACCTAGTTGCCTCATCTACTGCCTTCGGCTAACTCCGTCGCCTCCCGCCATCAAAGCTACATCTAAATCCTTCTCCAGCAAGCTTCGCTTCACAACTTCAATCATCATCACGGCATCACCTTCTCTTAAACTCCTCATTTAAGCTCACCATCATCATCTCCAATCGAAGCTCACCATCATCTCCATCTCCATCGAAACTCGTCCGCCTACTTCTCCAGTCCAAATTTGCTTTTTTACCTAGCGCTTTTGACTGCTTTTTGCCACTAAAGCCCCAGAAAATCTAATCGGTGTCTCACCACTTCGCTCCACTTTCAACTTTCCACAACCTAAGGGGCAATTGCCCCAGATCCGCTAACGATTTAATTACTTATGGATCATCTTGATCTGGCGACCGAAAAATTCTTTTCCCAAGATAGATAGGGGAAAAACTGACATATACCTTCAATAAGGAATGAGTACAAAAAGCACACTAGATTCAAGGAAATAAGGGAAAAGCATAAACACAATCGGGATAGAACTAACATGGTTTAGAGTAACTACTTTGACAACGACTAATAAAAGTCGTACAAGAGTGGAGAACAATATGTAGAAGCATTAAAGCGGAAACGGGTTGGTTCAAAAAGTATGTCAAGTTCTGGAGCATTACGACCTTACATGTAATCTTACTATTTTGCCTTGCACCTTTAAGAATTACATGTTGCTTTTACACTTCATTTGTGATAATTAAGAGTTAGTTGTGATTTGTAACGACTGCTTGATACTTATGATGTCTATTTGCTATAGACATGGTCATGTCACTTTGAACTTGGTTGAATCTTTCAACAGTTGGATTCGTGAGGCAAGAATTCCATCTGTGATATAGTAAACCACACTCATCTACAAATTATGGAAAGGATGAAAACTCGTCGTGAGATGGCAACCAAATAAAATAGCTATCTATGCCCTGAAGCGAAAAAATGTCATGCAATCGGCATCTAAAATTTTTGGGATATTATCTCATAAGTCAGTACAAGTTGACCCTGGCCGGAAAACATGCACATATTATGTATAGGACATGTAACGCATATGCTTCTATTAACTATTGTTGTCCATTTCTATACGAATTATGTTGATCGTTGTCAAATTAGGTACTCTAAATCCAGTTATTGCTATCATAATTGAGTTTTAAATTTTCCTCCATGTCCTCGAATCTGTGCTTTTGCACCCATATTATCGAAGTTATATACTTGTTATTTTCTCTATATGCCTACCTTTAAAAAAGAATGTTTTGGTTGGCAAATCAAGATGGTCCATGAGTAATTGAATCGTTGGCCGATCTGCGGCGATTACTACAAAGCTAACATAGTTCTTGAAATTTCAAGATCCATAGGCATCCCTTTTTCTTGCCTCATATGTAGAACTATTTCTTCCATAACATTACAATAGCATCGAATGTTCGTAGATATTCTTACATCTCTTGATACATTGTGATCGCCCTTGCTAGAAAAATCAAAGATAACATTCAAATAATGGATGCAACAAAATCGTGACAAATAATAGGAAAGAATCACAAAATAAATATAGGTGACATTTATGTAGTAAAAGTAGTAAATTACAAAAAATCACACAACAAGGCTAAATGTCACAAAAAATAGATTGTCACAAAAAAATAGATTGTCAAAAAAAATGCTAATTTTATAATTCAGCTATCAGAATCAAAGCGCAAAGAGGCAAACACATTTCATAATTGCCACAACTAAAATTTAACGGTCACAACCATTCACTATTTATCACAATCATTTATTAAAGTTGCATTTTTTTTTCTGCATAGTGATAAAATTCGTACAAAATATGTATTTTATGAAATAAGTTGTGAAGAGGTAATTTCTTTCTTCAAAGCCGTAATACTCTATACCGAGCTTCTTTTTGTCCTGCTTTTCCTCGTCGACAGAGAATCCTTCAACATCGATTGATTAGAATTGTAGTGTGAACCTGATTTCAACATGAATTAGGGTTGGTTTCGTCAAAATTTTTGATATTTTTCCTAAAATAGGGCTAAATATTAGGGCTTTTTGGTTTTTCTTTTACATTTGAGAAGAGGGGTCGGGGTTTCTAGAACCAATTGCACAAAGACGGTTTTCTTTATAGGGTTGATTTTGTCAAAAATAAGATTTATTTCGACAGAATTAGGGTTAAGAATTGGATTTTTTTTGTTCCTCTTTTGCATCTGAGAAGAGGGGTACCGAGGAGTTTTCGAGGTACAAACTACACAAAGGCCCTTCCTTTTCCCCAACATTATAGAAAGTGCTAGACGGACTAGGCATTTGGGCCGGGGTCTAGCGCCTAGACACCTAGGCGTTTGACTATTTTTTAAATTAAATAATTATAATAATTGATAAAAATATGAATTAAATTCATAGAAAATTACCAAAAAAACTAAATAGCAATCTTAGATCCATAATCAACCATGAAGCTAGAGATGGGGGGAGAGAGAGAGAGAGAGATGATGGAGAGGTCGATGGAGCCGAAGATAGGACGGGGGATGACGAATGGTGGAGATGGAGGATTAGGGGTTTTGTTGAGTTTAGAGAGCAGACGCAGAGAGAGAGCGGTGAGGGACGCGTAAGAGAGATTAGGGATTAGGATTTTTTATTTTTTGGGTTTTAAGTTGAGTTAATGGGTCAGGTTTCACTGTGGGTCGGGTTTTTTGTGTTCTAGGTTTTTTTTTGTTCTGGGCTTCGCTTTTGGGCCTTTTTTGTTTTTGGCCTGAGCCTCAAAATTTTTTTACAAAAGCTAGGCGGCCTAGCTCTGATCGGCGCCTAGGCAGTCCCGAGACCTAAGCAGGCCGCTCAGCCCAAATTTAGGTGGAAGTGTCCGCCTACGCCTAGGCGGATGCCTTTTAAAACATTGCTTTTCCTGTTGCAAAGTTGACAAGTTATCAAATTGCGTCAGAAGGGTAGTTTGGGGTATTTTTATGGGTTGTAGGCTGCCAAAGTAGAAGCGCATAAACGAACAGATTCGATTGTATAAGGGTATTGAAGCATATATTATTTCATTGTATTTTTTACAGATGACACAGTAGTAGGGGGTAAACGAACAAATTCAATTGTATAATGGTGGGAAGCATGTATTATTTTCCTAGAAGGTTATGCGTAACTTTTTTTTTCAGGTGGCTAGATGCAATTTTCCTTTTTTTTGTTATGGCGGAACCTAGTACTAGCTCCATAATTAAGCATGTTTGTGATCGGAGTAGATCAAGGATGATTGACCTCATGGCAGCCCTTGTATCCAGTCACAAATAGTATCAGAGACGACAACACTAAAGTTCTAGTATCCATATGGAATGTTCAAGCAAACGCTGGGGATTCATGATGTGGAAGTAGTTGTTGAGAATCTGGCAACTAGGCACTAGGGTGGGATTTCTGAGCTCATTTCTACTGTTCAAATCTGCAATAATGGTGACAGAATCCGTCTCTCAAGATTATACACTAAATTCTTACATGCAACATCAACTGTTCAATGGTTTGACACAGTTTGGGACTCTGTTTAAATTCCCAAACATGCTTTATCCTATGGCTTGCGATGCGATGCGATACATTGTAAGCTCCTTACTCAAGACAGGCTTGGCCACATGGGGGATTCTGAATTCAAATCAGTGTGCACTTTGTACACGGGTTTGAAGAGAATATTCATCACTTGTTCTTTGAGCGTGCCATTACTCTGTGCGGGTTTGGAGATCAATTATGAGCTGGTCCCATTTTAACTAGAAATCTTGTAGCTGGTGGTATCTCGTAGATTGGTTTTCAAATAGATTAAAGGGAAAGAGCTTCAAGCATAAACTAAAGAGGTTGGTCTTCTCTCCTGCTATGTACATCATATGGAAGGAAAATACTTTGAGGACATTTTCTCAACAATTCAGAGATTATGGTACTGTTATTAAAGCCATTAAAGTTGCAGTTTTGATGGTCATACTCAATAGCAATTTGGATAATGATACTAAACAATGGATTAAGAATATGTAATTCTTTATTTGTTTCGATGAGTGTGTTATTCATGCTATTTTTCCTAAGTTTGTTATGTTCTCTTATGGCTCACTTGGGAAATGAAATAAAGCTATTTTCATTGACCAAAAAAAAAAACACCACCCAGTAGAAAATGTGGAAAGTACGATACCTAAGTGCCATATAAATCAAAAAGTCTGCCACATAA
Source organism: Asparagus setaceus (assembly GCA_012295165.1). Lineage (NCBI taxonomy): Eukaryota > Viridiplantae > Streptophyta > Magnoliopsida > Asparagales > Asparagaceae > Asparagus > Asparagus setaceus. Next base: position 42,555,211 of record CM022701.1, on the reverse strand, counting down.
ATTACATGGATGCAAAACGTTAACAGTAATCTTAGTATATCTTGATACTAAAAATTAAGTAGTCCCTAGGGAACATGCTTTGTCAAGTGTTTAATCCAATAGTTCACATGAATTCAAGACTTAATTGCAACTACTATTCTTGAGGAACTATGCACAAATCAACTATTTCCAGGAGGGAGTAGTGCACCATGCTTGACTTCCTCAAAAGTCCTCCCAAGTATATTTTTTACAGAATATGTGACATGCTTGCATATAACTTTTCTCCCCCTAAATTTTAGAATTGAACATGAGTGAGAAATAGAGGTTATCTCAGAGTTACTCAACCTTAGGCAAAACATACTGCCCACTGCCTCCCGCTGTCACACCCCAGGGCCGCGCCTTGGGACCCACAGGGTGTAGCATAGGTTTGTATGATCAAAACTGTCTCCCTTAACTTGGATGCAAATATGAGCATCTTAATTAAGATAGATAATTTAGATCCCTAAATTCACCCTTACAACTTTTATTTTAAAGGGGTTCATGGCTTCCAATACACTCAAGAGCCTATTGTTAATTACTCTCCTCAAGGAGGCACCTTCAATTAAGAGTTAACAAATCACCAAGAGAACTCACATCAGAAATGTGGAGATTTTGTTAAAATAATACAATTTTACATGGCTTAACCAAAGGCATACCCCCAGCATACAAATTGAAAAAGAAAACTTAAAACATGGTTCCAACTCGAAGATACAAAGATGGATGTTGATTTGGGTGAAGGCTTATTTGATTAGGTGTTTGACTTGATTTGGAGTCAAGATTAGTGACATGGAGGTCGATTTGATTTGGACTTGGATTTCAGTTTGATTTGATTTGGAGTCCAATTTAGTGATATGGAGGTTGATTTGATTTGGACTTGGATTTCAGTTTGAATGACATTTCAGTCAATTTTGATTTAGATTTAAGTTTCACAACATTTCGGTCATTTTGATTTGGATTTTAGTTTCACGAATTTCAGTTATTTGATTTGGATTTGGATTTTTAGTTTAAATGACATTTCGGTCAAATCTGATTTGGATTTTAGTTTAACGAAATCTTGGTCATTCGATTTGGATTTGGATTTTTAGTTTAAATGACATTTCGATCAATTTGATTTGAACTTGGATTTGAATTTGAATTTGAATTTGGGATTTAGTTTAACGACATCTCGATCATTTGATTTGAACTTGATTTTAAATTTGAATTTGAATTTGGATTTTAGTTTAACGACATCTCGGTCATTAGAGTTGACCTTGGAGTTGAATTTGAATTTTTAGTTAAAGTTTAGTCCCACATCGATGGGTGAACAATGAATTGAATGGTTTATATACTAAAGCATGGGGTTCAAGTGTAGCATCGGCTAGTCAATCTTGGGTTTATATAGTAAAGCATGGGGTTCAAGTGTAGCATCGGCTAGTCAATCCTGGCAGTGGTTTGAGCCAAACAACGCGCTACACTCAATAGGTCCCATGGCTTACTTCGCGCCGACAAGGTTGCGGCCCTAGGGCGTGACACCTGTCATTATACATGACCAAACAAAAGGCATGTGAATAGCGTGCAAGGGTTAGAAATGTGAATCCACTTTGCAATTAGGTAGTAAACAAAAGAATTCAACAAGAATATTTAGTATTCAAGGTCATTTATTACCTTTTTCCTGAAAAAAAGCAAGAAACTTTCTCAAATCATAAGCAAACTCATTTACCAATGCTTGGGATATATTGGTCAGTATATCAGTTCCGACAGCGGTATGGAGCGGCGTCTATAGAGCGACCAAAGTTGAGCCTTAAGTCCAGTGTGCCACAGGAGAGTGCTAGGCTCCAAAGGCAGATATCGACCGGTAATAACCATTTCTTTTTATTTACTAATAATATTTATAATTATTTAATTTCAAATAGTCTTTTATATAACTAACTAGGTATTTTAAATTACTAAGAACAACAACAATTTTTTCTATTTGTCAAGACCCAGTAAGGATCAACATTTCTGCCCTTTTTCTGATGAAGGCTGATCCCTCCAATCCAATTCCAAGAAAGGAAAGAAAGTTGTTCATGTATTGAATGTGACATAAGTGTCTTGAACTAATGAACCGATAACTGATAATTGTTAATATTTTTGTTTCAGACTTATCCTTTATTTCGTAATTTTTGCTTTGGATATTGGAGTTCTTTGTGATTAGCAAGAGGGTATTAGCATTGAACTAAGTTTGCGAGTATTCTTAAAGCCACAAAATGACTAAAACCTCCAATTAACACAAAAGACCTTCGTCATCTCATACCACATTGCTAGAATTCATAATGCGAACACCAAATCACAGAGAGCGACCTCTAGGATTTCAGATACTGCTCCTATTTGATTCCTACCCAAGCAGAAGAAAGAGACTATCCTGAACCATTACAATGCCAAGAGAACACGGTCTCCAACACCTAACAAACCCAAAGAATAGAGTAGACATATCTATTGAAATGATTCAGGAACTCGATCACTTATGGGTGTGATTTTAGTCATCGTTTGCTTTGCTCTATTTTTTCCCCTTTTGATTTTCCTCCTATGTTAGCCAAAAAAGAGAAGTTGACGGGGCTATGGGAAATAAAGCCGTGTGCCATTCAGTTATTACATAGAACAAGAAAAAATTAATCAGTTTTAGGAGTCTTATTGTTTTTGGATGTATTTGTTATTAATAGAAATTGAATGGAATGCCAGACCTAAAAAGTTCGGCAGATCTAGGCTGTGATTTCGTGTATTATCAAATAGATATATATTAGGTTTCCACATAATGGGGCATTTTGAAGAAATTGCTTTGCATATAAATTATGTTAAAACCCAGAGGACAAGGTTATCTGACAAATGAAAAAACAAAGAGCAATCTATCAAATTGATATAAGAGTGAAGATAAGCAGGTATAGAAACCTTCTCATATTGATAATACTGTACATTTATATATCAGTGTCAAAGTAATTAAAGTCAGATCCATTGAAGTCACCCACTAAATGGACAGTAGAATTATTTAGACTGCTATTCAAATATATATAAATGAATGCATGTTACTTATTTAACCTTATGTATATGGTCTCGATGATAATAGTGTTCATGAAGAGAATGCAAAGTAAAATGAATAGCCCCAGACAAAAGTAAAGTTCGGGTTTCATGTACCATTTTTGCCAGAGGATTCAGTAGCTAAAAAAGTTACGAATCAAGATAGAACTCCGCTTTCTGGAAAATGTTTACCTACATGTTTGTGTTTCAAGCTTTTAGCATCTCCTCATATTTTTCTATAAACCAAAACAAATAGAAAATCTGAATTTTTTCCCCAAAAAAAGGACTTATTTTCCAAGTTCTTTCCCTGAACTTCAGGCTCTAAATAATTACAGAGCTCAAGAAGGAGAAAGGTAAGGAAGTGTGGCATACATTTCTAAAACATAAAAGAATAATGCATGAGACAACATGATCGATGCTCCATCTTTAGCATTTACCTTCGCGTCTAACTAAAGCCTTTTCATAATTTAACAAGTTCTATTTCCCTCAAAAGTACTAAACAAGTTCTGTTTCCATCAAAATAAGTGTTGAAAGATTGTTTATTCCTTATTGTTTAGTCCCACGTTGATTAGGGACAAACTCCTTTGTTTCCCAACACACTATTAATAACATCCAAGAGAGAGCTAATAATCTCTCTAGGGTTTCCCAATAACATGGTATCAGAGCCACCCTTTCTCTCCTCTCTCCAATTTTCTAAACTCTAGCCGCCACCCTCTCAAACCCTAACCGCCGCCTTCTCCCCCTCTCAAATCCTAGCCGCCACCCTCCCAAACCCTACCCGCCATCTTCCCCTCTCAAGCCCTAGCCGCCACCCACCACCATCGAACCCTAACCCTCCGCCCTCAGCCGCCACCACTTCAACCACATACTGTTCAATGATACTATTCATCCATGGGGATGCTGCTCCGCGGGCTACTGTTCATTACAGACACTGATCATCCGTGATACTGTTCATCTGTGGTCCTGTTCATCTGAACCAAACCTTACTCGATCAAACTAATCATTTGGTATAACCAACCAGATATTCATAGATCTTAAACTAATCATTTGGCTAAACCAACCAGATCTTCTAAATCTTAAGCTAATCATTTAGTTTAACCAACTCGATCAAACTAATTATTTAGCTTCATCTTAACAATCAGTCGTTAAAAATCTCATTGAGATAAGCGATAAGTCATTTTTTCTCAAAGAAACCAACCTTGTAGGATGGTTTTACTTAGTGGATTGATTGCTTGTTGTATGGGTGATTACTTATTGATAATTTGATTATTGGAGATTGATTTGTCGTTGGGTGTGATTGATAGTTATTTGTTGGGAGATTACTAGTTGAAGGATCTTATTTGCTGTATTAATAGCATCCTCCGGTGACTCTGCTATTTTGGTGGATGAGAGAGTTGAGACGAAGACCCACACGGAGGTGTTTCTAGCAAGATCACTGACCAGAAATTGAATGGGTCCAATTACCTACTTTGGAAGCAACTTGTTCGAGTTTATATTTCAGGTCGAGGAAAGGACCATCATCTTACAGATGACCCCCGTACCACTTACTGTCTCCTAGAAATAGGATGACACTGGTCTATTTCATCAAATTTGAAACAGCATGAAACCACAGGTCCTTCAGCTAGCAATTCACTGTAATACAGTGAAACAAGTGTGAGTTTTTGGAGCAATTGTACTCAGGCCGTGGGCATGCTAATCGGGTGTATGATGTCATTTAGGAATTATTTTGGAGCAAGATGGACGAGCAGAGTCAGACTTTTGAGCACTATTGCAACTTCAATCGCCTCGCAGAGGAGCTGAGGTAGATTTTCCCTATTACGGGGATGATCATAAGATGCAGGACCAGTGGGATCAACTGATGGTATTCACCTTTCTTGATTCTCTTCCATAGTCTTATATTCAGCACAATCACAGGTTATTGGAAGCTTTGTTATACGCTCCTTAGCAGACATATCACTTGAGATCAGTAGTGAAGGTAGCGCCAATAAGTATCGCAGCAGAGGATGCTGATAGGTCTGCTCTCGCCACACAAAGTAAACAGTCGACTAGTCGAGGCAGTGGTCATGGTGGAGGCCGCTTTGCTGGACGTAGAGGACACTTTGGAGCACGTGGGGGATGAGGTGATAGTTCACGAAGAGTTGTAGGGAAGGTTCATCTGGTTCCTCTATCCATTGTCATTATTGTAAGGAGCCGGGTCACATAAAATTCCATTGTCCTCAGCTACATGGAAAACAACCTCGGAGTGCACATGTGGCTACACAGGAGAGTCCCATAGATGATGACACTCGCCACCAGCTTGAGCAATTTTAGCTCTAGTTATTCTACCAATTTAAGAAGACATAATCCTCTCCTGCTACAGCTACACTTGCCCAGTCAGGTAAATCCACTGCTTGCCTTACATCGCCATCGTCCCGTACTTAGGGTAAAGATTCAGGGGCAACTGATCATATGACTGAGAATCGAGGTATATTATCCTCCTGCACACCTACCACCTCCTTTTCTTCAGTAGTATTGGCTGATGGAGCCACTACACCTGTGGAAGGTGTTAGATCTACCAATATTAGTACTATTCTACTTTTATCTGTGCCATATCTTTATCGTTTTCCATTTAATCTTTTATCCGTCAGTAAGATTACTAAAGATTAAACTACACGTTAATATTGTTTCCTACACACTGTCTTTTTTCAGGCACTTGGGACGAGGAAGACGATTGGCACTGGACGTGAGCGGAACGATTTTATGAGCTGGACTTTACCCAAGCCCAGGTGACCTGTATCAGCTCCACATCAGCCTTTGATGCACATTGTCGGTTTGGTCATCCCCCTCTTTCGATTCTTAAAACTTTGATTTCATATTTGCGTCATGTCGAGTCCTTAGATTGTGAGTCATGTCAACTCAGAAAACACCAACGGGTGTCTTACCCGAGTCGCGTCAATAAGAGGGTTAGTAATCCATTTGATTTAGTCCATTCAGATATATGGGGTCCTTATTCAGTTCCATCCAAACTCGATTTCTAATATTTTGTAAGTTTTGTGAATGACTTTTCTCGCATGACTTGGATTTACTTGCTGAAAAGTCATTATGAAGTGTTCTCTATTTTTAAAGTTTTCTGTGCTGAGGTTAAAAATTAATTTCATAATACCATTAAAACTTTAAGAACAGATAATGCTAAGGAATATTTTGATAGCTTTCACAAAATACTTGGAAGAAAGTGGAATTTTACAACAGTCATCTTGTACTTATACACCCCAACAAAATGGGGTGCATGAGCGCAAGAACAGACACTTGCTAGAAATTACTAGGACCTTGTTCTTCCATCGTCAAATCCTAGAATATTTTTAAGGGGATACCATTTTGACAGCCTGGTATCTGATTAATAGATTGCCCTTATCTGTCTTACATAACAAAACTCCAATCTCTCTTTTATATCCAGCTGAAGACGCTTTCCATTTACCTCCTAAGATCATTTGGGTCCTTATGCTTTATTCACAATCATAGTCCTCAACGAACGAAATTAGATTCGCAATCTCTTAGGGGTATTTTTCTTAGATATTCTAGGACTCAAAAATGGTACAGATGTTATTGCCCCTACTTGAATCGGTATATTGTTTCAGCCGATGTTACCTTCTTTGAGAACAAATCAGGACATGTTGCCTTTGATAAATCCCAAGGTTATCGGTAACAGTGAGGCACTGCCAGGGCTATTTGGGGCTATTGCAACAAAAAGCGTAAAGTTAAAAAGTGGTCTAATTTAAATATGTACAAATATTCAAAAAAAAATTAAAGAAAAATTTAGAAAATCTAAAAATACATATTTAATGATTTAAAGAGATCATAAGCATGAAATAGACATGTAACTATCACATAATATTGAAGAGGACCGGAAGAGTCGAAGAGTCGTCGTCTTCTAGAAGATGAGGTGAGCGGTGAGAGGACGGCAATAGGAGCTCACAACGAGAGGAGGTGAGAGGTGTTGTGGCGATGAGAGGAAGTGCGGAGGGAGGTGCCGGAGGCTGTGGGAGGCTGCGGGAGGCTGCAGGGAGATGCCGAAACTCACGTGAAGCGGTGGGATGCGGTGGGAGGCAGCAACCTTTTCGAGGGCTAGGGGTTTTTAAGAGTTGGATCACGAAGGGGAGACTCAAGAGAGAAAAAAATCACAATTGATAATGACTTATAACATCGCGTCTTGCAAGTGCCGGTCAAGTTTAATTAAAAAAAATATGAAACCGCTTTAAATAGCGGTCAAAAAGCGAATTTTACCCGCAATCACCCGCTATTCACCGCTATGACGAGCTATTGGCCGCTTTTGCGAGCGGAAAACGCATATTCCGCAATATGTCACCGCTATTGGGCGATATCGTTGCGGAAGGGACCGCTAACGCTATTAGCGCCTCTATTGTGGCACTATTTAAAGCTATTTATAACACTGATAAATCCTTAGACCCTCGATGATTATGACTATCTTATTGTTCAGGAAACCATTGCTAATATTCCTTCGAAGACTGCTGTACAAACTGATCTACCATTCAAGTTTGTGGAACTAGTTCATATTTATACAATACGTACTACTCCACAACCTAAGCCATTGTCCAAATCCACCCAAGAGCCTGATATACTACCAAGTCAGAATGTGACCATATAGCCAAATGCTCAGCCTATTGATGATCTTCTCATTACCCACCAAAAGGGTAAGAGATCTTGTTCTCAGCATTCTCTTACACACTATGTCTCTTACTCTTCATTATCTCCATCATATTATTCTTTCATATCTTCTTTGGATTCTCACCCGGTTCCCAAGAATTTTTCAGAAGCTCTATCTAACTCAGATGGATGGCGGCAATGCAAGAAAAGATGACAGCCTTAGAGCAAAATGAGACTTGGGATCTTGTTTCACTACCACCAAGGAAGAAAGTAGTTGGCTGCAAATGGGTTTATACTGTCAAAGTAAACCTAGATAGCTCTCTAGCTCGCCTTAAAGCTCGACTAGTTGCGAAGGGATATTCTCAGATCTATAGCCTTGATTATATCGATACCTTCTCCCCTGTAGCTAAGATGACATCTATCCGCATTTTATTTCGCTTGCTGCTAGCTATCACTAGCCACTTTATCAGTTGGACTTTAAGAATGCATTAATTAATGGCATTCTTGATGAGGAGGTTTATATGGAGCAACCACAAGGTTTAGTTGCTCAGGGGGAGTCTGGCAATGTTTGCAGGTTAAAAAAATCCCTCTATGGCTTGAAGCAATCTCCAAGGGCTTGGTTCGGACGTTTTCCTGCAATTGTCCAAACCTTTGGTCTTCATCGAGCTCAGAAAGATCACTCAAATGGTGAGAAGAGGATCCTTTTAGTTATATATGTTGACGACATTGTGATCACATGCGACGATGCACAGGGCATTAGTCATTTGAAGAAGTATCTACAGCAACAATTTCAAACCAAAGACCTTGGATCCTTAAAATATTTTCTGGGTATCAAAATGGCTAGATCGAAGAAGGAAATTCTCTTATCTCAGAGAAAATATGTGCTTGATATGTTGTTAAATGCTGAGATGTCAGAATGTAAGAACATTGACTCACTTATGGATGACAATGTCAAACTATTACCAATTCAGGGAGAGTTACTAGAGGATGCTGAACAATACAGACGACTTGTGAAAATTGAACTACCTAACAGTCACGAGACCAGATATTGCATTTTCTGTTAGTTTAGTTAGTCAGTTTCTCTCGGCACCTAGGAAACCTCATATGAAAGTCGTGTAGAGGATTATTAGGTATCTCAAGAAAACTCCATGAAATGGAGTACTCTATTTAGATAGTGGTCACACGAGAGTTGCAAGATTCTCAAAAGCAGATTGGGTAGGATCTTCTGAGGACAGACGATCAACTACTGATATTGGGTGTTTCTTGGAGGAAATCTAATATTATGGAAGAGTAAGAAACAGAGTGTAGTCTCTCGATCTACAGCTGAGTCTGAGTATCGAGGCATGGTGAATTTGACTTGTGAGCTAATCTGGATTAGAGATTTATTAACAAAGATTGGTTATTCTCTAGAGTGTTCTATGAGCTTGTATGGAGATAACAAGGCCGCCATTCACATAGCTGAGAATCTAGTGTTTCATGAGAGGACAAAACATATAAAAATTAATTGCCACTTGATTCATGAGAAGATGGAGAAGGGAGTCATTAGAGCCAAGCACATACCATCAGAACATCAACTTGCAGACATTCTCACAAAACCTCTTAGAAGAACACGAGTGAATTTTATTTGTAACAAGTTGGGCTTGTACGATATGCATGCTTAGGTTGAGGGGGAGTGTTGAAAGAGTTATTTATTCCTTATTGTTTAGTCCCACATTGGTTAATGACAAACTCCTTTGTTTCCCAACACACTATTAATAACATCCAAGAGAGAGCTAATAGTCTCTCTAGGGTTTCACAATAACAATAATAATTATTATAACTAGCATGTTAAATCTTCATGAAAGATTCTGACAACTTATATCTAGGCGTCATAGCTTTCCTTGGAGTTGAACGGGCAAGTTATAAGATAACTAGAAGAAGCAAATCAATGTCGAAAATCAATAGGCATATAAAGTAGCATCATGTCAGGTTAAACTTTTAGATAATGTACCTTCTGTTCCTGCTGGCGAAAGTTTCAAGATTGTCAATTACTAGCTGCACAAGCTCATGATCACCTCCCTTCCATTCAATAACACCACTGTACGATGACAAAAGCACTTCAGATAAACTATGCATTGACTGAAGGAGGAGCCTCACATCATTTCCTATGGTTAAACATTTACCGGTAGGCTCAGTTGAATCTAATGGTTTGGAAACCAGGCCAAGAGCAGCCCCGGGTAGTGAGAATTTCTGGATATATTTCTGAGAATCAGGATTTATTCTGGGCAACTTATCTTGAGCACCATTAGTAAGATCTGTATCAGCAGCAGCACCTTCACCCTGTAATGAAGGTCGATCAGCTGAAAAAATGACTGTCCTTACTTGACCTAACTCCTTCACATCTCCATTCACTCGTTTAGAATCCTCTTCTGAATCTTTTACTTCATTACTTTTCTCCTTAATAGTGCTAGGAACACATCTCCTTTCCTCTCCAATTTGTGCACATTCTGATCCTTTTGCATTAAAGTCATATAATATCTCATTTGTTGCATGCACACTAATATGCGGAGAGAAATTCCCAAAAACAGGTAAAGAACCCTTCATGTTGCCATAGCAAAAGAGACCATCTTTTTCCTCATAATTTGAGGTTCTCAAGCATTGAGCACTGACTGGAATACACTTTTGTGCTTGGTTCAAATCATCAGAACCTTTTAATTCATTCACTTTAAGATGAGAGTATCATTCCATCGCCAACACCAAACAGATTCTGAGACGCGGAGGCTCCTTTCCAACATGGTGAATCCACAGCAAGATGTGGTTGATCAAGTGTCTCTGAAGAAATTCTCAAGGAACTATTTGGCCTGGATGAAGAGACAATTGACTCTGTAAAATTTAACTGTTTAGTTTCGAATCCATGTGTCATCTCGGTTGAATAAACCTTGGGATTTGCAGTTGTTACTTCTTTTCCTAAAGTAGAGCATGATGTACCTATTGAGAAATTTGTCAGTCTATTGTTTCCTTTCATGTTGCTATCTGCTACAATGTTGTTTGCATCACTTTCTTTACCACCAGAATATTGATCAATGCCAGGCACCTTCTTGTTGCCAAGCATATGGTCTACATAACTGTCATCAACATTGTACAACAGATTGCCATGCTGAGTAGTAGAATACCAATTTCTTGGCACAACATACATTAAAGCATTAGTCTCGTTAGCTGGAGTAAGCTCTTTGGCAGACGATGAACATGTTTTTGGTGGATAATAAATTATGGGAATTGTAGAGCATGAAACAAGCTGCGACATATATCTATCATAAGAGTTTGAATTTGAGGTATCACATTCATCCACAAAAACATTGGGTTTGGAAAACTGAAAAATAGACCGATCCATTGTTGCATGAGTCTGTAACCTTATCCTGGTAAATTGCTGGGCGCTCATCTTGCCGAGCTGAGGAATCTGCTCCAATGTGAATTGGTCTTTCTGAGGAATCAACATGCTTTCCATGCCAAGCGCCATAAGCATCGCCATATGTCATAAAACTTCCAGCAGCACCTCCTGCAAATAACAAAAAGGGAAAATTGATGAATTAACTTTCAGAGGACATGAGTATTTTGGAACCATTCAATTAAGAGCAGAATCCCTGCTTACAAAAATTTCCTCAGTTTCAATGTAGGCTTAGTCTACTACTCAAAGACTGTTCTTGGTGCCAATGCTTAATTCCTTACATGAAAATAACAAGATTAACAAAGCATGTTACCTGCTGTAGGGCACTTTCCCAAACCAAAAGTAGTTATGTCAACCACAATTTCCCTCAATATCCTATACTCAAAAATGTAAATTGCTAATCACCTTAACAATTTAACATATGAAATATGTAAGCCCTCTTTCTACACAAATTAATTATTGGAGAGATCAGTTTTATAATTAGGTTCTTCTTATATGAATAAGAACTCAATACATGTATTTATATGAGTCAAATTAACGCAGCGCGGAAGTAAACAACCTCGGAATCCACCAAGAGTTGTTCTCTGAATCCACAAAGAACGATCTCCGAATCCACGAAGAACTTCGAATCCACGAAGAAAATATTAAAGAGGAAATTTTATTGATAAAAAAGATATATTTCTTGGGGTTACATGCCTCTTCTTAAATAGAATAACAAATAAGACTCCTACTAAGACTAGAATTAAAAAATAGAAAGTATCAAATTCTACCCTAAAAGACTCCCTATAATATAGGAAACAAATCAGTCCTAATTAAATCAAAATTGATTTTATTTCCTAATCTAAATTGACTCTAACTTTATTACTAAAATAAGCTAAAGGCTGATTATTTTCGGATTTCAACAAAACTGAGGATTACTGATGAGATTATAAAAATCTGACAATCTGGTTGGCTCCGTCTAGTCGAGATAGGCGATTTACATATATAATATGTGAGAATCCGCCTTCCGGATCAAAAGATATGATCGTTTCTTTGTAGAAGCCAATAATATGTATAAGTCGGCGTTTAACTCGTGATTGTCCTGCTCCTCCATGAAATTGTTCGTTAAGCGTCCTACATCACAAATGTACGCATATTTCTAAGAAATAGACATATTGTTAATAGTAGCATCCTTCTGTCTATATTTGATAATTGTTGTGTCCATGTCCTAGGATAAAACTCGTGTCTAATTTAAGAAGTAACCACAACGTCAGAAATGTGCAAGTTGTTTAGTTCTATCATCTGGAATATTCAAACCCACGAAGATACTCTAATAAAATAAGTGTTCACATCATCATCCAAGATTTGAGCTTTCAAATTGTATGCTTCAAACTGAATGCCTAACCAACCTGCTACTTTACGACATCCTTTTTGTGGCTACTCAATTGACGGACAAGAAAGCTCAAGACTATCTAAACTTTAGGTATTTGAGCACTCCAATCAATGTAGATCACTTCAACAAGCTGGGTCTTCAAAATAGATGCTCTGTCGCTAAATACTCATTGGAAGGATTCACATTCAAGTCATTCCTACCTCAGCTAACATACTCTCAACTCTATGGATCAGTTTTAACAAAGTGAAACATCAAATTAGATGATCGAAAATTATTTCCCAATAGGAAGTATTCCTATTAATCAATAAATCCGAAGTAAGAAGCGAAGCGACATCCATTATTAGATCCCGACAGGCATCCAAATTACTCCAATAGATGCCAAGTCTCTACCTCACCCCTCACCCCTCCTCCAGTAAACAAAAATAACAAAGTGTCGACTAAACATACTGCTTCAACTCATTCTCATACTCTTTAGGAGGTGTTTGTTTGCATGAAAACGAAGCTGGATATTCTCATACTCTACTTTATTTGCTGCCATTTAGGGGGTGTTTGTTTGCATGAAAGTGAAGTTGAAAGTGTGGGAGTGAACTCACTTCTAGCTACTTCAGGTTTTTGTTTCATTGGTATTTGAAAGTATAAGTGGAATGTAAAGAAAAGTGCACGATAGATTTAACCCTTGATTCATTTTCCATATAAAAGTGTCGAAATCACCTGAAAGAGGGGAAATGGGACCGTTGTTAATTAATATATTTAATTTATTAATATATTATTGAAGTGAACTTGATTTGAAATAAATAAAATAATTTTATCGTATCAACTTTACTTTTCTACTTTCTAGAATAATTTCTTTTTGCAACCAGAATTGGGTGGATGCACTTTCACACATGCAAAAAAAGAGACTTTCAATTAAGATCCACTTTCAGATTTTCAAACACCCCCTTAGCCTTTAAATATATTTTACAATATGAAACAGTTAGGATAAACATACGTAACAAAACATTTCAAGATAAATCTTGAAAATTAGAAAGCGAAACAGCTTCATCACCTCATCTGGTTACTTTTCACATGAACAATAACTACTACAATGGTAACAACTTGATCTTATCCCCTATAAAATCTCAAGTAACTACTCTATCCAATAAAAAATTTGCGACATTTGACATATTTTTAAATAGGATCCTCGCTAATCTTAAAATATTACACAATTCCTCCTCTTTACTTAACATCTTCTTCTGTTTGTCGTTGCATATTGTCTTGTGCTTGCCATCAACCGTCTCGTTGTTTGCATTTGCAATATATCTGAAATGATCACCTACCTTGTTGATGCCTCTCCTATTCAACTTTGTAGTATATCTCAGCTACAATTGCATGCACTTCCCAATTATCTTAGATATTTTTTCTGAGAAACCTAATATGCTTGATACTCTTAACTAAAATAATGGTTAAATCTCTTTGAACATGCAGACTCAGACTCTAAGGTGATTAAGGGGTAAAGCAGCCCTTTGTATCGAAGAAAGCAAGAAGATAGTGTTGATTAAGGGTAATTGCTAAAGCGTCTCACAGTCTACTGTTTTGGCACATGAAGGAGACTACAAGATCTTAGGCTTATCCAAACAACATATCCTATTATTTGATGCGGCAAACTCAAGTAGATTGTTTTACAAACTGAAGTATAATAGCAAACCCCAGCCCCAAATCAAACCAAGCTCCTTTGAATCTAACCTTAAATGATGATATCAGAATATGATCGCCTCTCCTTTAGGGGTTCTATTGACAAATCCATCATTTAAACTTGGACGGCAAAGTTCACATTAATCTCAACCCATTTCCAATCGCTCTCCTCTACTAAAAGAAGAAATTTTCAAAATAAACCCAAAAACATATTTTATCCCAAAAATCGACCCACTCTTGTTTAATTTACCAAAATCAACCCACTTTCTCGCCACGTCAGCCTTGTGGCGAGAAAGTGGGTCATTTAAAAAAAACGCTATCCTAATTAGTCGGGGTTGCCAACCCCGACTAATTAGGAACTCCCCACACCCCTTTTTCATATTATAACCCCTCCTAATTAGGCGACTAATTAGTCGGGGTTAGGAAGGCGTTTTTTTTTAAACGACCCAGTTTCTGGCCACGAAGCTGACGTGGCCAGAAACTGGGTTGATTCTTATAATTAACTTGGGATAGGGTCGAAATTTGGGATTAAAATTGTGAATGGGTTTATTTCAAAATTTTCTTCTCTACTAAAACTATATAGAAATGAAGCAATTAATGATCTTTCTACCACCAAACACAAATTTTTAATGCGCACCAAAGGTTTATAGTAAAAAAATCACAAATTCCAACAGATCTCAAAGATTCTTAAGCGTAAATTCATCAGATGCAACAGTGAACACAAAAACCCCCAATTCCCGACCAAAAACATCGGCAACGAGCTAGAATACCTGCAGAGAATGGTGAAACGTTATAGAAGAGAGAAGGATCCATCCATGACACGCTCTCTCCTACGGATTTCTCCGGCGACAATTCGTTAACGTTGAATTCAGGAATCGATGGCGACGGAGGAGGGTAAGCATAGGGCTGAGGGCGGTGGCTGCTGATGTTGAGGCGATCAACCGTGAATGGCAGAGCTAATGGAGACAGCGTTGAAGAGGACGGCAAAGCTGGGATCATGGCTAACGATGATGATGACGATGATGAGAGAGAGAGTGATGAGAGTAATCTCACTGAGGATATGAAAACAGGGCTCGCTTTTTTTTTTTTTTTTTTTGTTTTAGGGGCTGTTTGGTTACTTTCCGTCACTTTCCAAAACCTATTTTCCTTCAATTTTTGGTGTTTCCGTCACTTTCTTGGAATAGTATTTTTAATGTTTGTTTTGCAAAGAAAAATGGAGCATAATTGTTTTCCATCACTTTCCTTAGTTTGGTTCAAATTAAGTAAGATACATGACAAAGATGAAGATGAATATGAAATAGCAAGTAAGATTAATCAATTCTCAAGTCCAAAATTTGTTATAAGATCTATTCTTTACAAATTCGTGGGTTCATTATTTGTTATTCTACATTTCTCACAACTTAGATAGAAGCCAATTCCAAATTTCCAACAATGTGTGAACGAGGAGCCAAGTCATAGTCATTCTTTTGCCTTTTAAAACTATAACCTAACACAATGTGTTTGGCTTTTGAATCAACGCTTAGACTTCCTAACTTGTCTTGTGTGGCTTTTGAATCATCACCTTAGACTTCACTTGAACCAGCATGAATGTTTGATAAAATTGAAAGAAAAAAGAAACCCATCAAAATTATAGTCATCAGTGGGTAATTAAGCATACAAACCTGGGATGCTCGGCTTTGTCGGAGGCGGAAGAACTCGCCTATTCCCTGTGCAACTCGCCGGCCAAGTCGGAGGCGGGACCGAAGCCTGAGGAGCCGGAGGCACGAGGAAAGGCGGCGGAGGCGGAGGTGACCATATCTTTCCCTTTTTCCTTGGACCGAGCCCTAGATGGGAGTACGGGAGGAGAAAATGAAATTTTCTCTCGTAATCGGGCATTTGAGGGCGGAAAATTTTTGGGGGGAAACGCTGACTTGGCAGCTCCACTTTCCTTCATTTTCTGTGTTTTGTTTTGCAAACCAAACACTTGATTATGGCAGAAAACAAAGAAAAAAGCCAATGTCAGTTTTCCCAGGGGTGTTTTTTGCGATTTTTTGCCTAACCAAACAGCCCCTTAAAGGAAATGGAGCTTGTCACTATGTAAATGGCTAAAATTACATATTTACATATTAGCCTCAAAATGACACATCTTTATCAGTTTAGTCTAAAGCTACACCCACTATATTTTAACCTAAAAAGTGACAAATCGATGACGCATAGGTCTTTCCGATCACCGGAGATAACTTTTAAGTGAAATATTAAGAACTTTGACTTATAGACTCCTGAATCTCTCATATTTTTCGAATTAACACCTCTATCCTTTTCTAAATTGTGAAATTTGTATTAAAAAAAAAAACTCCTCCCTTCCCACAATCTTCTTCCTACTTTTTCCCACCATCTCCTCCATTCTCCTCTTCTCTATATCCCCAACTTTTCGTCATTCCTCCCCTTCTACCACCTCTTCAAATCCCCACTCTTATAGTCTTATCTTCTCTGTCTACCATCTCCTCCATTTTTTTTCTAGTTCATCTTAATCCACAACCTCTCTCCTCTCTCTCCCACTCTCTCCTCCTCCTCCTCCTTTTCCTCTCTACCACTCCCTCTTCCTCTTTCCCTCACTCACTCTCCTCCTTGCTCTGCACTCCCAATCCTCAATATCAAACATTTATTATAAATCCAAACTCCTCCTCCAAATTATTATTCAAAAACCTTTCAATTAACATTAGGAAAGAAGAAGAGTTGAAGGATATTGGATTTTTGAAAGAATGTTTGATGTTGGGGATTGGGAGTGGGCAAAGTAAGGAGGGAGACGGAGTGAGAGAGATGAAGAGAGAGTGGGAGAGAGGAGAGAGGTAATAGATTGAGAGGAGCTAGAAAGAGGAGAGACGACCATAAGAGCGAGAATATGGAAAGGAGGTAGAAGGAGAGGGAGGAAGAAGGAAAAGTTGGGGATATGGAGAAGAAGAGAATGGAGGAGATAGTGGGAAGAGAGGAGTTTATTTTTTTAATTTTGTTTTACAAATTCCACAATCTAGGGAGGGAGAGAGGGGTTAATTAGAATAATATGAGAGATTTAGTGGTCTAAATGTAAAATTTCTTTAATATTTCACTTAAAAATTATCTCCGGTAATTGAAAAGGCTTATGTGTCATCGATTTGTCACTTTTTAGGTTAAAGTGTCGCCGATGTTATTTTTTACTCTAAACTGGTAAATGGGTCACTTTTTATGCTAATCTGGTATTTAGCCTAACGTAAATTTATGTCGCACTAATTATAAGTTTTGGCCCGTGGAGTAAAATACAAGTGGTTGTTCAGCAAAAATTTAGGCCCATAAACTTATTTCTGGCCTACGAATTAAAATTTTGGAAGAGTTCAATTGGTTTCGTTCTTTGTAGTCACTCCAACTAGTTTATTATTAACAGTTAAGGGTGTGTTTGGAAACTTTAAAAAGAGACTAGGTCTAATCTAGCTTTCTTCTAACTAGGCCAAAGTTAGTCCAAGTAGATGGTGGTTAAAAAAAGAACTAGTTTAAAGCCTAAATTTTAAACTAAAGAAAACCAGTTCAACTTTGGTCCAATTGTTGCCAAACTAAAAACTAACTTTTAGACCAAAGTTGTACTCACTGAGACTAGTTTTGTGGAGTTGCCAAACACATCCTAAGGTTTGTTTGAGTGTGTGGACAAAGATTTTGAGGTGTAGTTATGCAACCGGTTTTATTTCATTTTTTGGCTTGCAATATTTTAATTAGAAAAGGTAATTAAACATATAATTTCTAAGATAAAATGCAAGAAATGATGCATCTAATTTGATGGGAGTAAAAGCTACGGTCTCCAAAAAAAAATAATAAATAAATAAAAATAAATAAAAAAAGAAAAAACAATGCACCTCATCAAAAATTCTTTCCAGTTCCAGATAGCAAAATTATCTAGACTCATGTTTCCTTATATACTATCATAACATAGCTTTTGCACAACTGTTCTTAAGCAAGCATTGAATCTGCAACGAAAATATATTTTCTAGAATAAAATTACAGATATACAAATGACAGATTTGAGATGATTTTCTGCGAGATTTGCTACAACTTATTTTTGCAGTGAACCAAGAAGCCTCATGTCATCTTCGAAGTCCATAACTTAAAAAGATAGCTCCCTTCTTTCTCTTGAATTGAACGATGAGAAGTCACAGTAAATGATATAAGAGAAGGTTTTCTACCGTTTATCCTCTTATCGAACTCTTTTTTCCGTCTTATTCTACAATCTCTACGTGAAATTGAAGATGGGGACAATAGAGTTGAGGCTTGCGAGTGAGAGTTGAAGAATGTTGTCTGTTGCATTACTTTGTTAGGGGGCCCGTGGGCAGTTAAAGCCCAACAAGATATAACGACAATATCCTTCACAAAGCTGTCCATATTGTCACGAGGCCCACATAAAACTCATTCTGAACCGTGCGGGGTCCAGCTTGATCTGGCTTATTCTCAACCCGAAGTCTACTAAAATTATAAGAGAGGGGAAGTTAGGATCTTGATAGCTTGAAAGAAATGTATAGCCCACAACATTATTTGAATGTTGAGACTTTGGATGGTACTTCTAGAAGCCTCATTCTTCCAGAAGAGACAATGTAGCATGAGTGAATGATTTATGTCCCAACCGGCAACCGGTTCACTCAATTTTCTCCAAGTTGACTCAGCACTTTAGCAATCAAATGCACGCGCTTTACAAATAAAAGTTGTTTTCGATAATTTTTAACGGAGAAATAAATGTAGTTATAAAGTAAATCATGAAAATTGAACACCCCATATTTCTTATCTTTTATAAATTTTTCTTTCTTCAAGTTTTCAAATTGCAACTTTATCAATAGGAAAATATACGCTATTGTATCACCTATAAATATTGTTTGAGCACCTGAAAATACCCATGATGTGGAAAAATAATATAATTTTACAACTTTAAATAGCGGTGTATTAAGTATAATGATCTTAGCAAACACTAAATCAGTTTTCTTCGGTTTCAACTGGAAAAACGCAATGCACTGGACTCCATGTGTTGGACATTCGTGCAAAAACTTTATATTGGAGGACTTCTTTCCAAAAGTTTTTTTAAACACTACGTAACGGTGTGAATTGGAAAGTGATGATCATCTCTTTTTTATTGTGTCTTTGTTAAGGAGATATGGAGTTTTTTCGTACCTGTTTTTGGTCAAGTGCACTGGCCCCATAATTTTGAAAGCGTGCTGGAATCGTATGGATCTTTCATTCATAATGGCATTACAAGGCAACTTTGGTCTACATTCTTCGCATCTTTTTGTTGGTGTCTATGGAGAGCACACAACAATCTCATTTTTGAAGAGCAAATGGCAACTCCTCGTAAAGTAGCTTCATCAATTGCTTATTTCACTATGTTCTGGGCAGTAAATTCAAAGAAAAAGTATGTAACAAGGATGCACGCTTTAGCAAAGGAGGGAGGGGTTTTGAGTCTCATTCAAAGCGTGCTGGAATCGTATGGATCTTTCATTCATAATGGCATTACAAGGCAACTTTGGTCTACATTCTTCGCATCTTTTTGTTGGTGTCTATGGAGAGCACACAACAATCTCATTTTTGAAGAGCAAATGGCAACTCCTCGTAAAGTAGCTTCATCAATTGCTTATTTCACTATGTTATGGGCAGTAAATTCAAAGAAAAAGTATGTAACAAGGATGCACGCTTTAGCAAAGGAGGGAGGGGTTTTGAGTCTCATTCAAGAAGAAGATGAAGCTGCTTTTGTTGGTGAAAATTTCTAACTATGTGATACCGTCGCTACTTCTTTTGTTCTCAGTTACTCTTTTGTATAAACTCTAGTGTAGGCTCTTTGTGTTTATGCTTTTGGCTGTTGAACCAGCTTCTTTGTATATATCTTTCTAAGGATGTATGGAGTATGGAAAGTAGAAAATATCACCCATCTATGTTTCAAGTTATAGGTGACGACAAGGTCCGCTCTCCATTCTTGTTTTTTTTTTGAAGTAAAAATAGGGCAACATGCCCTATCAAAATTATATTAAAAACCAGAGAACAGAGTTTTTACAACTAATATCTAGGAGTGATTTCAATGGAGGCGTCCAGAAGGAAGAGAAGCGGACCTATGTTGTCACTCTTCACTCCGAAGAAGAATCCAAAGAAAGCAATCATAAATAGCAGGAAGACTATACAAGAAGAAAAAAAACTTATACACAAAGATCTGTATCAAGTTTAACAAAAGATTGTAACCATCCCGCCAAAACAAGCACTATGGGGGGAGCTAAGGGTTTGCATTAGCGTCGTTGCTGTCCTCGTTGGAGGAAGGGAGCTCGGAGAAGCCTCTCTCCCTGACAATAGCTTTGAGCTTTAGACCCTTCTTGTTAGAATCTATCCAGAAACAGTAGATGCGATTGCACGTGCTTGAGGTACCTCTCCGGAGAAAATAAGGTCGTTACAAGCTCGCCAAATGCACTAGCAGACAGTAGGAAAGCAAAAACTCTAAACATTCCGATCCTTTGAATTGATTAAATCGTCATAGCAGATATTAAAACATTTATACAAGTCTTGAGGCAGAGACAAGTTACCAATCATAGGCCCAGACTCGTTTAACAATGGTACATTTCATGAAGAGATGATCATGAGTCTCACAATCAAGTTGACATAAGGAACAAAGAGAGTCTCCAGTCCATCCTTTTTTATAACCCTATCCTTAGTGTTCAGTTTAAGCATAGATAAAAGCCATAGGAAAAACTTAACTTTGCTTGGTAGAAAACTCTTCCAATCAATGACTAATATGGGCAACGAGTACCACCATCATTAACAAAAGAATATAATGATTTGACTGTGAAAATCCTTGAGTTCTCAAGAGGCCATGAGATCTAATCTAACTCCAACGTAGGGCAAAAGCTAGAGGAAGACAGTTGGTTTTTGAGGCCCTCAACCTGGATACGATCCTGATCACCTATTGGTCTTCTGATGATAGGTCTCCAACTCCACTTATCCACACTAAACATCCCTTGGGACGCAATATTAACATGCTTAGTGAAAGCAAGATTATAAGCCAGAGGGAACAAGCTGGCCAAGGAATTATCACCTATCCATTTGTCCTCCCAAAACCGTAGTCTTAATCCAATCCCTACTCCATTCTTGTTTATGAATTGTGTTGATGTTTTCTCCTTTTCTTCTCTCCTATATTTCTTTGTAATCTTATTTTTGTTATATTAATAGAATCAACAGTGCATCTTTCCATGTTTATTATCGTCAAAAAAAAAAAACTATGTAAAGGTGTGAGAATGACTTGAGAAGGAAGGAAGGAAAGGTAGTCGCCCCAAATGGTAAAATTACAAAATTACTCACGCACTTTGAATGGAGGGAAACATGTCCTTCAAAACTTTTGATGTCCACTTGACCATTATATATTAGTATGAATTTTTCTCTTAGTTAAGTTGCTAATGAGATCAAATGAATGGTTAAGCCCACTTGTGAACTGGGAACCAAACTCAACATTGATTACGATTTTACTTATAATTAATAAAAGGCTAAATATCACTAAACACCATAACTTATGATCGTCTCAATTATCCTCTTAAACTTTTAACTTTTTCTAACATGTCCCTAACGACTTACTGTTCAGCGTCAAAACACCCAAATGCCCTCAACCAAAAAAATATAATATCAAGAAGGGTTTTGCTAACCATTACCCTTAGATAATGGTTAAAGATAATTAATACCCTCCATCCCCCACCCCACCCCAACCTATCTCCACTAGTACCAAGCTCCAAGAAAGAGTTATGGTTAATCATTAATTTTGCTTTATTTTACAAGGTGTTTTTATTTTGACTAAAAAAATACACAATCATTTAATTTATTTGTTTTACAAAAAATAAAAAAAATCATGATACAAAGTGAAGTAACTATTCATCTTCTACCTCAATTATCTCTCTTCCCACCTCCTCCGTGGCATCTATACGATGCTTACATGTTAGCATTGTATTTTCTTGATGTGAAGATACATAAAGCTAAAGTACTTCATCTTTTGAATTGTGTTTAACTAAATGCTAATTTTTGTAAGAAGTAAGATATGTGTGCTTTTATAAGGATCACATGTCTATAGTTCATAAAATTTAGAATCTAAGATACTAATTTTTTTCTTTCAACAAGCTACAAAATAATTACATAGCTCAAACTTTATACTTGTGATTAGATGAGAGTCCTTACCTAAAGGCTATAAAATACACAGTGAACAAAGCAATGTCATTTGTAATGTAAATTAGAAAATACAATGAAAGATGATGTATTCTTGTCTCTTGCATTCAATTTTTTGGGGACCAATTTCTACGGGTGTTATAAACTTCATCTCTTTAACTTTACATTAACTAGATTTTAGTTGATATCTCTGAAAAGATTTTAACTTGCTTATTAGTTGCAAGTTGCTTACAATTTTTTAAAAATCTTCATATTATTTGCAAAAATTATTTTGGTAATTGACATATTGTCTTACTTGATGTGCTTCTAGAAATCTAATCTAGTCAAATATTATTTCGGATGGACAGCTTTGATTTGAATGA
Source organism: Asparagus setaceus (assembly GCA_012295165.1). Taxonomy (NCBI): domain Eukaryota; kingdom Viridiplantae; phylum Streptophyta; class Magnoliopsida; order Asparagales; family Asparagaceae; genus Asparagus; species Asparagus setaceus. The sequence continues at coordinate 42,532,521 of CM022701.1, read as the reverse complement.
GCTTCCTCATGATGGAGAATCTGCAATGATGCTTGAATCAGAACCGTTTGTTGGCAATAATTTCTCAGCGAAGAAGAGGTATTTATTTTTTATGGAAATTATGCAAAACATCATGGTTTTCTTGTGCGGAAGGATCGATGCATCAAGAAAGATGAGAAGATTGTAAGGCGAAATTTTTATTATCATCGTACAGGACAACCACCTTTGAAAGTCATTGATCCATCCAAAGATCAAAGGAACATGTCATCCTCAAAATGTGGTTGCAATGCTCATATGCACATCACTCTAAGAAGATCCTTTGATATATTTCTAGAAGAATGGCATGCCACAAAATTTATTGTTGATCATACCCATGAACTATTATCACCTCTGGAAATGTATTTTCTTCCAACAGTTCAAACTATCATTGATGAGGATAAAGAGCGTATTCTTCTGCTTAAAGAGGCAAGTCTTGTTGTTCGATAAATAATTTGTGTCATGGAGCTTGAAAAAAATGTCAACCATGGAGAATTACCATTTATTGACAAAGACGCCCGCGATCTTTTTACAAAGGTTAAGAAGCAAGTTTCGACAAATGATGTGACGGTTTTGTTGGAAAGTTTCAAGTGTGCAAAGATGGAAAGTTTTAAGTTCTACTATGAGTATACTATAGACGAAGAAAGAAAGTTAGAGCATTTATTTTGGTCTCCTTGATCACTACATTTTATTACACTTTTAAATCTTTATTATCTAGTATATTGAATAAATATACTTGCTAAATATCATTATTTTATAAATTTACTATAAATAAAAAAAATTATCAAATAAGAGCTCAAAGAAGCCCAAAATACCTCTACTTGGAGCCTAAAAGAAGCATAGAAAAAGCCTACAAAGCCCAAAAGCCCAAGAGTAATTGAGTCAACAAGTTAACTCAAGAAAACAAGAATTTGTTACAAACTAATCAATGCACTAAACGATTAGCTAATCGATGAGCTAATCAATTAGTTTATAATAGAAACTCATCAATAGTGATTTTGATTTTTTGGAGCTCAAGACTAATCTAAGGGTTAATGTTGATTATTGTAGGCTATAAATAGAGGTAGAGAGTGAGGGTGGAGGATATGTAAAAATTTTATATAGTCTTTTTTGGAGAGGAGGGACCTTTAATTAGGTCTTTCAAATTGTAAACTTTAGTTTACAATAAATAATTTTTTCCCTTTTCTAATTTTCTTCTTCTCTTTTATTGATGAAGATTTACTTCACAAGGGGTCAACCCCTTGCAATGCTATTTTTCATCTTCCTCCTTCTATTTTCTTGTTTAGAATTGCATGTTTAGGACTTTATTTCTAGTTTTTATTGTAGTTTGAATTTTTATTTCTTACTTTCTACTCATATTTTGTAGTTTAGATTTTAATTTCTTGCTTGTATTCTTGCTTCGTAGTTTAAATTTTTATTTCCTTCCTTTTTATTCATGATTTGTAATTTAGGATTTATTTGTTGGATCTGAGATGCAAGCCTAGAAGGGGAGGGGGTGAATAAGGTTGCTACTATTTTTCTCTAAAGACATAGAATATGCAGCGAAAAATATAAAAATAAAAGCGGGAAGTAAACAACCAAGGACATGCAAGATTTTATAGTGGTTCAGATAACAATCATATGTCCACTCTTTCTTCTCATAAAGGGGCTTCCTCACTCTGCCAAGAGTTCTTCTAAATTACAATCTTATTCAGTAAGTTTATAAAGACCGCACCTTGAAATTTACCCAAAACTAGTCATCTGAGACAATTCAAAGATGCTGAGCGCGATGAGAAAGAGTTTGTTGAGGCTCCGGGGGGTCAAAACCTTCAATCCAATATCTTCTCTAATCAAAACCCTAAAGTTCTAATCAAAACCCTAGAACTCTCTCCTCTATCTATCTCTTTCAATCATATATAGCCTTTAATCAATCAAGAAAGAGATATCCTAAACGTAGTAGAAGCTGGAGATCAAAAGAAGCGATGAATGGTTGTGATTAAATCTTTAAATTTGCAATCAGCCAACTTTACCATCGATGGTTGCTCACAACCATCAATTAAGCACCATCAATGGGTACTTGTGAACCATCGATGAGCTAAAAGTCTGTCTCTAGAATTCTGCAATTTGTTCACGTAGACCATCGATGACCTTGTAACCATCGATGGTCCCTGGTGGCCATGGATGGTACGAAGGCTGAAATCAGCACTTGTGCTAATTTTTCGTGTTGTTTCACCTCGTACACGTCTTATACCTGTATTCACCTATACTATATCATCTCAAACAAATATTAGCACAAAATAAGAGTTTGTTATTACTCAAACAAAAGCTATTGCATAAACTACGTCCTAACAATCTCCCCCTTTTGATAATAACAAACTTAAAATTTAAAATACCTAAATATATGCATATTTGAGACATATAAACAGCAGCAATAAGCATAAATACACTCTCATGCAAAAGAAAAAGATATGTAATGCTCCCCCTACATTCATCCATTCATGAAAAGTGTATCAAGTGAAGGTATTATGAAACTCCCCGTAAAACAATGCATAGTGTGTTTCAAAATTAAAAAAAAAGAAAAGAAAAGAAAAGGAAAGAAACCACTAAACAAAAACTCCACTCATGTAAGAATTATAAAATTTCAAATTTCACACTAAAATTCTCCGCTTTTGTTGTTAGGAAAAGATGAAAATACACCGATGATTACACTTTACACTCGAGAAATTCAAACAACAATCATCTAAAGGTGTAAGGAAGAGAAATACACAACCGCTTCACATAAAAGTTTATAGAAAAATAGTATAAGGGATTAAAATATAATCTCAAAATACTTGAATATGAGATAAATCACATCAAAAATCACACACGAAATGATTAAATATCATTGTAAAGTATATGAAATCAATAGTAAAAAGAATTGTAGTAGTTTATTGGATAAAATTAGATATATCAAAGAGAATATTGAGCAATAATAAGACTTGAACTATCTCAACATTAAAAACTAAGGACCAAGTTGCCCTATCACCTCAACCATATAGGATTTAGGAGGAAGAACGATAGTGTTTAGTGGGCGATTCACACCATTTCTAAATATAAAAATATTTAGTACATGATGGCTACCCTTTGAGATATGCACAAACATAATCCATGAGTGTGGGTTGTTGACCATCTTTTAACGAATACACTTAATTTTTGTGAATTTCATAAGAATGTGAATCTTTGATCATCTTTTAATGAACACACTCTTTTGTTTGATATATTTTAAACATAAATGCATATTTGTATATATAAAAATAAATGTGTATATTATTCAAGTAAAAACAAACTCAAAACTCTTGAGATATTTTTATTCCAAAAATATCTCAGAAACAAAATATAAATACTCTTTACCACTATTTCACATTACAAAACATGATAAGCATAAAACTAGGTGTGTAAAATGTGACATAAAATATCTCATGGAACAATGTGTCGAGTAATCATATTTTTATCATTGTGTGCATATATATATATATATATGAAAATCATATGGAAACATGTATGATATAATCAAGCCTATATACCAAAAGATAATATCATCTAAATCAATCTTATATAAGCATATACATAGGCATGTTCAAATTTTTTGAAGAAAATAAAATGAAAAAAGAGAATATTTTATTTTGTTTTAAAAAATCTAAAACCAACCCTAAAAATCAAGAAAAATCAAATTATGTACATACAATAGGAAGGGTTATAGAATATACCTTTATTTATCCATTTGAGAAGACTTGCTAAAATAATTATTTACGCAGTTGTGCTTTTACAATAAATCCTTACTTGCATAATGAGACCCTCTTTGCATGTATCAGCAACTTCTCATCCCATTCTTCTTCTTGGTTAAGCTATGGGATAGATTCTTGCATTCTGAATATGCCTTGAGCAATCAAAACAGATATTGCCTTGCCCCTTAGCCTTCGTACACACCTACAAAAAAGTAAAAATGTATGGCCTAGGTATCCACATATGTTCACGTTGGTTAGTAATTGTGTTTTTTAGGTATCCAAATCTGCTTGACTATTTTAACTCTATATTGTATTTAACAATTCATTAAAACATGACCCATTCTACCACATAAAGTATAAAGAGTAGAAGATGTATTTGAAATGGATGCAAAAGAGTAAAATTATTTCCTCTTACAAAAGAAGATAGAAACTTTTATGTTTTTCTAAGTATGAATAACCAAGTCCAGTCTTTACTTTTGTAAATCATTGATTGGAAAGGACCATTTTAAACCTTTAGAACCCAAAGAAATTTTTTCACAATCTTTTTAAATTAATATTTTTGGACTTTAATTATTCATTTTAGAAACTATGGTAGTGCATCAAGTTTTAAACTTTATTTGTTTAGAAGATAATTCAAGAATTTGTTTACCTTCATAACCAACTTTTGTTTTTAATAATTTTATCATCTAGTTACTTAGATAAACATGAAATTTGATTTTGAAAATTATAACATTGTGTGCAATCAATTGTGGTGATATCACAAGGTGAATTATGTGAATCTAAATTTGCGGAAAAGACTCAAATTTCTCACATAATTAAGGTTTTTTTCCCCTCAAATTTGCATTCACTCTTTTTATCACTTCATGTTTCTCAGCAGTTTTCTCAAATTATTTCAGCATTTCTTTGTACTTGAAATATAGCTCATCATATGAAGGATATACCTTGTTTTCTGAATTCTTACTTTCAGAATCGTTTGTATCACATTGTTCTGAATCTAAAGTTGCATTGCTTCTCCCAATAAGATATAGATTTGCTTTCTTCGCATCTTCATTCGAACCAACTTCTAATTCTTTATCAGTCATCATATCCCAGGTTGCCACCTTTAAACTTTTTCCCTCCATCTTTTTGTGTTTCTTGATCAATGGGCATTTATTTTTTAGTGGCATGATTTCTAACAATGATAACAAATATGTTCAATTTTATATTCACTAGATGAATGCTTCTTTGCTTTATTTATATATTAATTTTGTCTATTTTGTAGGTATTTCTATCTTTTCTTTCTTCTCAGAAAAGATTTGAATCACTTTACTATGAATCTGACTTGACTATTTTCATCTTCAAAACTTGAGCTTGACTCTTTTTCTTTGTGGATCGAGATTTTTTCTTTTTCACTTTCATGGCCAACGCCTTCTTCTATGAGTTATATTTTGAATTATCTTCTCTCTTTTAGTTGCACCTCATAAGTGAGAAGATTCCCTACAAAATTCTCAAGAGTTAATTCAGAAAACTTTTGTAATTCTTTGATAGCCGTTACCTTTGGTTCTCAATCTCTGGAAAGAGAATGAAGAATTTTTCTCAAAAGCTCCTTAGTATCATACTCCTTCCCCAAGCCTCTTGATTTGTTCACTATGTCTCCAAATTGAGTGAACATATCCTAAATACTCTCCGAGACCTTTATCTTGAAATTCTCAGACTTACTCACAAGCATTGTAAGTTTTACCTCTTTTACCTATGAAGTTCCCTCGTGTGTTACTTTCAAAGTTATTCAAAATTTCATGCATAGTAGAATAATTTGATACATGATTAAATTCTTTAGTAGTTAAAGAATAATAAAGAGCATTCATAGTTTTTGCGCTTAAAGAGTAAGTCTTTTTGTTCTGAGCAGTCCACTTATCTCTAAGAGTAACTAAGATAGTATCTCCTGCAACAGTAGTGTGTTCACTATAGTCGTTCTCTACACTACTCTAAACGTTATAATCAATGGATAACAAAAGACTCTCATGCATATTTTCCAATAGGTGTAGCTTGTCCCAAAAAATAGGGGTCGGTTAACAGTGTGTCCCTCAGGAAAAGCCATTGTGGCGGTCAAACTAGACATGTCTATCCCAGGTTGTGAATCCTAATAATGGGTAACAATACTATGCTACTATCTGTTGGATCTGAGATGCAAGCCTAGAGGAGGGTGAATAGGGTTGCTACTTTTTTTGCTAATGACACAGAATATACAACAGAAAAGATAAAAATAAAAGCATAAAATAACTAAGGATATGCAAGATTTTATAATAGTTCGGATAATAATCCTACATCCACTCTTCCTTCTCATAAAGGGGCTTCCTCACTATACCAAGAGTTCTTTTGAATCACAACTCGATTGAGTAGGCTTATAAACACCGCACCTTAAAATATACTTGAAACCAGTTGTCTAACCTAACTCTTCACAATGAGTGACACCTAGCCCTAGCTAGTCCCAATCCTCAATTAACACCAGCTTGAGTACGCTGTAAAATCAAATTTGAAAATAAATAAACAAACACAGTTTAAGCACGAAAATAAGAAAGATCTTACAACCCTTTTCAATTAACAAACCGTCCTTCAATGGATCAAAATGAAGCTTGATGAAGAATAGTGTAGATGATGAAATCAAGGGCAACTCTTGCTGAGACGATCCAAAGATGTTGAGCGTGATGAGAAAGAGTTTGTTGAGGCTCCGGGGGTCAAAACCTTCAATCAAATATCTTCTCTAATCAAAACCCTAAAGCTCTAATCAAAACCCTAGAACTCTCTCCTCTATCTATTTGTTTCAATCATATATAGTCTTCAATCAACTAGGAAAGAGATATCCTAAATGTGGTAGAAGTTGGTGATCAGAAGAAACGACAAATGGCTATAATTAAATTCTTAAATATGCAATTAGCCAACTTTATCATCAATGGTTGCTCGTAACCATTGATAGGTCTCTAAGCACTATTGATGAGTTCCTGTGAACTATCGATGAGCTAAAATTTTATCTCTAAAATTCTGTAATTTGTTCATGTAGACCATCGATGACCTCATAACCATCGATGAGTCCCTAATGAATATCAATGGTATGAAGGCTAAAATCAATATTTGTGCTGATTTTCATGTCATTTCCCTCGCATTAACGCCTTATTCCTATATTCACCTGTACTATATCATCTCAAATAAATATTTTTACCAAATGAGAGTTTGTTATTACTCAAACAAGAACTATTGTATGGACTACGTCCTAACATTATTTATTTTTGTAGTATGAGTAGCTAATTTCTTTATGATTTCTAGGATTAAATGAAACTAGTTTAATTTTGATTTGAATTTTGAATTGCTCTCTTTTGTGCTTAAATAATCATATGTAGGATAATCAACTACAATAATAACGGTAGAAAAAGAATTTGATAGGCTATACTTTTCTTAAATATTTTCATAGTTTATGCTTTTTCAATTCTAGAATTACTATCTAGTTATTTATTTCTATTTATGAATGATAATATTGCTTAAATATGTTTTGATAGGTTATGCTTGTTTTGAATAAATTGATAATCTATGCTTGAGAATTCTAAGTAATATGAAAATTAAAAGAGATGAGTTCTTAAATCCAAATAGGAATTAACTAGTAGATTCAATCCTAAATTCCTAGTTTATTAATTTAATTTCCTCTATCTTTATTTGCTTCTTCTTTTGGTTTTATTCACTTCCTTATTTTCTTTCATTTGTTTCTTTCTTTCTTTCTTTCTTTTTCTTGTTTTTAGCCTTTTTATTTGCAACAATCACACCCAACCTAATCTCTAAACACACTCTCTTTTCTTTCACATTTCAGAATCACTTTAGAACTTTTCTAATACACTCCTTCATCATGGGATCAACACTTGCATGCTACACATACTAGTTATGCATTTGTAATATTTTATTTAGAACATATCATGTTTTTGGTGCCGTTGTCGGGAAAGTTGCCTATAATTAGGATTTTTCTATTTTAGTTCTTTGATTTTTGTGTTTCATTGTAAAGGATTGATCTAGAATAAGATTGAAGATTAGAGAAGAAGATTTGCTTCAAGAGGGTCCCCTTGCAAAGATAAGTTTCGTTTCTTGTGATTTTGAATTTCATGAATTTCACCCTCTAGTTAGGTTTTTCACAATTAGAGATAATTAGGTAATTAAAAAATTCTCTTGTTGACTATAAAAAATCCACCATTTATTTGAATAAATATTAAACAATATAATAATTCAAGTAAGAGCTCTTTTCTCATATTTGTTTGTTTGTATGAACTATATTAAAAAATATTTTTAGCATCCACTTGTAGTTGCTTTCATTTCTTAGGGTTATAATTGCTAGTTAGTAGGAATCACCAAAGTCATTTAAGCATTTTGATTTGAGCACACACTTAAAAATACTTTTAAGGGTAAAAACCCCCAAATCAAGATAAGGTGAGGGATTTCATCAATCTTTCCTTAGCCCAAAAATCACTAATTCCTCACAATACAAACTCAAGCCTTAAAATTCATTAGCTGTTTGCCCCTAAGGATTCGAGCTTAGAAAACAAGAAATTCTTCAGTGAACCAGTTTAAGTTTATTTAACTTCATTGGTGTCTAAGGTAAGTTTAAGGATTGCATAAAGTGCTCTACGAGGACAGAGGGTTTTAAACGATCTCTAACCTCCCTCTAGTATTATCCTTATTTAGCTAACTGATCAAGTAAACATGAATCTTTTCACGAGAGATGTTGTTGGTTAGGAGCTGCTATAGTGGAGTTTAGGCTTAACCATAGAAATTAGGAGAGATTGTTCGAGTGATTTGTTTTTTTAATTATTTAGTTAGGTTTTTCTTTTTCAAAATTTTTTTAGATCTCTTAGTTTTTGTTTCCCTTCTAAAAAAGAAATTTTTTGATCTTTTTCCTAGGTTTTATAAATAAAAATAAAAAACCTAAAAAAGAGTTTTCACTAGTGTATGCATGTTTGGATTAGGGATAATACAAAATATTTAGTTTATGTTGAATTTGAATAAAAGAAATAGCTAATCTGAATCCACCTGTTCTTCAAGATATGTGTTATCCTACTGGGAATGCAATTCCTTCTCGCATTAGGCTTTCGATGTTAATTATACTAATTATAAACTTAGACCTCACTTCATAAACATGCTTCTCATGTTTTTAGGAAATGAGTTCAAAGATGCCTATATTTTTATATCCGAGTTTGAGGAAGTTTATCTTGTGATTAAGATTGGAGAGTTATCGAGGATACAATTAGGTTTAGATATATCCCTTTGCTTTAAAAGATAATGCTAAGAAATAGTTGTATAACTTGCCCACAAATTCTATCTCAACTTGGGATGAATTTGTTACTATTTTTCAAAAAATTTCCCAATCTATAGAACTGTAAATCTTAGCAGCATCATTTAGTCTTGTAAGATAATTCCAGGGGAACCATTCTGAAAGTATTTTGATATGTTTAAGGATCTTTTTATCCAATATCCTCATCATGATTTAGAGAAATGTTACTTATGTCAAATTATCTATGAAGGATTGGATTATTCTTCAAAGATATCCTTAGAATCTATGTGGCAAGGGATTTCAGGAAAAACAATATTGATAAAGCCTGAGAATTTTTAGAGAATTTATCTTAAAAAAGCATACAATGTGAACACTGTGATGAAAGAGCAACTTCATCAGTTCCCTCAACTAAATCCAGTGGGTTATCCTTAGAGTTGAACATAGCTTCTGAAGCTAAGATGGTCACAATCATGCATCAGTTAGAAGCTTTAGAAATTAAAGATCAAGCTCCCGCTCATATTAATCAAGTTTCCTCCCCTATAATATCACAATTACTTGTTTCCGACTCATGTTTTGGAAGATTGTCCTCTTTTAAAAAATAACCAACCACTTGATCAGATAAACACTGCGTACTAGTGTCATAGAAATGATCCATATTCTCCAATTTATGATCTAGGTTGGAGAAATTATCCTAATTTTTGTATGGAATCAGGTAAATTTCTTGGGAAATCTAAACTTCACTTCCTCTTCAGCTCCACAATTTCCAAGGGGAAATATGGGTCCGTTCAATACCAATAATTTTTATAATCCGCAACCCAATCTTTCATACCAAAATCAGCCTCTTCATAATCAATTTGTTAATTTTGTTTTACTGAATCATGACCATGATAAACAGTTCAGTGTCTTAGAAAAAGGATTAGAAGCTATGATGAAGGCATTTGCATAGTCTACTGCCATGTTGACTCAATCATCTAGCACTCTAAATTCCTTTATGCAAGCATCGGGGTAAATTTTGAATGCCAACACTCAAGCTATAGGTAGATTAAAAACTCAGTCAGGACAACTAGCTAGTGTAGTGAGTGAAAGAGAAAAAGAAATAATTTTGAGTCAGTTAGTTACCGATCCTAAAGACACAAGACCAGCTCAAGCTAATACAGCTCAAGTTAATGCAATCCACACATTAAGGTCAGGAAAATAGATTAATAACTAAGTTAGAATGCAATCTGACCAAGCTTTTCCTTCTTCTATCCAATCTGCTGAATCTGAACAAACAACCCCTCCTTTTGATAACTCTGTGCAACCACCATTTTCTTCTGATGATCAAGAGCCTTGAACTGAACCTGAGCTCAATCTAGATAGGTATAAACGCGTTGGTCCCTTTCCAAATAGGCTCAGACCAAGGAAGAACTCTCCTCAAATGGAGAACATCTTAATGTTTAAGCAGGTTAAGATCAGCATCCCTCTCTTAGATTCCATGCAACAAATCCCATCTTTTGTAAAATTTTTAAAGGATTTGTATGCTAAGAAAAAAGCAACTGATATTCCCAAGAAAGTCTTTTTAGCTACTAATATTGGTGACATCCTTTTAAAGCCTATGCCCCTAAAATATAAGGATCCAGGTTGTCCGACAATTTCATGTGTCATTAAAAATACTTTCATTAACAAAGCACTTCTAGACTTAGGAGCTAGTATAATTTTTTTCTTATTTAGTCTATCAATAGTTAGGGGTAAGAGACTAGAAACCAACCAGATGTACCTTTCAATTAGCTGATAGATCTATGAAGATACCCAAGGGAGAGATAGATGATGTTTTGATTAAGGTTGGGGAGTTTATATTTCATGTTAATTTCATAGTCATGAAAATGCAGCTCATTTTCAATCTCAAGGGTCCGATCTCAGTAATTCTAGAAAGACCGTTCTTAGCCACTTTAAATGCTCTGATTAATTGTAGAACTAGTCAAATAAAGTTATTCTTTGAAAACATGACTGTAGATCTCAATATATTTAATATAGGAAAACAACTGAGTGATCCATCAGATCAACCCCTAGAAGTGAACTTCATTCAGGAAATATGAAACAAAGAGTTAGAAGAAAAGTGTAAGTCAGACCTAAGTTTTGAAGAGATCGTTCATGGAGAAATCAAGCCATTAGAGGAGTTAGAATCAGAACAAGTTTTTAAGAAGAAAAGCACTAAGATAGATACAAGTTTCACTAATCTCAGCTTCTAATAAACTTAGACTCCTAAAAGATATGGAACAATTAGCCTATCATGCCTCAACCATGAACCTTTATTTTGAGAATTTTTTAAAAAGAGCTGGTTGTGTTAGGACAAACTTTTATTCATGTGAAATCTAAGTTTAAATTTGAGACTAGCTTTTTGATTGATTGGCACCAAACATTCAAGATGCATGGCCCTCTACCAACCTGTCATCAAATTATGCAGAAATTATTGAAAACTTCGAAGAGTACATAATTTAAGCACATCATAGAATTTATCATTTTACACTTTTTTTAAAATTTGAGGTAGAATTTTCAGCAATAAGTTAGGTAGAATGTGAGTTTTTAATTTTCAATCCTTTATTTTGCATCTTACTCGTGTCTTGTAATAATAAGAATAATAAAGAATTTGCTTTCTCTTGTTTGGACAGCGTATTTTTCTTTCATTAAAAAAAGGATAAAAAAAGAAGCAAAAAATAAAAAAAAGAGAGAAAGAAAATGTTTGGCTACGCCCTCCTCCTATCCATCAGAATTGAAGGTAATTCTAAAATTTTAACATTTTATTATTGTTCAAGGTCAACCAAATAAATGTAAGTGCTTCATTTGCTATCTGCTTTACTTTTTGTATCATATAGTTTGCATTGAGGACAAAGTTTAGGTGTAGGGTTGGGAACTAGTCATCTTTTCTCTCTATTTTAGTCTTTCTTTTCTTTCCCTAAAAATATCACTTGCCAATTTGATAAAGTTAATTAATAATTAATTTACTTGGTAAATTTGTAAACTTTCTCATTCTTAGTTAGTTTTATACTCAAGTTAGACTTTTATAATAACTCTAAATTAAGTTTTAAGAAATAATTTTCAAAGTGTTATATCTTGCTATAGTTCTAACTTAAAACTTTATTTGAAGTAATAAAATATTTTTTATGATTATCTTAGAGTAGATAACAATTTCTCAAGTCCTCTTGATCTAAATATTTCTCAAGTTACGCGCGCGCGCATGCACACACATTGAAAAAACAGTGCGAAAAATGGGTACTAATAAAAACCTTGAACTCAAAGGTGGATTCTATCTTACTAAGCATAAATCGACTGAGCCATTAAGTCCGAGAAGTATTTTCATACTTAATAACCTAAGTCTAATTGGGTTGGGATTCATTGGCCCAAATCTCGTTACATGGTTATTTAGAAAAACCCGATAAAGTAGAAAAATTGAAAAAATTACCAAGGAATATATATATATATATATATATATATATATATATATATATATATATATATATATATATATATATATATATATATATATATATATATATATATATATATATATATATATATATATATATATATATATATATATATATATATATATATATATATATACATATATATTCTTAAAAATAAAATGATCAAGAGGCATGAGAATTGATTGACATAAAGAGTTAGCTTGTTCCTTCAAATTTTAAATTAAAAACTATGTTAGACTTGGTTTTGTATAACTATAATGAAAAGATTTCTAAAATTTACTTTAGAGTTATGCATAAAAATAATTTTTGAGTAAAACTAGCTTTAATTAGATTGTTTAAAGATATTACATAAATTAGTTCTATATTGACTTCTTCAAATTATTGAGTTAACCGAATTGTGTGGGTATATTCACTGCAAACCCTCACGAGACTACAACTCATCCTCTAGGTATCCTCTGAGTTTAAAGGCTTATTGTATGCGTTAAATACAATCGTGATTTTTGCGAAAGTGAGTTAGGGTTTTTTTGCTTTCTTTCTTTTTCATTTTCATTCTTTGCTAGAGGACTAGCAAAAGTTTAGGTGTGGGGGCATTTAATCACTGTATTTCATTACACTTTTAAACCCTTATTATCTATTTTATTGAATAAGTATACTTGCTAATATTATTTTTTTATGAATTTATAGGAAATAAAGAAATTACCAAATAAGAGCTCAAAGAAGCCCAAAATTCCTCTACTTGAAGCCTAAAAAAAACCTAGAGGAAGCAAACAAAGCCCAAAAGCCCAAGAGAAATCGAGTCTACAAGTCAACTCAAGAAGACAAGAATCTGTTAGAAACTAATTTATGCACTAATCGATGAGCTAATCGATCTAGTCTGTAACAGAAAATCATCAATGGCTGATTTTAATTTTTTAGAGCTCAAGACTAACCCAATGGCTAATACTGGTTGCTGTAAGCTATAAATAGGGGTAGAGAGTGAGGGTGAGTGATATGTAGTGAATATGTGTCAAGATTGCAAGTGCACGATCAAGTTGTAGCATTGTATAATGTCGATCCCACGAGGAAGGTGTGTAGAAAAAATTCTAACATAGATCCTAGAGTAGTGTGTAAATAATTAGGAGTGAAAGTATGGAGAGATAAAGAGTGTGTGATTATTTGCAAATAAAATGAAACTAGAAAAGAGGGGAGAAAGAGAGTGACAATAAAGGCAAATGAGAACAAACAAAGAAAAATAAAGAAAATAGAAAAGAACAAAATCAAGAAGATAAGAAAATAATCAAAAGAGCAAAATCAAAGAAAGTAAGATGGATGAAAATCAAGTAGATAAGATAGGAATCTAGAATTGAATCCACTAATTGATTTCATTTAGGATTTATGAACTACTCTCTTTTTTTTATCATATTTTACTTTAGATTTATTAAGTATAGACTATCAAATCACTTAAGAAAAGCATAACCTATCAAATTATAATCTAAGTAAAATTATCATTCATGAAAAGAATAACAATTAGATAGTAATTCTAGAATTAATAAGCATAACCTATCAAACCACTTAAGATAAACATAGATTATCAAATTCTTCTTCTATCAATTAGTTCTCTAGTTGATTATGATAAATATGATCATTTTGAGTACAAGAAAACAATCCAAAAGTCAGAAAAAAATCAAACTAGTTTTATACAATCTTAGAATTCCTCTGAGATTTAGTTGCACATTTTGAAAAATAAAAATAAAGAAAAAAAAATATAGACTAGAGAGCAAAAGAGAAAGAGAATAAAAATAAAAACTAACTATAAAGAGAAGAACAAGAGCAATGAAATAAAAATCTAAAATAAGAGCATAAAAATAAATCTAGACTACAAAAGAAAATGTAAGAAAATAAATTCTACAAAGCATAAAAATAAATAATAAAAATAAAAGAGTATGAAAGTAAATCTAAACTATAAGACATGAAATAAATCTACTCTACCAACACAAGAATAAAGAGAAAATAAAATCAAAAATATGAATTTCTAAAGCAAGAAAATAAAAGAGAAAATAAAACTTACATTGTGAGGGATGATCCCTTAAAAGCAAATCTTCATCTTCATCTCCATCAACAAAAAAGAAGGAAAAAAATTTAAAAGGTGGACAATTTTTTTTATTAATTGCAAACAAAGTTTATAATTTTGGAAGGTCTTCTCAATTAAGAGTAACCCTCCTATCCAAATAGAGTTTTTATAAAAATTTTCACACTCAAACCCCTCACGCTCTACCCCTATTTATTGTCTACAACAATCAACAAGAGCCCTTGGATTAGTCTTGGGCTCTAAAGAATTAATCTCAGCTGTTCACTATTCAGTTACGAACCAATCGGTTGGCCAACTGATTAGCCAATCGATTGGTATCTCTAAAATCTACCACTCTAGATAGCTTCATCTCGCCGAGATAAGTGATTTTATTATATCATATGTTAGATTTCGCTTTTCAGATTGGGAGATAATATTGTTTCTTTGCGGCTGGTCATCCTGAAAATGAATTTGACTTAATATTATTTCTTGACTTTTATGGGCTACTTGACTTGATCTTGGGCTTCAATATAAGGTTAAAAAATGAGGTAGTTTGAGTTCTTTTGGGCTCTTATTCATTAATTATTCATTACCTGCAAATTAAGAGAAAAACACATTATTAGTGACACATTTATTCAGATAAAAAGATAATGAGGGTATAAGAGTATAATAAAATGTGATGATCAGTGACGGATATATAAAAATTGTATAAACTCCTTTTTGAGAGAATGATCTTTAATTAGGTCTTTCAAATTATAAACTTTAGTTTGCAATAAATAAATTTTTTTTCCTCTTTTTAATTTTCTTCTTCTTCTTCTCTTTTGTTGATGAAGATTTGGTTCACAAGGGGCCAACCCTTGCAATATAAATTTTATTTTTCCTTTTTATTTTCTTATTTAGAATTGCAGGTTTAGGATTTTAATTCTTGTTTTTATTTCATACTTTGTAATTTAGATTTTTCTTTTTGCTTTTTATTCATGCTTTATAGTTTATATTTTAATTTCTTACTTTTTATTCTTACTTTATAGTTTAAATTTTTTGTACTTGCTTTTTATTCATGCTTTGTAATTTAGGATTTATTTGCTTTTATAGTATGAGTAGCTAATTTCTTTAGGATTTCTAGGATTAGATAAAACTAGTTTAATTTTGATTTGATTTTAGGATTTCTATGATTAGATGAAACTAGTTTAATTTTTATTTTATTTTGAATTATTCTCTTTTGTGCTTAAATGATCATGCTTAGGATAATAAATTAGAATAATAATTAGTATAAAAAGAATTTGATAGCTTATACTTATCTTAAATAGTTTGATGGTTTATACTTTTTCAATTTTAGAATTACTAGCTAGTTGTTTATTTTTATTCATGAATGATAATATTACTTGAATATATTTTTGATAGGTTAAGCTTGTTTTTAATAACTTGATAATCTATGCTTAAGCATTTTAAGTAATATGATAATTAAAAGAGAGTAGTTCTTAAATCCAAATAGGAATTAACTAGTAGATTCAATCATAGATTTCTAGTTTATTCACTTGATTTCCTCCATCTCTTTCTTTGCTTCTTCTTTTGCTTTTTATTCACTTCCTTATTTTCTTTTTTTTTTTCATTTATTTCTTTTCTTTCTCTCTTTCTCTTTTCTTTTTTTTTACCCTTTGTATTTTCAACAGTCACACCCAACCTAATCGCTACACTGTATCTCTTTTCTTTCACATTTCAAGAACTACTTTAGGACTTTTCTAATATACTCGTTTTTCGTGGGATCGACACTTACATGCTACACACACTAGGTGTGCATTTGCATTATTTTATTAGAATACATCACTTCTGCTACTTGTTTTGATTGGTTTGAAAGATTTGGAGATGTGGTTGCTTGTGATACTACTTACAAAGTAAATGCATGTGACATGCCATGTGCATGTCATATGCAATTTTTTTTGTTGTTAACAACCATGGGAATACAATTGTATTTGGATGTGCTCTTCTTCGCAATGAAACTACAAACACTTTTAAATGGCTAATGAACGTACTCTTCTTATATTACACACATACAAATATATATGAATATTGTTGATTTGATATTGTATTTGCCTAACTTTTTCATTATTTTTCTTTTAAATTGTAGACATTTGTGGCTTTGATGAAGAAGCATCCACAAGCTATAATAACTGACCAAGATCCATGGATGATAGAAGCAATTGCGATGGAATTGCCTTTCACTAAGCATAGCTTTTGCATATGGCATATCACTTCTAAGTTTAGTGGTGAGTTTATGTCTACTCTATGAACTCACTATCCACAATGGTGTGCTGCTTTTTATATGTTATATAAGTTGGAAACACAAGAGGAATTTGAGCATCATTGGCCACAAATACTTCAAAAATATGACTTACATGACAACAAACATGTGAAAGGTTTATATCAAATGAAGCAATTCTAGATACCTGCCTATCTTCATGACTATTTCTTTGGAGGAATGACAACCACTGGTCGATCTGAAAGTATAAATGCATTTATCAAGAGGTTTGTTTATTCTCACACGAGTTTGAGAGACTTTGTTACACAGGTTAGTAATTACAATTTTAGCTCATTGTTTACTATTTTTTTAAATAATTAAGATAAGTGTAAATATTAATACATTATTCCTATGTTTTTTAGGCCTTTAATTAATGTGTCAATTATTTTTAGGTTGATGTTGCAATTAAGGATATTGAACAAGCATATTTACATGAGACTATGCTTGCAGCATATAATGTCATTTCTTTTAAATCAAAGTCTCTACTAGAAGAACAAACTTCTCAAGTTCTCACTCCATTTGCTTTCAAAAAGTTCAAAGAAGAATTTGAGAGAATAGTTAGATATTCAGTGATTGACACGAATGGTTATCATTATCATATAAGATATTACCAAGAGACAAATGCTCAAACTCACAAGGTGTCTTGGGATGGGAGAAGAGCAATGTGTGGTCGTAAGAATTTTGAGTTTTGGGGAATACTTTGTTGTCGTATATTACATGTTTTTATTCAAACAAACTATTTTGATATTCCACAAATATATTTCTGCACCCGTTAGTGTCGTTGTGCACTCGAAAGAGGAGGATCACTCACATTAGAAGAAGAAAATGAAAGAGTAAAGAACTAATTTAGAGGATTTTAGAGCAAATGTGCAATGTGTTAGATCAAGAAAAGATAAATCTTTTGCTTTAAGAGATAAAACCCTAATCAATCCCAAGGATTGTTCATGTCAAACTATTGAGATAATTAAGAAGATGCGGAACCATACCTGAATCCATGGAGTAAGATGTGATTCTTGAGTTTTGAGATGTAGATTTTTTAAATCTTGTACGTATATATCCTCCTTAGAGAAACTCTAGTCTTTCTGAAGATGGAAAATCAGAAAGATATTGTACTTCGAGATTTGGGGAACCACAACCCTATTTATAACTGAATCCAGTTATTCATAATTATCAATTCAGCCCATCATAGAATTAACAATTATATTTTGGTCTCTACACATAGGAAGCCCATACTTTAATTATGCATTAAAAGCCCAAACCTTAAATTAGAACACTTTAATGGGCTAACCTTAATTAATAGCACATAATACATATTTATTTAATATATTGGCACATATATTGGATTTAAATCCAACAATCTCCCACTTGGGCCATATATGTTACTGTATAAATGTGAATTATGATATAACCATATGAGCTCATAAATTTTGCTATCAAACAACATGCATCTTTAACAATCTCGTCCATCAGTTATATCAGCATAGTATCAAAGCGATCTTCATTGTATTTTTCACAACTAGACCCATCAATGATCATGTATATCAATACAACCAACGATACAGATCAAGCATGGATGTGTAGCATGGAAATTACATGCAATGTGACCTTAACATGCCTATTTCCAACTGGTCCACCTTAAAACCTTAATGAGATCAAACCATACCCAAAAAACAGAGTGAATATGAACTGAATACTTTATACTGCAGTAAATAACTATATAAGATCCATAAAATCATGACAAATGTGTCTACAAATAAAAGCATCTAAAATGCAAACTCCCACTAAAATGACATATCCTAAAGAGATAAAACACCCATATGAGCAATGTGCTCATGAAAGGCCTTAGGTGGTAATCTCTTAGTCAGCGGATCCGTAATCATAGAGTTTGTCCCAATATACTCTATAGACATTAGTCCACTCTGAACTCTTTCTTTAACAACTAGGAACTTGATATCTATATGTTTCGACTTCGTCGAGCTCATGTTATTGTTAGAATACAATACTGCTGACTTATTGTCATAAAATAACTTAAGTGGCCTTTCAATGTCATCCACAATTTACAGCCCAGTGATAAAATTTAGCAGCCATATTTCATGATTAGACGTCTCATCGCATGCTTCAAATTCACCTGTCATGGTGGATGAAGCTATGAGTGTCTGCTTAGCAATCTTCCAAGAGCTAGCTCCTCCAGCAAGCAGGTAGATATAACTTGAAGTAGATTTCATGCTATCTTGGTATCTAGCAAAATCGGAGTCAGAATACCCAATGATCTCTAACTGGTCCGACCTCCGATACGTGAGCATGTATTCTTTTATTCTTTATAAATACCACTACAAGAAATCAAGTTTTTAACGAAGGGAAATCCCTTCGTTGTAGATCCAAAAAACGTCGTTATTGTATGCTAACGACGGGAGAAAATCCCTTCACGACCCGTCATAAAAGCCTTCTTCGCTAAAGTGTCACGAAGGTTTTAGTTCCCGTCGTGATAGGGTCAATAATAACGGGATGGATTGCCGTCGTTCTTAGTTGTGACGGTAGATATCACCGTCGTTACTAGTAATGACGGGACCATTTACCGTTGCTATTGTGTAATGACGGGTCATCATTCCCATCATAGTTGTGTACTGACGGGTCGTCATTCCTGTCGCAGTTGTTTAACGATGGTTTGACATTCCCGTCGCAGTTGTTTAACGACGGTGGACAAGCCTGTCACTAAAAACTAAGTAATGACGGATATGTACCATCATAAAAGTCTACATGACGGGTAATTAATAACCCACTAATGACGGTGTATTCCCTTCATAGATGTACCAAAACACTTTAATGACAGTTTTCCCTTTTGTGAATACTATCGTAGAAGTAAATCTATTTATACTTTCAAATTGATAATAAGTTTCACAATAGACAACACAAATATGTCAAAAATTTCTAATAATAATATGATGAGAGAACTAAAGTTTCATTCACTATGTTTGGTGTAAAAATCTCCTCTCGGATTTGTATTGGTCGGGTTGCTTGTTTACAAATCAAGAATCGCTTTTTACAATAGAAGCGAAGGAAAGGCCCTTCTTGTTTAACGTGGGTTCGTCGGTAGCGGTAGGACGGCTCCCTCGATGCTCGAGTCGAGTTTGCTTTCCTTGGACGATCCGATCGACGTTGCAGTCGAGCTTCAGTACGCAGTAGAAGCTCGGAGTTGATGGAGTTCGGTTCTACCCGAGCTTGATGAATTGCCAAGGCCGAATTTGTGCTCCAGAGGCTAGCATGCAAGAGTTTGCGAAGAGCCAAGAGTCTCCAGATCTGAGAATTCAGATTGAGACTTTAACTTTGCCAAACCTCTCCAAAAAAACTGCCCCCTTTCTCATGTGGAGATGGTGGCTTATAAATAGGCAAGGAGAGGCATGGCCACTTCCTTGATTTGTGGCATATGGCCATGCCCAGTTGAGGAGAGCGATACTCTCTATGGTGTCATCCCTTTGACTTGTGGGATGTGACCACTAATGGGTGAGGAGCACCATGCCCTCTGTGGAATGTGACCACTATGGGATGTAACATCTCCCATGCTTTAAGTGGGCGGTCTTGGAAAGTCTGCAGGTGCGCTTCAAGCATGCGGGCGAGCCAAGGGTCTGCAGGCGAGCTTCAGGCCTTCAGGCGAGCTTCCAAGTAGGCAAGCTAGGTATGGATGGCGAGTTCGAGCATTGGTGGCGAGCTCGAGCTACAGTGTAGGCAAGCTCAAGTGCAAGTTCGGGCAAGCTCAAGCTACAGTGCGAGCTCTTGGTCTTCAGGCGAGACTGGATCATGCAGGCGAGGTTGGGGCTATCAGGCGAGCTTGGTTCAGGCGAGCTTGGCCTTCAGGTGAGCTCATGCCTTCAGCGAGCTTGGTTCAGCGAGCTTGGTTCAGCGAGCTTGGTTCAGCGAGCTTGGTTCAGCGAGCTTGGTTCAGCGAGCTTGGTTCAGCGAGCTTGGCCTTGGTGAGCTCATGCCTTCAGCGAGCTTCAAGCATGCAGGCGAGCTCCAAGTCTTCATGCGAGCTTGCGCTTGAGGCGAGCTAAGCTCCTTTGCAGGCGAGCTTGCTCTATAGGCGAGATCCGAAACATGTTACGAAGAACAGGTCGTAACTTTCAATCCGTACGTCGGAATTGGACAAATTATATATGAAAATTGACTATCTCGACGAGACAGAGCCAACCAAATCCACTCAAAGGGTTTGGTTTGCTCCGGTCATTTTGCCAAATTTCTTCCGATTTGAGAGATATCAGCACTTTTATCTATTTTGTAAAGTCAAGCATTCAGGTGAACTTAACCTTTAGGTGGGCCTAACTTTCCTCAGGTGGGCCTGACTTCACTCAGATAGACCCCTAAGCTTTTTTGCTTGTTCCGAGTTGCTTGTGCAGGGATCAAGGCAATTTTTATTGCCTACACACTAGAATCATCAAGATACAAAAATTTCATCATCCTGAAATATCCAATACTAACAACAAGACTTAATAATATCCAATTTTTCAAAAAAAAAAGAAAGAAAATGAAACTATCCAAGACAAAATAAACTAAAGTGACTGAGATCATTTTATGTCTAAGCAATTGGAAGTATTCAAAATCTCAAGCAATCGATCCTTTCTTCCCACCTTCAATAGCCTGAAAAACAAAAAAAAAATCACATTTACTCGAGTTCAAATAGTCAAATTTAAAAGTAAAAAAATTATTTTAAATAAATAATTACCTAGTCTTGCATATCTTCTCGAGTACAAGGAGTCGACGAAGTATTAGTTTGTTGCCAAATAAATATATCATGCATAGCTTTCACTTGTGCCTCCAAGTTAGACATCTTTTGCTGTTGTTGCTGTTGCTGCTATTCTTGCTCATCTAAGCGGTGTTGGAGCATTTAGTTCTTATTTTTTTTCTTCAATAACTTGTGCTTCCAAGTCAGATCGGCTTGGGAGAGGTCCCCTCAAATCCTTCAATGAAGTCCCCCCTCCAAAAATAGTGACATGACCATGAGATTGCTTACCCCAAATTTTCTCAATTACCTCAATATTTGAAATTGAAGAGTTTGCTTCTTTGACATGAAGGATTTTATCCTACAAAAATCAAATTCATGTTATTACTATACAAAGATGTATATTAAACTAACATATAATCCACTTACATATTTCTCTTGATCCCCAGCTTCTAGTGTTTCATCTGCTTTTTTTCGAGTTTCACGCCACATTATTGCCACATCGGGTGCATTTCCTGAATTTCCACCCTTCATTCAAACATTCAATGAAAGTGATTTAACATTGAACTAAATACCAAGTAGACATCAAATAAATAGGAAAAAAGCTTTGAGTGTATACCAGTTCCCATGAGATTTGCCTAAAGGGTTTACTACCCATATGGTGTAGCATCTTTCTTTTATCTCTATTGAGTGTGTTTCGTTCACTCGCTTTTTACATATGCATTAAAAAAAATTTAATCAATCAGTCTATTTACAATGAAAAAAATAAACAGGAATAGGAGATTACTTGAAATTTAGAACTAATTACACCAGGTTGAACAGCCTCAGGTTCAGGAGGAGACGGTGGAGGAAGAGTGAAAAGAAACGCATTTAGCATGCATATTATCTGGCTGAAGCTTGGGCGGGAATTTGGGTCCTCAACCCAGCACGACTGCACTATAAACACAAGCTCTAGAGGCACATCTTCTAGAAATGGAGGCCGCACTTACTTTCAAGATTTCACCCAGAATCACAACAAAAGTCAGGTCGTAGTACTATGCGTTAAGGAACAATTGTATAAGATTAAAATAATGTTCATGCAGGCATTGTTTTACATCATGATGTAATTATGTTCCACTAGTTAAGTTTGGGGTGTGCAATGAATCTCGTGGTGCATAAAACTTTAGATTGACAAAGTGGTAAAACAAAATCATGCACCAAATAAATTTCAAGGTAACTAACTCATTGGATACAATTCATAGCAGTTAGCCAGCCTAAACGAGGTCCAGAAGTCATTCATCACGTCAAAGAATAGTTTACAAAATTGCGAACTTTCATTCAGTTTTGAGAACTGACAGTTTAAGTCACCAAAAATTAGGATCTATGCGATATGTTAAACAATATGGCGGAGATATCCATATGAATGAAGATAATATAAACAGATAATTATACATTTGCTTAATAGGTAATTCATCTTTTAGGATTTTTGCTGTGAATTACACTGGCACTGTGGTGATCATTTGGTTCTTCTACACCGTGTCATGCAATTAATAGAAGCGTTTTGGCTCTTGTACACAAAAATATAGCATTCCATCTCGATTTCTTGGGTTAACCACATATTCATTATTCAATTTTTTTCTCCACCGAGATTTCGAAGGGCCTTTTCATCATATAACCACATAGGGAAGAGTTTCAAAAGAAAAGTGAATTGTTAATCTTATTCGTGACAACTTCGTCACCATCATTATCATCAATCTTTCCCTTAAAAACAGTGTCAGCTGTGGACCACATTGCTCTAGGAAAGGTTTAACAAGACTTTGACGACCAGCTATCCAGGAACATGGTATTCCATAATAATAAATACCATTTTTGTCTAATACGAACTCAATTTCTAGATAAGCATTTGTATTAGTAGAAATGCTAATTATTCTCTGACAGTGTGTAGTGATGCTCTAGCAAAACTTTTTAACTCAAGTCCAACTCAAGACTCAATTACAAGTGGGTCTATAAGAAACATAGGGGAACAGGACATGCATATGAAAACATGAGAGTAGAATTATATAATTTCATACGAAAGGCCTATAGTCAATAGTCTTGTGAAAGTTATATTTATTTTCTAAGTCCACAAAGCAGTAGTGGAGATGAAATAAATGGTTAGTGATATTCACCTTAAAAGCAGCAGCATATGTAGCCTGCAAGTTTGACATGCCTTCAAATGGCATGCGATTGGTCAGTAGCTCCCACATGACAATGCCAAAGCTGTACACATCAACCTTGTTTGTGTAATGCTTCTTCTCACCGCAATGAAGTGTTACAGTGCTGTATAACAGCAAGGTGGCATAATTTGATAAGGGCTGTTTGCAAAGAGAAAAGAAAGATGAATGGACTTCAAAAAAAATAAAGAAAGAAGTAAAACTTAAAGAACACTAGAGAAGGGTGCTAGCTAGTAGATTGAAAAAGGGGATGTATACAACCAATATGTACATCAGAATATCATTAAAAAGGAAAACGGAACTGATATAGCAGGCCTACAAACTAAAGATATGATATGACTCAAAAAAAAGGTAATCTAATTCAAAGCCAATCAAAGATTTTAATTGGTTAGAGGAAACACCCATTTAACAACATGCAAAAAACAGATTTGTCATCTGTCTCACTTAAATACATTCATAGTTGCATTTATAGGCTTTTACCAGTTTCTCCTTCATAGTGGACTGCTTTGTGCATAAATTTGATCATATATTTGCGATATATATTGATGTGTGCTTGAATACTTGACTATTTCACATTGATCAAATAGTCGCCTACTAGTGCCCTCGAATCTAAATACATTCATAGTTGCATTTATAGGCTTTTCCCTATTTCTCCTTCATAGTGGATTGCTTCATGCATAGATTTGATCATATATTTGTGAAATATATTGATGTGTGCTTGAATACTTGACTATTTCACATTGATCAATATATTTGATAGTAAGTGTAACAGTATACGACACAATGAGATACAGAGGGAAAATGATAAACAATACCAAAAAAATGATAAACGATACATATTCCAATTGAACAGACTTTGAACAAGATAATGCATGACTACTGGACATTAGTCAAATGGTAACTAAATTATCACCAATTGCCTTAACATGCAATGAAAAGATAGAACAAAATAGAACTGGAAACACAAATATCTGAAAATGGCCAGTGAATACTACCTCAGGAGCCATCCAACGGTAAGTCCCAGTTTCAGCAGTCATCATCTCAGTTACGGTTTCTTCTCTTGCAAGTCCAATATCAATAAGCTTAATGTTCTTCTGGTTTGCTGTAAGCAATAAGTTATCTGCAAATTTGAATATTCTTAATAAGCAAGTATATATTGTGCAACAAATAGTGAAGACCAGTGAAATCTTACAGAAAAAGTGGCATCAGATCAAATAAAAAGGTACATAAATCTGCAATAGGATGCACCCAAGAAATTTCTAAACCGCATCAAAGAATTTAATAACCTCCATGTCCTCGAATGTTACTTGTACAGAAATAGAAGCCTAATCATATTGTAGGCCTATATCATCTAAACTAAGCCCAGAAAAAACTTAGAACACCATCTTCATAGCAAAAGGTAAGTTCTGAGTTAAAATTTGTAACCAGTTTGATTACCAACCTTGGTCCTGAAGGATGCTCTATATAGCACTCATCTTTGCTTCGAACTAGCACATATTGCAGAGGTAGGGAAAAAATATGCAGATCCACGTGCAGTTTGCTATTCCAATAAGGCAATAACTATTTTTTTCTCTTGAGATATCAACCACACCCATAATTAATAACACGCCAAATACGTGAGATAGGAGGGTACCGGTAAAATCTTCTTCTAGGTGACACTAATGATTTCAAAGTTTAAACGCACCAAAATTACTAATAATTTCACATATGATACTGTCAAAAAATCAGATCATCAATAAACAGATACATAATCAAGGTATAGAGACATAATTCGACATAATTCGAAGGATGGGCAGATCAATAGACAAAGAGTTACCTAATTTTGGAAGGAGTTGGACCGAGGATGACGCTGGGGCAACGCTGGCTCTGGGGCGGCGGCCCTGGGGCAACGCTGGCGTTGGGGCGGCTGGGGAGACACTGGGGCGATGTTGGCACTGAGGCGACGCTAGGACAGCACTGGGGTAATGCTGGGGTGATGCTGGTGGCATTGTGGCGACGCTAGCACTGAGATGAAGCTGGAGCATCGCTGGGGAGATGCTGGGCGATGCTGGTGGCGTAGGGGCGATGCTGGTGGTGCAGGGGCGACGTTGGTGGCACTGGGTGATGCTGGCGCTGGGCGGCGCTGGGGTGACACTGGCGCTTGGGCAACGCTGGGCGGAGGTGGGGCTGGCGGAGGTGGGGCGACACTGGGCGGAGGTGGGGCTGCGTGTGGATGACGAAGATTTGGAATCGCTGGGATGACGAAGATTTGGAAGTTGGACTAGGGTTTACTCGCGGTTATTACTTTGCGGTTAGATGGAGGTTTGAGTTTTGGATTCTTTTTTTATATTATTTTCATTAGCGTTTTAGTCCTGTTATGATTAGGTGTTATCATCAATGAAGGTAATAGACTCCTTCGTCTTTCAGGAGACCCAATAACAACGGTATTGGGACCAAATCAATGAAGGGACTAGAATACCGTTATCCCATCTAACATCGTTCCTCTAATATTTGTGATCACTCAATAAAGGTTTTTAATACCGTCATTATTTTATACATATTAATGACAGTCAAATGGTCCCTTCACTAATTTTGGTCATTAAAGACCAAATTTCTTGTAGTGTACCTCAAGACTCGCTTGGCTGCTTTCTAGTGATCCATTTTAGGATTACTTAAGTATCTGCCCAACATTCCAACCACGTACGCAATATCCAGATGCGTACATACTTGAGCATACATTAGACTCCCACTACTGACGCATAAGTAATCCGCTGCATCTTCTTAATCTCAAAATTATTCTTGGGGCATTGATTAAGACTGAATTTATCTCCCTTAGTCACAGGGGTGTCACCTGGTTTATAATTTTGCATGCCAAATCTTTTAAGAACCTTCTCGATATAGCTCTTTTGTGATAACCCAAGTATACCCCAAGGGCGATCCCGGTGTATCTGTATGCCCAATACAAAAGAGGCGTCCCCAAAATCTTTCATCTCAAATTTTTCTGATAAAAATCTCTTGGTTTCGTGCAATAAGCCTATATCGTTGCTGGGAAGCAATATGTCATCGACATATAAAATCAGAAATATATGTTTACTCCCACTGAACTTGTGGTATACACAATCATCAACTATATTTATCTCAAAATCGAATGAGATGATAACTTGATGAAATTTATAATACCATTACCGAGAAGTTTGCTTAAGCCCATAGATGGATTTGTTCAATTTATAAACCATCTTCTTTACATCTTCCGACACAAAGTTTTCTGGCTTCACCATATAAATTATTTCATCAATGTCACCATTGAGAAATGTAGTCTTTACATCTATCTGGTGTAGTTCAAGGTAAAAATGTGCCACAAGTGCCATTATTATCCTGAAAGAGTCTTTCGATGAAACCGGAGAGAAAGTCTCTTTATAGTCGATGCCTTCTTTCTGTGTAAAGCCTTTAGCGACAAGACGAGCTTTGTGCCTCTCCACATCACCTTTCGAGTCTCTCTTGATTTTAAATATCCATTTACAACTAGTGAGCTTCGCACCTTCAGGCAATGGGACAAGAACCCAGACGTCATTGTCCTTCATGGATTTTATCTCCTCATTCATGACATCAATTCACTTTTGAGATTTAGAACTTTCTATGGCTTGATGGAAGTTGATAGGATCATCTTTCACTATACCGATATCATCCTCATGTTCTTGGAGAAATATAATATAATCATTTGGAATCACACTTCTCCTTTCTCTACTGGATCTTCTTAATGGCACAGGTTTTTGAGGTGGTAGAGTTTGTTCTATTGGAATAATTTCTGGAACAAGAGGTTCTATGTCATTGTCTTGATTTGGATCTGTTTCTTGAACAATGTCAGGATTAGAACCCTAATCAATGTCAATAGCAGGTATGGGAATATTAACATATTCTTCTTCAAAGACAAAGTCCTTAACCTTATCTCCCCTCCCCCCCCCCTCCCGCAAACTCAACATCCTCAAAGAACTGGGTATTTCCCATCTTAAATATTGACTTGTAAGCAGGATCATAAAACTTGAAACCCCTGAATCTGTCAGAGTAACCAACAAAGTAGCAGCTGACCATTCTACCGTTCTAGAGTCCAATTTCTTTTCATGTGGTCTATAAGGCTTAGACTCAGCTGGACATCCCCAAATGTGCAGATGCTTCAGAGTAGACTTTTACCTATCCAAAGTTCATAAGGGGTTTTGACAGTCGCTTTAGTGGATACTCTATTGAGTATGTAAGCTGCAGTCTTTAATGCTTTTTTCCAGAGAGATTCTGATAAGTTGAAATGACTAATCATACTCCTTACCATGTCATTGAACGCTCTGTTTCATCTTTCGGTAATACCATTCATGGTAGGAGAACCAAGCATGGTGTACTACGGGACGATACTGCACTCCTCTAGGAATTTAGCAAATGGTCTTGGACGTTGTTCAGCTGAACCGTCATATCTGCCGTAATACTCACCTTCACGGTCAGATCTGATGCTTTTAATACTTTTATTGAGTTGCTTCTCAACTTCAACTTTGTAAGCTTTGAACACGTCCAGTGATTGGGACTTTTCATGTATGAGATAAACGTAGTCATAAGGCGAAAAATTGTCTATGAACGTGATAAAATATTATTGACCATTATAAAAAACTGTAGGGAATTGCCCACAAATATCAGTGTATATCAGTTCTAAGACGTTTGTAGCCCTGTTAGCACCAAATCTCCTTATGTTTGTTTGGTTTCCCCTTATGCAATTAGTATAAATTTTAATGTTTATAAAATCAAGGGGATCTAGAATCCCGTCTGACACAAGTCTCTCAATTCTCCGTTTGGAGATGTAACCTAATCCTTGTGCCATAACGAAGCGGGGTTCTCATTTGTTTATTTTTTTTCTTTACACGTTGAGTTCTTAATTGCAAGGTTTCATGATATGAAGCAACTGTATCAAGCCAATAAAGGTTATCAGCATAAGATAAAGAACCGGTACCAACCAAATTTAAATTCTAAAAAAGACTAAATTTGCCATTTCTAAAAGAATAAAAATAATCAAATTTGTCCAATACAAAAATAGAAATTAAATTCTGTCTAAATGACGGTACTACATAAGTCTATTTCAAATTCAAATAACAATCAGACTTTAACAATAACCTAAATGTCCCAATTGCCTTAACTTCAACCTTCTTACCATCACCCACATAGATGTATCTTTTAACATCAATTGACTTTTGGCAGCTCAGGCAACCCTGCATAGACACACTGATGTTAGTTGTGGCAGCAGAATCTAACTACCATGTGTGTCTAGGTATCAAAGATAAATTAACATCAGAACAAACAAAATTGAAAAGTGTACCTTTCTTTGCACGCTATGCGTGATAGTTGGTACAGTTTTTTATGTCCCACGCCAGAAAAAATAACCATCTCCATTGTTTGCCTTGTGCTATTTTTTTGTGGTTGAGCTTCTGAAGCTTTCTTATTTTTCATTCTTTTCTTCCCTTTGTCCTTTGAAGTACTGCACTTTCTGTCTTCTCTTACTTCAATCTTTCCTCTTCTTGCACACAATGTGAGATGAGCTCATTAAGAGACAAAGTCTCCTTTTGGCAATTGTAGCTCACTTTGAATTGATTGAATTGTGTGGGAAGAGATATAAGAATCAAATGCACAAGCAAGTCCTCAGAGAGTTCAAGCTTAAGTGCTTTCAGCTTTGAAGATGTGAGACATCTCTATGATGTACTCTCTAATGTTCCTTTTCTCTTTGTATCTCATTGAGATGAGATTTGCCAAAAGTGTACTAGTTTCAACATTTTCATTATTGGAAAACTTTTTCTCAATGTCCTCAAGAAACTCATTGGCAGTAGTAATCTTGTCAGACATAGTGCCTCTGAATGCTTCTGGAATGGCCCTCTTCATGATCATCATACATATGCGATTGGACTTCTCCTACCTCTCCATATCATTTTTCTCATCGGTGAAACTTTTATCCGTAAGAGGTGCGGGAGAAAGCCTTAATGTAAGGTCGAGATCCATGACTCCAAGAACTATCATAATGTTCTCTTACCATGACTTGAAGTTGGTGCCATTTAGCATAGGAATAAATTAATGTTGATAGTGATGTTTGAAGCGAGAACTAACAGCTGACTCAGAGAACAACATAAGAAAATAAATAAGCTCATATAAGAAATCAAATCAAAATTTATGAATTTAATATTGGCAATACCCATCTCAAAATACCTAACACAACACTAATATTAGTCTTTAGATAGAAATATTAATTTGTAAGTGGTACTCTTGGTGTAGTGATCAAACATTGACAATAAGACATGTCAAACAATAAACCTTTCTTTGGACCGATTTATTATTTACATGTAAAATCGAATAATTATCTATATTTATCACCATAGGTATGCATATGATTTATTCAAATATTAACCTTCCTTTGGGCTGATTAATATTTGCATGAACCATACACACACTACCTTTTGATGTTTAAAATAAATTGATCTACACAAGAGAGGCTACTTTGGTAACATGTTATTTCAATCAATTCTTTTAATTCATCATATACTTTAATAAACTTTAATACCAAAATTTTGAATTCAATAAATAAATAAAAACTACATTCCAAACACTATATATATATATGAAAAGTGTTCATAAGGTGGCACCTTAGATTCAATCTAAGGTAGCCTCTTGATTCATGAATTAGACTATTACAATTGATGATCCGCTCCATTCATCATGATCTAAATGTCTTAAAACATCTATAAAATAAAAATCATGATAATTAAATACTTATAACACATATTTTTCATTGTTTCTTTAGTTATATTGTCGTAAAATCGTTAATTTTATAATTACTTGATGCATGAGTAACTACAACCCAATATGGCTAATTGTTTATTTGTATACAATCGAAAATATATAAATCAAAATGAATGGAGTGGATCGAGTAATTTAATAGCATATAATATAGTTTTGAAGGCTACCTTAGATTGAATCTAAGGTGTCACCTATAAACACTTTTCATATATATATATATATGAAAAGTGTTCATAAGGTGGCACCTTAGATTCAATCTAAGGTAGCCTCTTGATTCATGAATTAGACTATTACAATTGATGATCCGCTCCATTCATCATGATCTAAATGTCTTAAAACATCTATAAAATAAAAATCATGATAATTAAATACTTATAACACATATTTTTCATTGTTTCTTTAGTTATATTGTCGTAAAATCGTTAATTTTATAATTACTTGATGCATGAGTAACTACAACCCAATATGGCTAATTGTTTATTTGTATACAATCGAAAATATATAAATCAAAATGAATGGAGTGGATCGAGTAATTTAATAGCATATAATATAGTTTTGAAGGCTACCTTAGATTGAATCTAAGGTGTCACCTATAAACACTTTTCATATATATATATATGAAAAGTGTTCATAAGGTGGCACCTTAGATTCAATCTAAGGTAGCCTCTTGATTCATGAATTAGACTATTACAATTGATGATCCGCTCCATTCATCATGATCTAAATGTCTTAAAACATCTATAAAATAAAAATCATGATAATTAAATACTTATAACACATATTTTTCATTGTTTCTTTTAACATCAATTGACTTTTGGCGACTCGGGCAACCTGCATAGACACACCGATGTTAGTTGTGGCGTGAATCTAACTACCATGTGTGTCTAGGTATCAAAGATAAATTAACATCAGAACAAACAAAATTGAAAAGTGTACCTTTCTTTGCACGCTATGCGTGATAGTTGGTACAGTTTTTCTTTTTATGTCCCACAGCCGCACAGAAAAAATAACCATCTCCATTGTTTGCCTTGTGCTATTTTTTTGTGGTTGAGCTTCTGAAGCTTTCTTATTTTTCATTCTTTTCTTCCCTTTGTCCTTTGAAGTACTGCACTTTCTGTCTTCTCTTACTTCAATCATTCCTCTTCTTGCACACAATGTGAGATGAGCTCATTAAGAGACAAAGTCTCCTTTTGGCAATTGTAGCTCACTTTGAATTGATTGAATTGTGTGGGAAGAGATATAAGAATCAAATGCACAAGCAAGTCCTCAGAGAGTTCAAGCTTAAGTGCTTTCAGCTTTGAAGCAGTGTGAGACATCTCTATGATGTACTCTCTAATGTTCCTTTTCTCTTTGTATCTCATTGAGATGAGATTTGCCAAAAGTGTACTAGTTTCAACATTTTCATTATTGGAAAACTTTTTCTCAATGTCCTCAAGAAACTCATTGGCAGTAGTAATCTTGTCAGACATAGTGCCTCTGAATGCTTCTGGAATGGCCCTCTTCATGATCATCATACATATGCGATTGGACTTCTCCTACCTCTCCATATCATTTTTCTCATCAGTGAAACTTTTATCTGTAAGAGGTGCAGGAGAAGAAAGCCTTAATGTAAGGTCGAGATCCATGACTCCAAGAACTATCATAATGTTCTCTTACCATGACTTGAAGTTGGTGCCATTTAGCATAGGAATAAATTAATGTTGATAGTGATGTTTGAAGCGAACTAACAGTGACTCGAGAACAACATAAGAAAATAAATAAGCTCATATAAGAAATCAAATCAAAATTTATGAATTTAATATTGGCAATACCCATCTCAAAATACCTAACACAACACTAATATTAGTCTTTAGATAGAAATATTAATTTGTAAGTGGTACTCTTGGTGTAGTGATCAAACATTGACAATAAGACATGTCAAACAATAAACCTTTCTTTGGACCGATTTATTATTTACATGTAAAATCGAATAATTATCTATATTTATCACCATAGGTATGCATATGATTTATTCAAATATTAACCTTCCTTTGGGCTGATTAATATTTGCATGAACCATACACACACTACCTTTTGATGTTTAAAATAAATTGATCTACACAAGAGAGGCTACTTTGGTAACATGTTATTTCAATCAATTCTTTTTAATTCATCATATACTTTAATAAACTTTAATACCAAAATTTTGAATTCAATAAATAAATAAAAACTACATTCCAAACACTATATATATATATATATATATATATATATATATATATATATATATATATATATATATATATATATATATATATATATATATATATATATATATATGAACTTAAGTTCATAATGAATAGTGGTGCACCAATTTTTCTAATCACTCATCTTGCTTTGGGATCCGTGAAAGATATAAAGGTCACTTTGAGATTTGTGCATCACAAATCTCAAGACAAGATGAGTGGATAAAAAGTTGGTGCCACTATTCATTATGAACTTAAGTTCATAGGAAATTTCATATATATATATATATATATATATATATATATATATATATATATATATATATATATATATATATATATATATATATATATATATATATATATATATATATATATATATATATATATAAAATTATAGAATGATATTGTCATTAATGCATATATATATATACACACACACTTACATATTAAGTATACTTACATATAATATAGTTTTGAAGGCTACCTTAGATTGAATCTAAGGTGTCACCTTATAAACACTTTTCATATATATATATAAAATTATAGAATGATATTGTCATTAATGCATATATATATATAAAATTATAGAATGATATTGTCATTAATGCATATATATATATATATATATATATATATATATATATATATATATATATATATATATATATATATATATATATATATATATATATATATATATATATATCATTCTATATATATATATATATATATATTCTATATATATATATATATATATATATATATATATATATATATATATATATATATATATATATATATATATGAAAAGTGTTCATAAGGTGGCACCTTAGATTCAATCTAAGGTAGCCTCTTGATTCATGAATTAGACTATTACAATTGATGATCCGCTCCATTCATCATGATCTAAATGTCTTAAAACATCTATAAAATAAAAATCATGATAATTAAATACTTATAACACATATTTTTCATTGTTTCTTTAGTTATATTGTCGTAAAATCGTTAATTTTATAATTACTTGATGCATGAGTAACTACAACCCAATATGGCTAATTGTTTATTTGTATACAATCGAAAATATATAAATCAAAATGAATGGAGTGGATCGAGTAATTTAATAGCATATAATATAGTTTTGAAGGCTACCTTAGATTGAATCTAAGGTGTCACCTTATAAACACTTTTCATATATATATATATATATATATATATATATATATATATATATATATATATATATATATATATATATAGAAAAAACAATATATATTTAAAGTTTGGATCCAAAGACATTATATATGCAAATGGGACATTATATAAAATAAAAATAATAATAATAACAAT